>BCKM01000002.1:291435-366763 GCA_039545415.1 Udeniomyces megalosporus | reverse complement strand
TGTGTGTGTGTGTGTGTGTGTGTGTGTGTGTGTGTGTGTGTGCGTCCGTGTTGAGGCTCGTTGTGTGTGTGTGTGTGTGTGTGTGTGTGTGTGTGTGTGTGTGAGGGACATAGCCGAAATTGAACGTCATCCCCCCGCCCACCATCCGCTCTCCATGAACGACACAGATTCAGATGATGACCAGCCACCGTACGTCTTGACCCGCTCATGAACGGGCGACCGACTGACAAGGCGACTTGGTAGTGTCCTCGTAGGTGCAAAGGTCCCTCTCACCCTTCTCACTGGGTACCTTGGCGCTGGCAAATCAACCCTCATCAAGTCAGTCCCGACAAACACAAAACTAAATCTCACCCAGCCAAGTCCTCACCCCTCACTCCAAACAGGTACATACTCACAGCAAACCATGGCAAACGTATAGCCGTCATCATGAATGGTCAGTCCCAACGACCACCTGATTCGAACCCAACACACTAACATTCAACTCAATAGAATTCTCCGATACATCCTCCATCGAGTCCCTCTCTCTCTCTTCATCCCTCATTCAATCCTCCACCGGAGATCACACCACCCCACTTCTCTCCCTACCGAACGGCTGCCTCTGCTGTTCCGCTCGATCCGACGATTTCGCCGCCATCCAAGAACTCGTCTCCCAACGAGGTGCGTTCGATTACATCATCCTCGAGACGACGGGCGTAGCGGATCCCGGGGTGGTGGCAGAGACTTTCTGGAGGAATGAGGAATGGGACGCAGATGTCAGACTCGACGGTGTCGTTTGTGTCGTCGATGGCATGTGGGGACTCAAGGTGAGATCATGGTCATCATTTTAGATCTGGGGGGGGGTTTTTTTTTGCCCGTATCAAGTTTGTTCAAGGGTTTCGGGGTTGTGGAACCATCTTGTTCCCTCAGATCCTAAAACCGGTTATGTGCTTCCTTTTTGATTTGTCTTCATAATGAATCCCATCTCATTCATCTATTTTCATAGCAAGCGAACGAAGAATCAGAAATCAAAGGAGAACCTTCGACTTGGGAGAGGTTAGTACCAAAAAAAAAAAAAGCAGGGCAGCGACTCGTTTCTTTTTTGTTTTCTGCCTTCCCTCGCCAAGGCAAGGGAACGCTGAATCCCCCCCCCCCCCCCCCCCCCCCCCCCCATATGTATATTCTCCTCTCAAGACAAATAGCATGCTCCGATGTCGTCATCCTCAACAAGGTAGAGGATTCCAAACCAGAGGACATTAACGAACTAAATGCACTCATCCAGTCAGTTCACGACAGTTTCTTCTTCTTCTTCTTCTTCTTCTTCTTCTTCTTCTTTTTCTGCTCTCTTCCGTCTCTGTTGTCCTCTGTTTCCTTCTCTGGCGATCTTGCTCAAAAAAATATCTATATCCCCTTCCGCAGCCGAATTCGAACACTGATACATCGATAAACAATTTTTCTTTTCTCTCCCTCTTCCTCCACTCTTAAACGCCTCCTCTCTTCTCAATCTTCTCAAAAAGATCGATCAATCCGACCTCCTCAGTCCATCGAACCAGTCGTTCCAGAATTGATCCACTTTCCTTCATCCTCGATTTGAAAGCCTATTCCCCCAATCCAAACGAGTCACCCATCATCCCTCGTTTCGCATCTCATCCTCATTCTCATCATCATCGTCATGATTCATCCGTCATATCCTCATCAGATCCTCCAACTTCCTCCTCCTCCTCCTCCTCCTCCGATCCCAATCTTCCTTTTTACGCTTCCTCTCGAAAGAATCATTTGGGTTCGATTTCATCGACCATCATTCCTCTTCCCCCTCTCTCATCAGAAGGTCATGATCTACTGATCAAATGGATTCAGTTCCTTCTTTGGTCACCTGAACGATTGAAATCGTTATTCTCCTCTCTACCATCATCAATCTCATCGAAGGATGAGGAGGAGGAAGAGGAAGAGGTGGACGTCCTTCGTCTAAAAGGTCTCATCTGGTCGTCTTCAAATGACGATGAAACTTGTAGGAAAGGTTGGGTCATTCAAGGTGTTAGAGGTGTCTATGAAGTTGAGGAGGTCAAATCAGATGAGACCACGACTAAAGATGGAGGAAAGGGAGGTGACGGTCCAGGGAAGGAGGGGGTGGGGGAAGATGGGAAATTGGTCGTCATCGGTAGAGGTGGTGGAGATTGGTTGGTCGAGAACCTTAGAAGGTACCTGGACATTCAGGATTGAACAAGAAACTCATGTGTATACCATGATAAATCATTCAATTGCCTGCGTCGCCCGCCGATACAGGGGTGGGGAAGGGAAAAGAAAAAGACACAAGGAGGGAGGCAAAGAGAAAGCAACGACATGGGATGTGGGGGTTCAGAGGATACGATCGTGTGTTTCTGAGAGTAGTGAACCATGAACGGAGGATGGAAAGGGAGACGTGAGGAGAGTAGAGTGAATCGAAACGGTAAAGAGAAGGGCATGATAGGTCGTGTAGAGTAGAGTGAGGTGTCGATCGCGTGAACATGGAAAGGTAAGGTAGACAGAGGTCAAGGTTCCAAAGTGCATGGGCGGAGAAAAGAAGAAACGTGAAATGAGAAAATAAGAATCATAAAGTCCATGAGAAAACGTGAAGTCAAAGCTAAGCACAAGCTGTACTCGGCCTCTTGTCGAACCCATCCTCAGGTCCAACGCCTCTGCGTTGGTGGAATCGATCGTGTTCCACGTCCTCTCCCAGAAGCTCAAGTTTCCCTGAGCTCGACCTTGGCCTGGCACCTTCCTCGGGCAGCCCGACCGTCGGACTGAGGAGGTCAGAAATCGCGAGCGATAGTCTGCGAGGGATCGTTTGGGCATCAAAGAGGGAGGATACCGCCGAGGAAGGTTCGGGCTCGAAGCTGTATCTTCGGAACGAGGTGAACGGTGCGAGAAGTCGAGGTCGCTTTGGCGAGGAGGATGAAGCAGAGGAGTTGAATGAAGGAGCGAGTGTCTCGGCAGATAGATCGGCAGACGTCGTTTCTGGCGAGTCGTATTGTCCAGAGGCTGCTCTTTTACGGGAGTTTGCGTGTTGAGAGGGAGAGTGGATTTCCGAGCCATCGAATGAGGTCGTGAGAGTATTGTTATCGATCTGCGACGTCTCGCGCAGGGAACGAGGCTCAGGGAATCTCACATCGGGCAGGACACTTGTGTAAGTGGGTACCGAAGAGTAGCCCTTGTGGGTGGCGTAGTAATGGGGTTGATCGGAGACGTCGGCCGGATAGCCAGAGATGGGAGATAGAATGTCTTCGGGATGTCGAGGGGGATGGTACATGAGTCTCGGGTGCTCGTGTGCAGGATGGCCAAGGAAAGAGTGGTTGAAATTCTGGGGAGCAGACTCCTTGCCATGGTCATGTTGATTGAAGATGGCAGTACCAGAAGGTTGTCGAGGCTGACGCGAGGTGTAGGTAGAGGGGAAAGAAAGTCGGCGTTGACGTGCTGCATGGAAAGAGGTCTGTTCCGCGTGCGTACCCCAGGCGTTTGTGCTGTGGACGGTCGACGAAGTTTCGTGATCTCTGAAACCCCAAAGAGAGCTTCCTGGCTGTGGCCGAGTTTGAACAGATTGAGGAGTCGGGAACATGCGGGAGAGCGACGGGAAGCTCGACTCAGGCGTGCCCTGCTCTTTGACGATCCGCGAGGACTGACGGGTGTGGGGGAGAGCGATGGTAGCATTGCTATTCAGACATCGCGAGTCAGACAGAAGGAGAGAAGATTCTTCGTAGGTAGTCGGCCCGACAGATCCATCACGAGAGGGCGTGAGCTCCTCATCCTCCTGATCGGATTCTGAGCTTTCGCGATCGAGTCGATCCTCGTGAGTTGTCAATACGGGCACACCGCCGTCTTGCTCTGGAAGGATACTGGAAGAGAGATGAGAGGATCGAGTGGGCTGAGAGCCGTGGAACAGAGCAGTGAAGGAGGGATGCTGGTGGAAGCTGCCTTGACTGGGGTTGAGGAAAGGGAAGGTGAAATCGAGGGGGGAGCCAGAAGCCGACCCTGGCCGACTCGAATGAGGATGTTCAGCTCGGGTCGCAGTGGATAGGCGAAGCGGAGGAGGGGCATGTTGCTGATAATGTCGGACTAGGGGGTCGTTGGTGAGTGAGTCTCGAATTGGGGCTTCGGCGGGAGGCGGTGGCAGGTACTGATATGCCGGGGACGGTTCAGGAGGGGCCGAGAAAGTGAGAGGAGGGGGCATTTCGAGTTCAGGGAGAGTCGAGGAGTAATCAGGTGGGGAGCTGGAGAGTGTACGATAATAGGATCGCTCGTTCGATTGAGGAGCAGTCCAACCAAGAAGATGAGGCGACGAGAGAGGTGGACCACCAAAGTAACCCATATCAGTCGGAACACCAGAGAGGTGAGAGTAGTCGTCCTTGAGGCCAGGCAGCTGATAGTAGCTATGATCCTGCATAGGGTACCGGAGTCTTGAATCGACAGACGAGACGTGCAACCTCAGCCCTCCACCCCAGCCTTGGGCCCGCGGGGTACTCTCATGAGTCCACTTGGAAGTTGAAGGAGCATGAACGGGTGGGCTGCGACTTCTAGGGATCTTCTTGCCCTTTCTCTCAGCGCTCCCACTCCCGCTCGCTCTTCTGATCGAGACCACCGTCTCCTCATCGCCAGCGTTCGATTCCTCCTCCTCAGTCTCACTATGGGCCCTAACTCGACTCCTTGCCTTGAGATTGGGTCGTCGGACCTGAGGGAGGACGTTGCTGGTCTTGGTATGCTCCTCGTGTGCTTTGGCGGAGATGGCGCTATGGACGGGGAGAAGGGCTGAGACTGTTTGCTCGTTGAGCTCGGGGGACTCGGAGTGGACAGAGTAACAGTGCTGGCGCTGAAAGCAGAAGAGAAGGGAAGGGAAGGGCAGGACAGGAAGGAGAGCCTAAGTGAATCAGTTTCCGAAGGAGTGGGCAAGGACGGAGAAGCGGCTGCGGAGTCCTGCTAACGAGATTGTCTATCCTAGAGAATCCTTTCGAGCAGTGACACATGAACGGTTTCTCGCCTGTGTGCTTCCTGGAACCAGTGATGTCCCCGACGCAGATAGGTGACACGGAAGCACGATCGAATGACAACGGCAATGGCGTCAGTCGGATAACAATTAGAGACACGGGATCGGACTCGTCGAACTGACCTGATGTGTCTAGCGAGGTGCTCAGACCGAGAGAAGCTCATTTTGCAAGGCAGATAGCCTGTGCATTGGAAAAGTTTGGCCGTCGGTCGGGCTGGACGGGAAGATGTCATCTTGACAGGGTTGGTAGAACTTCGAGGCATGTTCGGCGGGAAGTGGGACCGGAGGATGTCTCTTGGTGAGTGATGGTCAACGTTGATGACCAGAACGTCGAGTAGGTTGTGAGGTCCAGAAGTTCAATAGGGACGAGCGGGGCGGGCAAAGGAAAAGAAGAGGCACAAGGGGAGGAGGGCTTGATGAAGGGAGAGGGGAGGATGTTGTTTGGTTGGAGCCGTCGGAGGCTTGCTGCTCCTTCTGGTAGCGATCGGCGAGGCGAGGTGAGCTGATATGCAAGTGCGTAATGTAGTGTTGAATAATGATGCGAAAGGTATGGAAGTGATGCAAACTGGCTGGGGGGCAGGAACAAGGGGAAGAAAGCTAAGAGGAATGAGCGGACATCCGGGTAGAAGAGAAAGCCCGATGGCGCAAGGCCTCGAGCAGGCAGAGGGGTCAAGCAGCTCACCAGATGATATGACGAGCGTTAGGAGTCGTTGGAGTGGAGGAATTGATGACAATAAAGATAAGGAACGAGGACGGGAGGAGGGAGCAATCGCCTGTGATGATTGTTGAGGACGAGACAGGGACTGAGGATCCGACCGAAACAAGCAATCGATCAACCTCAGGGGAGAACGTGAACCCAGCTCTTGATTCATTCGCTCATTCTCGCTTGTTTCCTGACTTATGAACTGGAGAGGATGGTCGTTTGAGATATTCTCTCGGTCCGGGTCTGGCGGGGTGTGGGCTGCGGTGCGACTCATCCGATGGTTCCTGCTGAGGTTGAAGAATCTTATCGCAGTAACCTTTATCCACTATCTGCGCCTGTTGACGACTTGTCGTAACCTTTCGAATGAGTGAGGATAGACTACATCTGATTTAAGCAGAGAGAAAAAGAGAGAATAAAGACTAGAGAAGAAAATACATGGGAGCAACCGGGAGGGAAATGTACGGAAGAAAACAACGGTATGCATCTCTCTCTCTCTCTTTTCCCCATCTCGTTTGATGACCCGGCCTTCTAGGGCCTCAAGAAGGGATGAGCCAAAGCCTCGCGTGGGGTGATTCGCTTGGCTGGGTCGAGAGATAGGCATCGGTCGAGAAGATCGACAAAGGAGAGTAGAAGTTTGAGTTCGTCGTCCTTCATCTTGAGTTGGGCGGACGAGGATGGAAGTAGTCGGGCCTTAAGATCTCGCGTGGGCTTTGAGATGACGATGGGTCGTGTGGTATTCTGAGCAAGTTCGGACCAAGTCAGTCTACTGTACCCGTGCTGAGCGTGTCGTGGAGGATGCTTACCTGACCAGTAATTTTGTCCAGTTCGACGCTGAGGAAGCTGCCATTACCGTCCTGCTCGAAATGCATAGCCCCAAACTGGCTCTTCTTGACCATACGTTGCGAGAATCGTCCCTTGAGTTCCATCATGTGCAACAGCATTTGGTTATTGGTTCGACCAGGGAACAGGATCTTGCCAGTGTAGAGTTCGAAGAGCGTGCACCCGATGGACCAGACGTCGAGCGAGCAGTCGTAGGGAAGGCCAAGGACTGAGAGAGAAGATGGACGCGACTCCGTCAACATGTGAGGTAAAAAGGGACCGAGGTGCTGGACTAGAACCGAGACGCACTGATTTCGGGAGCACGGTAGAAACGAGAGACGAGGTAAGGAGTGATGTCCATCTCCGACTCATCAGAAGCAGATCCAAGATCGCAGATCTTGAGCGTCGATTTGTTTTCGGTGACCTGGAGGAGACAAGGGCGATATCAGCTCCGATACGATGGATACAAGATCACATACCAAGCTGGATCGACGAGTGAAGCGAACACGCACGAGGATGTTATCTGGCTTGATATCGGCATGCATGACGGTACATCGTTTCAGAAGAGAAAGGCCGAGGAACATCTGATGCGTATAGGCTCGAACAGCCTTGAGGTTGAGACCGACGTCTTTGCCGAACCGCTTGATGACGTCTCGTAGGTTCATGCTGTGATCGAGCGAGGGGTCAAGAGCAAGGTTGTTGGTCAGACAGATGTTATCGTATCTTCTTGTTAGAGTCAGCAAACATACCTCAGACTTTCAAAGACCATGCAAAGATGACCTCGATGCTCGAACGTACTGTCCAGTCGGATGAGATGCTTCTTGTCGTCGGGATCAGCGTCCATCAATCGACGAAGGATTTGTATCTCCTTCAGACCGGCCTTGTGCCTGGAGAAACATGAGTAGGTCAGTACTTCGTTTGCTGGAGACAAATGGTGGGACGGGACTGCTTACATCGATTCCTGGCTTCGAATGATTTTGATAGCAACTTCCTTGCCGACCTCGAGTCCTGGACTTGGCTTGACGACCCTCGCACGTACGACAGCGGAGAACATCCCCTTTCCAAGGTTGCTGAAGATGTGGAACCTTCCATTGTCGACGACCTCGCCGAGCATGATGCGGTAGTAGCCGTCCGCGTCGTCCCAGTTATCGGAGAGAGTTGCTGCCGAAGAACTTGCGACAGGCGTGGACTGAACGAACTGGAGAGCGAGAAAGGTCGCGTCAGTCAGCGATTCAGGGGGTCGCGTCAGTCAGCGATTCAGGGGGTCGCTGGCGCAGGAGTTCAACTTCAAAGCGCTTCGAGACTGACCGGAGCTTGGGCGGCGACTCGAACCTTCTTCGGCTTGACGACGCCTGAGAACATGTCGTCGTCATCATCTTCATCGTCCGCTGTCTCGGTCTCGAGCACCTCCTCGACTTTCTCTTGGGGGTTCAGCGGAACGGCAGCCGTCTTGCTGACAGCGTTAGTTTCGTGCTGCATTCGCCTGACATCCTCGGCTCTTTGGTCTGCTGCAGCGTCAAAATCAGCAGCAGAAACCTCCTCTGCCTCGTTGGTAGCGGACTGGAAAGCGTGAGATGATGATTCGTCGGGGATGGCAGACTCGTCTTCCTTAGCGAGAGAGAAGTCGGACGAGCCGATGGGTTCTGGAGGGACCGAAGGAGAGAGTCCTCTTGATGGGGCTGAAACCAGACGTGCATGTTTGTCAGTGTATGATCGCAATAAAGAGGAATCTGGTGATATGAACCAACCTGGAGCAGGCGAGCTTCCAAATGCAGAGCTCACAGCGCTAGAAGGGACGAGGGGCTTGTCCACGATATTGCTCGGCGGGTTAGGAGTTCCACCCGCGCTCGAAGCAGCTGACTGGGTAGCTGAGAACTTTTGCATGATTTCAGCTCGCTTTCTTCGTCTCTCGGCCAGCGCGGCCTCTGGATCGAGCTCGACGACGTCCTCGATCTCTTCGATAATCTCCGGTTCGACGACCAAAGATGGTTGAGGTTTAGGAGCAGCAGGTACTGAAGGAGCTGAGCGAGAAGACGCTGAGGGATGGTCATCTCGGGGGCGAGCGTCGGTTGGATGGGGCTGATGAGGAGCGTAGTCTCCTCCTCGTCCACCTCGATATCCACCTCGACCGCGACCTACACGGTCTCCTCCCCTACCATGTCGGTACTGGTCTTGATAGCCTCCTCTGCCGGGCGGAGCGGCACGGTAACCATTGCTGTGACCATTGCGAGGTGGAGAAGGAGATCGGGTGTGTCTTCGTCGGTAGGACGGAGAAGGGGATCGAGTTCTATGTCTTCTGCTGGGGGGAGCGTGGTCGATGATCCTTGCAAAATGGAACGCGAAGCAAATGTCAAGTCAGACGTTGGCGAGGGGCGTCGTACAGTTGCGAGGGCAGAACACGCTACGGAGGATGCGTATATGCGTCCGATGGATGGACTTACTCTCCTTCCTCGGCTTCTTCTAGACCTTCAGAAGGTCTGGCATCAGATCGTGACGATCCTCTGTAACTGCCTCCGTTAGCCCTGTCCCTGCTTCGCTCGCGATGGCGTCCAGCCTTCTCTCTCTCCCTATCTCTATCGTATCCGCGACTTCCCTCTCGGTCGCGCCGCCTTTCTCGCGCCCGAGCTTCTTCTGCTCGGTCTTCTTCCAGAAAGGCTTGCCTCCAGTCCTTGGGCTTTTCTTTGCGAGAGCTTGAGGATCCGTTGGAGATGCCAGTTGAAGGCTCTTCATCGTATGGGAGGCCAGCGTCAAAATCCTGGGCGTCTCGAGGGCGCTTGTTGCCTAAAGATGACATATATCGGTTGGATGAGATCAACAAGGTTTTTGTGGGTGAGGTAGGGACGTGGTCCGTTTGGGCAGAGAAGCGGACGCGTGTAAAGGCGAGGGCGATTCGAAGGCGATGAGGGAAGTAGGAAGCAAGTGTGAGAAACAATCTATGGCAAGGGGTTTGCTTGAGCAAAGGCGTTACGATTGAGATCCGAGAACGATTGCGTTCACAGAGAATGGATGGGAGGATGGAAGGTATGCGAGAGATGATGATGGGTGGAGGACGAGAAGGACCTTGACCTGAGTTTGCCTGAGAAGAGAGCTCGGTGCCCGAGAGGATTCTCAGTCGCTAACCGTCACCTCGAGTGCTGCTTTACTGGATTCGCAAAGGTCATGATAATGTAGATTGCCGAGAAAGTTCGTTAAATATAATGACGTAACAAACGATATGAACGAAATACAACATGTGTCTCGTAGACGCCCGATCAATCCTTCTTGAAAATGACATCAGGATGACTGTCTACCCGGGCAAGCTCGTAATCTAGTGGAACAGGCGCATCTGGATCGTAGACCTCGGATGTTATCGACCTGAGTTGAGAAGTAGGGAAATAATCGATTCCGATGGACCCAGTACTCTGTGAGATGGGACGCGAGTCTCGCACTCGGCGTGTAGTCGATGGCCCATAGACCAGCTAGAGTCGGGAAAGGCAGAGATCAACTGCTGTCTGATGAAGGACGAGAAGAGAGGCCAAGATTAGACGTACGACACTGTTGCCAAGGGGTGCAGCTTCTATTGATTCGAACTCGACGGTAACCTCAGAGGATGTCGTGACGACGACGGACTGATCCAGTGAGCTACTCCTCCTATCTCTCCGGTTCGATCGTGGTCCCGACCCTTTCCCTCCCATCCTGCTCTTTCGGGCCTTCTGGTATATCACGTTGAATCCCCTGCCGCCCAAACTCCTGTGAGACTGAACGACCCCCTTCTCTTCGTCTCCACCGCATTGACAACATCGAGCGAATTCCTTGCGAGTCATGTCGTCGTGCTTCAGCTGCGCTACCCGCTCCTCTTCCTCCCTATCCTGAAGTGCGCGACGAAGAGCCTCACGAGGCGAAGAAATGGACGACAGGATGCTGATGGCGGCGATTCGTGGCAGGATCTGCTGGATGGTATCGATCAAGGTAGGCCAGGATACCAGGTAGACGACCAAGCCGACAATTTGGATGCTACAACCTCAGAAGGTGCACTCATTCAATTAGCAAAGGCACGTAGATGTCGTGAGAGAGTTAGACCAGACCTACATTGCAAGTAGGGAACCATTACGAAGCGTTTGAGAGAGGAGGGCTTGGACAACGGTGTTAGTATCTCCGACGACGCATCCAGACTTAAGGATAAAGGTAAACAAAAAAAAAAAAGAAGAAGGAAAACCGGGGCTTGTGAGCGGATCGCGCTATACAGAAACGAGGTGACTTCCTCCAACCTTTCTTGATTGAATAAGATCGCGCGTTACGACAGCGGTGATAGAGATGTCTGCAATGACACCTGTCTCAAAAGCAAGGTATTCAGCGAGGTTCGTTGAATGAACGAGAGTCACTGTCATGTCTTCCAACTGACCTGTTCCGAGCCACACGATTGCCCATACACCCAGACCATTGACGGCGTTTGAGTGGCTGGTTTGAGTCAACCCTCCGTATCCCTGTGCGTTCAAATCGATGCGGAATGATCAGACACTGCCTGTGAGATATCGGACCAAGGATCAAGGTCAAGAGATGAAGGAGGGAAGGCAACGAACGAATAATTTCACTGCTCCTGCGACGGACAAGGCGAACGAGCTGAGCGCTGATATCGTGGTTGCAGCCAGATAGAGCTTCCTGCCAGTGCTCATAGGTCTCCCTCGATTGAGAGCGCGCGAGAACAGCGTGGATCGAACCAGAAAGAAGATTTGTTCGGTGAGGATGATGATAGGTCCTCTGAAACGTGCGAACGAATCGCCAACGCATCAGAACGCGCTGAATATCGAGGCAGAACGATATCCCATCAGCTTACATTGTGTACATGCCGAAATCCTGGGGTCGGGTGCTGACGTCCCCCGCGTAGGCCCAATCTCCGAAATGTAACGCATGAATCTGAACCTCTCTAGTGACTGTGAGACACAGATGGACGAAGGAGAGGAAGGCTACGAAGGCGACCACGCTTTTGGTTGCCCAACCGTCCCGCTTGTAATGTGTTCGGTAGTTGAGGCATTGCATCCAGATGACACCTGAGCCGAAGTAAGATATCCAGACGCCTGGAGGCAAGGGGCTACGGCGTTAAGCTGCAAATCAAGCTAGGAGAACTGATGAAGAAGGACTAAAGCATGGACCTACCGAGGACTGGAGGAACAAAATAAGTTTCTGGGATGCCTGGAGGAGCGGGCATATGAGTGGTAGGGGGAGGGAGTCGATGTTATGATGGGGACAGTCGCGGAGAGGAGGGTGACGACTTTGAGAGACCGGGCAAAAAGGGCAACGTTTAAGTGAGAGCGACGAAAAGGAAGTTCACAGGGAACATGATCCACGAGTGAAGCAAAGTGGTTCAAGATGTTTGACCTCTACTCTGGGGACGATCGAGTTTACCCAGGTCTTCCCGACCGTCCGATGAACGACAAGCCTTCCTTCCTCCACCTCTCTTTTCTTGTCGCGTCGATCGACTGATTGTTCCTCTCCCATCGAGTTGGATCTGTCATAGTGTCGCGGTCATATCGATGCTGACGTGGCGAAAGATCCTGATCCATCCATCTTGTCTCTCAAGTTTAGGAAGCCGACTCCCGCATTTTGGAATGGGGGAGAAGATCGGGGATTTTACCTCTGCCTCCTTCTTCTCTCCCTCCCCCCTCCCCGGTTTGCCCCCTTCTCTCCCACCCACATCAGTATCAAGCTCCTATTCACCTGCCTCGATTCACACCGCCGTCTCTGTGATACTAGTACTGATAACGAGCTTGACACACTCCTATCATGACTCCATTTGAGCACCCACCAAGATGTGATCCTTGACTTCTGGTCGAGCGCAATCTCGCGGCATCCGTAGACCTTTCCTATCTTTGCCGGGTGATCTTTCTTCGGGTCCTCGATTCACTTCCTTAGCAGGGGTTTTCGCCCCGGAGACCAAGTTACTGATCGAGCGTTCGACTACAGCATCCACACCCGGTATATTGCTTTCTTCCTTGCTTGATCGCTTCCATCGCCATTAGCCTTACAATCTCAGCCGTCGTACGACGACGCGCTTCCGAAGAGAATCGCGGTCGATCTAAAGTTGTCGCGACGGTGGAATGCAGGATCGCTTTGAAATCTGCTTCTTTCCTTCTCGTCAAATTTATCATGGATCGCGATGAGTCGGCTAGGGCTACTTTTGGCGAGTTGTAAGAATGACATGATGCATCGTCACCTCCTTCTAGAGACCCTTCTTCACGGTTGCCAGCGTGTGCTCCATTCCTTCCAACCTCCCCATCAGATCTTGAAGTCTCTGCTCCATCTCTTCTATCGTTACACAGCTAGCTGGACCTTTCCCGTCATCTTCCATAAACTCTACCTCCTGTCTTGGTCGCTGCTCCTGCATGACCGTAAGATCCTCATCCTCGTCGTCACTCCCAACGTCTGCAAACTCCAACTTCCTGCTCGCCTCCCGGCTCGATCTTCCTCCATTGAAACTTCCAGCTCCCAACGTCGGTGTTGGTGTCTTTGCGTCCAGCTCGTCGTTTTCCCTCTCTGCATCCAGTCCAAACTTGCGAAGGACCAAAAGTTTTGGCTTTCGGCCTGACTCGAGGACTCTTTTGCGTGCTGACATACCGATGCAATCGACCATCTGCTGAAGTGCCTTCGCAGAGTTGATTCGACGACGGGATGAAGGTATGGCTGAACCAGGTGGAACGGGTTGCGAAGCATGACGTGCGTGTGAAGAGAATCCAGAATTAGATGTGAAAGAAGAGCGAAGAGGCGTAGTAAATCTTTGTCGAGTGCTCGAAGGTGGTTGCGAGCGAGCGTTGAGTCGACGGTCAGGAATCGGAGTAAACGAACTCCCGAAGGAAGGTGGTGAAGGGAGATCTATTTCATCGATGGGTATATTATTGGTTCTTCGTCGCTCAAACGCGTCGAATAGAGGTCCCCAAGTGAAGCCATCCCATTCGGCGGGAGCGTTACGCTGCGTCGGATCACGATGCGATCCTTTAGTGTCCTGCTCATGCTCGAGGACACCTTGAGGGAAGGGCGAAGATTTGGAATGAAGGACAGAAAGACCAGGTGATGAGATGAAGAAGTCGGAGAAACCAAACGGATCCGGTGGAGAATCTCCTCCAAAGTCGGCTGGCGTAAGGTAAGGATTTGGAGGAGACAGAGGCAGAGGTGGTGGAAGGAATAAGCTGTCGGGCGGAGGCTCTGGATACAGGCCGAAAGGAACAAGAAACAGGATTATCTTCAGCTGAATCAAGCATATCTGGACTCTCTATCAGGACTAACCCGGACAGGCAGGATCAAATGAGCAAGAGCGAAACCAAGGATGACAGATGATGTCTCTGTGACCTCTTTGGCCAAGTCGAACAGAGTGATGACTCAAAAGACTTGTTTGGTGTCGTCAGCTGATGAATTACGAGCCGATATGGAAACAGTCAGGCGGAATATTGAGCTCACCCCCGAATCAAGTCTTGAAGATCAATCGAAAGCTCTGCCGAAGGTCCAAAGTGGAGGGTGGTCTACTCGACAATGATAGAAAAGATTGCTCTTGATCAACCGTTTTGACCAGAGGACGCTGATCCAGAATCTCGGATGACTGACTTCAAAATTGATGATCCGATAGTAGGTATCGCCGATGCTTTCGGCAAAGAACGGGGCCTCTCCGAAGATGAGCTCGCTTGAGGGTCAAGCATCCAGAGAAGTATGAGTACCATTCTACATCGATTCTACTGACCGAGGGATGAACTCACTAGATCATGACACCCAAAGACCACCAGTCGACTTCGAAACCGTAACCCACCTCTTGATCATCTCGCTCATCAGCCTGATCGAGGTCATCCCATTCCTCCTCCTCCGCCCTCACCAATGCGTCTTCGTGCGCCTCCAGAACCTCAGGTGCGATATAGTCTGGCGTTCCGACAGGCCAGAGACAGTCTCTTCTCCTTAGCTTTCGTCTCTTGTCTCGTCCGTCTCGGTCGCCAAAACCTCTAGCTGCAGTTCCGAAATCTGTGAGCATGATTCTCGGCCTTGGTGTACCACTCTGTCTCTCTACATTCCCATCAGGCCCCAAGCTAACCAGGAAATTGTGTGGCTTCAAGTCGCGATGTGCCCAACCTCGCTCATGCAACCAAGCGACTCCTTGAACCATGCCTACGGACCAGAATCGAACGTCAGATTCGGAGAGAGTAGACTCAGGTGACGAGGAAAGAAGATCCCATAGAGTGAGGGCGGGGATGTAGTCGACGACGAGATGGAGGGAGCTTGGGGATTGAAACGAGCATAGGAGCTGCGGAATGTGGGGCGAGGAGTCGAGAAGGGCGTCGGTATGGATTTCTCGCTCGATGATGGGTGACACGTGCTGGAGTAACCGAAACCAAAGGCTTGAGAGTCAGTAGAGCCATGACATCCACCTCACACTGGTGAACAGGACAGATCAGGGCAGAGAGAGTATGGCGAACCTGTCGAGCTCGTCGAAGGGTCATTTTGTCCATTGTCTTGATACAGTACACCTGCCCATCTAGTTTACACGACACGAGGTCCACCTGATGCAGACATATGGCACAAGCTCAGACAAGCAGCCCGCATGCCAACAAACAGTTGGGTGAACCTACGACGCCGAATTGTCCTTGAGCTATATGGGCCAGTGGCGTGAAATCTCCGAGAGAGATGCGGGCGTCTTGTATTGATGCTACGTGTCGGATGATTATTTGTTCGTTAGCGATGGGTGAGTTCACTTAATCAGGCACACAAGAAGTGCGGGAGGGCGGCACACCATTCGATTCGGACGCGTGCGAATCAGTTTCTGGCTCGATGGCATCGAGAATTTTGCCGAGGTGATCTTCGTCGGTCGAGCCGACAAGTTTGTCAAGCCGCTGTCTGCGAAGAGGCCAGCTCGACATCGCGGTTAGCGTCAAGGTCCTGAATCTCAGGCGCAGGACGGATCTGGAAGCCTGGGCTCCTCGAGAACCACCGTTCGCTTTCACCTCAAGCCCTGAACTACCGCCACCATGAACGTCTTCCATCGCTCGCTTGTCCGAGTCATCTCTTCTCGTTCATCGGCTCTCCCGAGGACTTCCATCCTTCCTCTCATCGAGTCATCATCATCATTCTCACCTTCAACCTCCTCCCTCGCCCGAAACTTCACCACTTCCCCATCCCTCTGCGCCGCTGGTCAAGGGTCTCGAGAACTCAAGATCAAGAAGAAATCCAAAGCATCCGTCAGGCTGGCCGAGGCAGGAGGCAAGAAGGGGAAGAAGGGTTCCAAGGGATCTTCCGACCCAGACGAAGATGATGATGACGACAGCTTCGACAGGAGTAACGGAAACTCAAAAAGGGGTGTTAGCGACGATATCGGGGCTAAGATCGAGGCAGAGGTCGCAAAGGCGGACGAAAAGATGGACAAGCTCGTCACATGGCTCAAGGAGAAATTCGACGAGGGTGTTAGCAGAGGGCGAGGCAAAGTCAATGCTGGTGAGCTTGGGTTACCGCCTTCGATCTCAAGAGGGTTACGGACCTAGAAACCATCTTGACCGCGGTAGGAACTGATAGCCTGTAGCATGACGTGCTGACAGCTTGTAATTGCTTGCTCGGCAAACCTCCGCAGCCGCACTTGACACCATCCGCATCAACATCCCTAAATCAGACATGGGAGAGGTCCCTATCAACTCTGTGGCCACCGTATCTTCCAAGGGAAACACCTTGATCGTCAACGTGTTTGACGAGGAAGTGAGTAGACCGACATTCTTCCGCATTCCGACAACTAGATGTTACTGCTCCACGTCTGACTTTCGTTGCTCCACTGACTGACGGATCCTTTGATTTTCTTTCAGCATACTAAGCACGTCGAGAAGGCCATCCACTCTGCCAACCTCCCGGGCTTGACCCCAATCAAGGGTGATGCTCGAACGATCAGGATCAACGTCCCAAGGTGAGTCCGCCCGGCTGCGAGGAAGCACGGTATCTCTGTTTTCCTCTTCGATATCAATCTACTATCCATAAGTTCAATCGTTCCAACGATTCCGTCTGATCTCTTGCGCCCGATTTTAGGCCTTCGACCACCGACCGAGCGGCCATTCTCAAGCAGTTCGGCCAGCAGTGCGAGCAGACGAAGAACAATATCCGATCGACCCGAACCGCTGGTATGAAGAGCTTGCCCAAGGCTGAGGGTGTGGAAGAGGTACGGTTTTTTCCATCGCGTTTCGAGCTGGTTGTTTCGCAGAACCTGACGTCTTCGAGCTGGCTCTGATCCGTGCCGGTTTGAACTCCAGATGCAGGAACTGACGGACAAGCACAACAAGACGATTGAAGGGCTCCTTCAGAGGGCTAAAAAGGAATTGTCGGACTGATGAAGATGAAACGTAAACTCCTTTGGACCCTTCCGACCGGAGATAGATAGTTGAGGCCTGCCGGAGAAGAAATCGCCCCGCTCTCTCACTTGCCGCTTCCTTGTCTTCCTGCAACCCACCATCTTCCCTTCACTCAGAACCCGCTCAAAAACTTTCGACCCATCTCCCTTTGTGTCATCTTTCCATAGGCATCTCCGCTCATCATGGACTCACAAGCCACCTCGGTGCCTCTCGTACCCTCCCTTCCACCCGTTCGCCCCACTCTTACGCCTCGCACCTCATTCTTCGCGAAGCGTAACACTCGACAACGTCCTAGTGGATCAATGTCCAACTCTCAGCAAGCTATCCGAACTCACAAGGGAGAAGACGAAGGTGCAAAACCCTTTTTGTTCCGACCCGGATCTGGCCGGCGTTCGGCCAAATCTCAAAAAAGACGGATGACTGACGTCAAACCTAACCTTTTCGAATCCTCTGTTGCAAATCTCTCAGGGTATCTCTTCCTTGGTCTCGACTGCTCCACTCAGGGTTTGAAAGCCGTTGCAGTGGATGAGTCTCTCTCCGTCTTCGCTGAGGCGAACGTCAACTTCGACAAGGATCTGCCCTCGTTTGAGACTCAATCAGGCGTATGGCTCGAGGAAGGAGGCGTCGTCAATGCACCTATAGAGCTCTACCTTGCCAGTCTGGATCTCTTGATGGAGAAACTCAAGAACGAGTGCGTATCTGGAGCTTTGCTGTACCGATCGTGAACCAGGAACTGATGAGGTTCTCCTTGCTATATACAGCAAATTTCCGTTTAATCGAGGTAAGAACCTGTATACGGAGCGCTTCAGATGCCATGATACTAAACGCGAATGTTTTCGAGATAGTTGGCAGCATATCTGGAGCCGGTCAACAACACGCAATGGTTCTCTTCTCAGCCCAAGCCCCCAAGCTTCTCTCAAACCTCGACCCGACCAAGACACTCGTTTCTCAGTTGCTGGGCGCTTTCTCTTCGCCTACGGTCACCAACTGGCAAGACGCATCGACCGGGCCAGAATGCGAGCTATTCGAGCAGTCGGTAGAAGGTGGAGCAAAAGAGCTCGCTGACATTACTGGAAGCAAAGCCCACACTCGGTTCACTGGTGAGCCATTTGCTTATTTTTGTACATACCATCACGTACTAGATGGCAGGCTGATCCAGACTGTCCGTTGCAGGTCCTCAAATCCTCAAAATGATTCGAAGAGGAGAGCCAGAATGCTGGAAGACTACTGCTCACATCGCCCTCGTCTCTAATTGGCTCGCCACCATTTTCTGTGCCGATGGAGAAATCAAGGGAGTTGACGAGGTAATGCTGTGTTGTCATCTTTCAGTTACCAGGGTGATACTGACGAAACCCTTGCTCCGGTGTGCCGCTCAGGCTGACGCGTGTGGAGAGAACCTCTTTGAGTTGGTGGTTTCACTCTCTACTTAAAACTTCCAGCACCAATCATCGACTAATACTAGCTCATATTTCTCTGCGAATCTCAGCATCCGAGAACGAACCTGGAACTCTTCCCTCCTCAAGACGGCCTCCCTAGTCGACGATTCAGACGTCCTCGCCAGAAAGCTTGGTCAAGTCGAGCTCGATCCATCTCGAGTCATTGGGACTGTTGGCGAGTGGTGGATTAAGAGGTGGGGGTTTGACCCAAACTGCGAAGTCTGCCCTTTTACCGGTACGTGGAGTCAACCCGGACTCTCACGATTGCATAAACCGTGTTCATCTGCCCTCCTTGCATCTTGATCAGGCGACAATCCTGCAACTCTGCTTAGCTTTTCGCTTTCCCCGTGAGCCAAGAGTTCAGGTCTTTGCTGCTTTGCAATTCTTATCCCCTGCTGACATGGGTTGATTGGACCCATACAGTGGAGATGCTGTTGTGTCTTTGGGAACTTCGGACACTGTCTTGCTCGCTACCAACTACTACGCTCCTTCACCTGTAGGTTTCGGATAAGCATGTTGCCCAGGGACCACTATATCAAGCTGATCCGGCTGCGTCCTCCTTAGGATTGGCATACCTTCTCCTCGCCTGCGGGTGATACAGTTGACAATAAGAGACGCTACATGGGAATGCTCTGCTTCAAGAATGGATCCATCAGTCGAGAGCGCATCCAGAAGGCTTACTTTGATGGCTCTTGGGACACATTCAATGCCGCCGTCACATCTACACCCTTGCCATCGATCTCTACTCCCTCCAACGCTCAGATCACAGCCTTCAACTTTGATAAGCCCGAAATCATTCCATTTGGAGCCAGCGGAACGCACATCTTCCGAGAAAGCGAGCGGATCGAAGATGGCGAGGAGAGCTTGTCGAAGGTGGAGCGGGAGCAGCTTGCGCGACGATGCTTGGAAAGCCAGTTTCTCTCGATCCGATCTAGAGTCTCGGGCATTCTCCGCGGTGGAGACTTAAGGAGGGTCTTCGTTGCAGGTGGAGGAAGTGTGAATCGAGTCATGACAGGATTGCTTGCTGACGTTCTCGGTAAATTTTGTCAATGTACTCTGCAATCGCTTTAACCGGAAATCCTCTCACGCCTGACATATTCCTGATTTCTCCGATCCCTCAGGTTGCCCCGTCTACGTCGCTGAAGGTTCGGCCCAGGGTTGCGCCATCGGTGCATCCTACCGAGCTGCATGGTCTTTCAAGCGACAGAGCGACCCAACCGCCGGATTTGAGGCGACCATCTATCACGCTCAGAATTTCCTAGGCGAGAGAACCAAGCCAAAGAAAACCCTCACAGGTTCGACGTCAGAGGAACTCGTCGGGATGAGGCTCGTCGGTGAACCGGATCGAAACGCCTACGAAGCGTACGGAGCATTTTTGTCGGAGTGGGAGAGATTGGAGAAGATTGTTGTGGAGGAGTGCGAAGCTAGGAGGTAGTGGTTTGAAGATATATCCGATTCATCGTTGCTGTTGTTTCGAGCCCTTCATCCTTCAAGGTAAGAAAAGCAGAATCCAACGAGAGGTTGAAGAAGACAGAGCTGGGAGACATGCGACATTCTGGTGGACATGAGGGCGGGGGAGCCTTTCGCAAGGGAAAAGAGCTAGTCGTTATCGTGGATGATTTAGTAGGTTTTAACTTCGAACATGCTTCCTTCATCAGCGTTTGGGATGGGATGTAAGGATCATGACTGCGTCTCAAACTCATCCGGGATGACCGAGAGATCGAAGACTTTCGACCCTGTCGGCTCGTTTCTCCAAAGCCTAAGTGAGTGAGTGACTCGACGACCTGTCGATGCTGAGCCCGCCGCGATGATCCACTGGTAGCTCTGAACGTTTTTGCGTCTGGAAGATTTCTGCTGTTAAGAACATTCAAAGTCGTGTTTGTCACGCTTGTAGTCCGTGTCTTCACTGAGGATAGACGAGGTCATCATGAAGAAGTGCGAAGCTAGGAGGCGGTTATGTCAAGTGTCCTTCTTGTTAGCATATCGCTCAGATGTTCACGGGAGTTGATATCTGATCTGGCCATAGGGTCATTAATCAGTTTCGGCCATCCAGATACCAATCGTCTTGACCTACCGAGTTAAGTCACAGATACGAATCAGCCTCTCATTGCTTGTGATCATGAACAGATCAGATAACCCCGGCAGAAAACTCACGAGAATCTGAGATCGTAGCAGCATCTCCTCCGTGTCGGATTTTCCAGACAGACAATGGCGAAGCGGTACCCTCCTCCTTTGGACTTGTAACGCCTCCCATGGTATTTCTGTCCCGAGTTGATTCGCTCAACGGCGATCCTCTCGATTGGGAGCTAGCTAGTACGGATTTAAGCGACTTTCCGGTCGAGGTTGGTGTACCTGAGTGACCGCCAGGAGAGGAGGGACGATCGTCGGGACTACCCGGCGTCTTCGAAGGGGGGTTGGGAAGAGAGTAACGAGGTCGAAGTCTAGAAGATTTGGATGGAGTCGAGAACGCGTTGGTGGATGAGGAATTGGAGGGAGACGCTGGCAGGAACGATGGTGAGGATACGGAGAGAGGAGCTGAGGGTCGGACCTAGGATATCGATGCAAAGAAGAGGAAGGAAGGGAGGAGGATGATCTCTTCTCGTCAGACAGATTGCACCTCTGGATTGAGAAACGTCAAGAGCAGACTCACTTGAGGAGAACCTTTGTTGAGAAGCGTCTTGTTCCTCAATGGTGTGCTAGTGACATGACCAACGAGTGGTGTCGTCCCAACCTGGTTCACGTTTGAAGCGGCTCCCGAGCTCAGTTTCCTTCCAGCTTGAACGATATTGAACACCAGCAATCCCATGACGGCTGTTTCAAATGCTCCTCTCAGATCCCTGGAGATTCCGACAGCGTGAATAAGTCGAACATAAGCCGGGTAGAATGGACCGACGTGTCGGAAGAAGATGAGGACAAGGAGGGCAAAGAGATTGATCTTGATGGTTCGGACGAGTGGTAGTTGTTGAGGAAGAGTAGACGGAAGAGGTGAGTTATCGGGTGGTGGCTGGAAGGGGGAGGGCGATGACATGATGCGTCGTGGGCTTTCGCGGAGAAGGATGGGTGGTCGTCAACGTGATGAGGGACGGTGTGGAATTCGTAAGACCCAACCTTGGTTACGATCCTTCTGCCCCCAATTTCCTCCATCTGTAAGTCTCGAGACCTGGTGGGTGAATTTCGCTTGATCAGTATTCTGAAGTTCTATCAATTCCTTACCATTCATTCTAGTCAGTTGACCCTCTGTATAAATCGCGGCCATCGTCGACGGTTCCTCTCAACTCTTTCGGCCTAGCTGGAGCCCTTGATAATCCGACTAGAGAGCTCGATCCACCTGGATCTGATCCGCATGCTATGACAGTCCCTGCTTGAATCGTCTGGCTCGAATCCGAGATCGAAGCAAAAAGGGTCATCTCAGGGAGGCAGGGGGGAATCGAACGCGTGAGCGCTGGGTTGGGTCGATTGCCTTGAGCTCTCCTCCTCTCCTCCTCTCCTCGGGGCTCACGTCCTCTCCTCATGGCTCTCGCTCGTGGCTCTCCTTCATGCTGTAAGGCAAAAAAGATGCGGGGAGTGGGGTTCGAACCCACGCTGCCTCTCGGCAGGAGCGTATCTGCTATAGACCTGTTTCTTCTTTCGTCGAAGCAGATGCTAGACTTAAAACTCCCGGAATAACCACTATCCGATCTCCGCCAGTCGTGTCGAGCCGTTGAGCTATCTTGACACCTCTGATGATTGGTGCCAATGAGGAGTCCATGTACTCTGGGGTCATATCATAACGGACATCCATCCCAGACTGGTTGCGGTGCGACAGAAAAGCTGCGAGATGAAGTAGCATGACGCACGTGATGAGATCGTGTGTCTTTATCACTCTCTCTTAGGAGCTTGGGGTCTCGGGATGTACTTCAGATGAGGACGTAGTTTTAATGCCGACAATCGTCAAGTTGAGAATTTAATCGACTCTGACGGCTACAGCTTGCAGAGCAGATATTCCTGCGGCATCTATGAATCACTCAAAGGCTGGACTATCGTGAAGCAACAACATCATATCGTGAACGATCGGCAAGACACAAGTAGGAGTGTAAGGCGTCGAGGAGAGAGGGGCAGAGACCTTCGAATGGGGATCTCGATGGTACGGGTAGACCTCGTGGCGGATGGTTTTGGCCAGACAATGGCTCATGACTCAACTCAAGGACCAGATGTGGGTGTGAGTCGGATATCAGCATCAGCTCAGAAGAGCAATTAGCATAAACGCTGTTAGTACGAGGCCAAGAAATCGATGTCGAACTGCAATTCCAATCAACCTGAGCAACCCTATCGAAGAACCCCGACAGGTGATCCGACCGACGGAACCGTGCAAGACGAGGCGTTTAGTCGAAGAGTCCGAAGCCCATGTCGTCGTCGGACTCCTCCTTCTCCTCAGCCTTCTCCTCCTTAGGGGCCTGTTAAGGATAAACAGTTGGTCAGCCGAGGGTCCATGACGTTAATGAACATACGGTGAGTAAAAACTGACCTCCTCAGCGGCAGCGTCGGCGGCACCTCCGGCGGCGGGGGCGGCAGAGGCGGGGGCTACATCAGGAAAGAAGGATGAAAAGTGAGCTACTACACTCTGGTGATTGTCTCACAGGCGATAGAAGATAGGACATGGCCCTGGACTCACCACCTCCGGCACCGGATCCGACGTTGGAAAGGAGAGCCTTGACGTCCTTACCCTCGAGGGCCTTGGCGAGGAGAGTGGCCCAGATGGGCTCAAGCTCGACCTTGGCGGCGGAGGTGAGGGTGACGAGCTTGTCGGCGGTGATCTCAATGCCCTCGTCGGCAAGGATGAGAGCGGCGTAGGAAGCGGCGAGTTCAGACTGTTTTGACGCGAAGGGCAGAAGGGGGGGGGGGGGAGAAGCAAGGAGAAAGGCGAGGTAAGAATCAAGGCTTTTGGTGCAAGGTGCGATTATCATTCATGGCGCTCGAGGTGGTAGGAACGATATGACGACGACGACGATGGTGTGAGGTGCAGAGCGTGGGGTCGAAGGAAGGAGACGGCGAGGAGGTAGCCTTGTCGAGATTTTTCGAAGGTTCGTCGAGAAGGGTTGGGATGGAGAGTTTTGAGGATCCCACTGACCATTACAGTAATCGGTTTAAGTCTGTTGATCGATGGGACGAAGACATGATGAGTTTACGGTCTCTGGAGCAGGATGAGCGCGAGGCAGGGGGCCGTACCGAAAGACAGACAACTGGATGAGGGAAAGGGAGAGGGAAAGGGGGCAGGCTCTCGAAAATCCACCTGGAGGCGCAGCGAGATACGAGACCCGAGAGCGCTCGAATCGAGAGGGGGATCCTCCCAAAGAGGGAAACCACCAAATTCTCGCCTCCGACTTTCCCTCAAGCCCTTTCGCCCTATCGTCGTGAGTATCGCTTCACGCTCAATCCTACTCGAGATCTACATCCACACAACCCATCGCATCCTTCACATGGAGAGGGTATCGCCCAATTTATCGACATTCATCAAGATTCGACGAAGCAAAAACCCGACTCGACTCTCCCTTTCCCTCTTCGCCTCTCCCCTCCTGGCGTCGCATCTCTCGGGCATGAATCCCCGCTATCACTGCCGTTCTCATTGAAGGAGAAAAGTCAGCTGCAGAGACCAGTCAGAATCATACACGGCACGAGGAAAGACGGCGTAGAGGCATCGGTCAGGCCAACTAGGAGCAGTCTTTGCCTCTCAAAAATCCCCTCCTCTCTCGCCCTTCTCGCCTCCCTCACGACTTCGCCTCTCATCGCCCAGCAGCCCCTTTGGATCTTAACAAATCAGCTTCAGCACGTCGACATCCTTCTCCCATCATCAACTCACCTCTCGGGATCCTTCCAGACACGTATTTTTGCCAATGGCAAGCTGACTCTTGTCTCTTCCTTTCGCTCCTCATCCTGTCATCATCCACTTCCGCCATCCCTCCACTCTTGCACTCCTCCAGAAAATGGCCCAGCGTGTCACTCTCCGAACCCGAAAGTCGTACAACACCAAGTCCGCCAGGAACAAGGTCGTCAAGACCCCTGGAGGAAAGCTTGTTGTCCACAACTTGAAGAAGGTCGCTACCGCTCCCAAGTGTGGTAAGTCGTCCCTCTTACGCTGCGTCGCCCCTGGCCTCTCACGCTTCTCTTTGTGCTGATCATCGCGCATCATTCGTCTATTCGACTAATAGGTGACTGCGGTGAGGGACTTCCCGGAGTACGTCCTTGACCTTTTCAACGATTCTCGCACCAATCTCGACAACCAGCTCATCCCGCCTCCTTTCACCTTTCAGGTTCCCGCTCTCCGACCCAGGCAGTACGCTACCCTCTCCAAGAGGCAGAAGACCGTCTCCCGAGCCTACGGTGGATCCCGATGCGCTGGTTGCACCCGAACTCGAATTCTCCGAGCTTTCCTCGTTGAGGAGGCCAAGGTCAGCCTCATTTCCACTCACTTCTTACTTACAACGCAATCAACTGACCCCGATGTCCGTTCGTCTCCCCCAGATCGTCAAGAAGGTCGTCAAGGCCCAGAAGATCGGAGCCGCCAAGAAGTAAATCGGTCCTTACCATCCCTCTGACCTTTTTATCTCTTCGCATTTCGTCTTTCTACGGTTCGGTTGGCACGTTTATGGCACCATGACCCCTTCACGGCTTGCTTCTGGTCTCATGCTTGGTTTCTGACAACGGCATTCAACAAGGACGATGTCCGCCTGGCTAACTTCGAAGCAAAAAGGAATTGATCCTCTTGGCTGACAGACTCCAGTCTTCCTGCCTGGCATCTCGGATCACCTCTTGCTATAATCCTTTCCGCTATCCGCCTAACGTGCCGCTTGCTTTCGACTTGAAATCCATCCCGAATTCACAATCATCAAATCACTCTTCCTCGTCGGAATCCATGACAACCCTCTTCTTCGCTCTCGGCGCCTGGGAGACAACCTCGTCGTCGTCATCGCCGTCGCTACTGCCGCCTCGTGATCTTCCAGGATTGAATTCTTGGTTCATCTCGACAGCTTCCCCCTGTTCGCCATCAAAGTGATCTGCAGGTCGAGGACCCTTGACCGTTCTCGCTTTTGGCTTTGGCCTGGGTTTCCTTCGAGTCGATTCTTCTTCCTCGTGGTCGTCGTCGACAGACTGTTGTGCTTCCGGTTCCGAGTCATCGTCCTTGTCGGAAGACGAGCCCTGAACGGAAGACTCTGAATCCGAATTCCGAGAAGAGCGCTTCTTAGACCTCTTCGTCCTAGGCTTCGGCTGGGGTCTGAAAGCCGTTGCTGCCGACCTGGTAGCAGTAGTGGGTTGCTTCTTCTTGCGAGTGAGTGGAGGAGCTTCGGAAGTCATACCAAGTTCATTCTCCCGAGCTCGTTTTTCAATCTAGATTAGATAGGAGGATCGGGTTGAACGAATTTAGCTAGGCGGTCTCGACGTGGTTTGGGTTTTGATGAAACAGGTCGAGTATCGGATGGGAGTTCAGGGTCATGAGGCTCACCCTTGCTTGTTCGGCGAGGAAAAAGGCTTCGTCACCAGCGTCATCATCAGAATCCTGATGGCAGCGAAGAGAAAGCGTTCAAGTGTTCGTTAGAGCGAGTGCGGGCATCAATGGCCTTATCAAGTGACCGCGAAGGAGACCACGACGAGTCCAAGACTCACGTAGATGAATTGAGCCGAAAGAAAATGTCTTTGAGATTCCTGCTCCTTCTTCTTCTTCCTGGGTCGTTTGGCAATTTCTTCTTCCTGGCCCTCTCCGTCGTAGTCTTCAGCTCCGGATACGGGAGAGCGTTTACGCTTTGGCCGACGGCGGGATCGGATCTTGCGCTTGAGCATGTCAGTGGCTTTCTCTCCGTTGAGCTGATATGTCAAGTGAGTGCATGTTCGAGATCAGTCAGATCAAGGTCCTAGATTCGTGGCTCTCGTTCCCCCAGGCGCATGATGCAAAGTGGAAACTCACGTCTAACGGCTCTCGGATGAATTGTTCGACGATATTGGCGTTCGCCACCAACTCGGACGGGAGGATGTCTGCTGGCATCGACCATTCGAGTGGGACAGTATCTGAGGGTAAAGCGGATGAAGAAATAAGAACGATTCGCCAAGTCGACAAGCTTCCTCATTATTCATCAACCGTAACGATGAAATTGGAAGCAAGCGTACTTTCTTCGGAGGTGACCTCAAAGTCGACAAGACGTAAGAGAAGCTTCAGATGAGGGTTCATCGAGATTTCGGTCTTGCGAGATTCCTCATCAACCGCGACGACTAGGAAAGAAGGGATTGATGAAGAAACCGGTTCGTCAGACAAAGCGGTTGGATCCAGAACCTAGCGAAGGACTCTCACCATGGTGAGTGAACTTGGCAAGGGCTTCATCCGAGGGTCCTTTGGTCAGCGCTTGCGCTCGAATCTCATCGTCAGTCTCATCTTGAGGTCGATCGGGTAGACCATCGGTACTGATGATGATCTCTTGTCGGGCAGCAGCTATGTCCCTCATCAGCTATAAGGAAACATTCAAGCGAGGACATCAGTATTCAGCGAGATTCAGATGATAGCCAAAACACTGTGAAGACAGAACGTCAGAAAAGAAAACTCACTTCAATTGACCAGTTGACATCAGCCATCTTACCAGCTTCGAGCAAGATGGCGACGGCGATTCCAATCTGTTGGCTATGAGTGAGGTTCTTATCCTTGATCTGAACATCAGCGGGGATCTTGACCTGTATCGAGGGCAAATACGGGAAAGGGTTCGTCAGACTGTAAGTTCAGTTAGCAGCAGCGACGTACACGGAGACGTCCGGACCTTTTTGTCCACTCTCGAAGTTCCTTCGTCTTGACTATCGCTCCCCTCTCCTTCATCCGGTGTCCAGCTCGAGAACTTCTTCCAGTGGTCTCGGTTTTTTGGGAAGAAGGCTTCGACGATAAGGAATGGTTCCTCTTGAGCTCGTTTGAAGAACTTGCGAAGGACAAAGTTGATGAGGGCAAGCAGATCTTTACTCGAGGGGTCCTTAGGGAGTGAGAGTTGATTGGTGAGGATGACTTGAAAGAGATTGAGAACGGAAACCTTGATGATGAGGAAAATACGTTCAAAAAGTGTTGGTAAACCGAGAAGATTTCGCCAACTCCGGCTTTTTCTCAACGACACTGTACCTTGAAGAAGAGTCCTTCTGCCTTGACGCCGACGGCGAGCCGATGAAGCAGGTTGACGATCCGTTTCATCCGATCCGGTGACTTAAATTCCGCGAATCTCTCGAGATAAGCCAGATAGGTTCGGAGGATATCTTCTTGCGCGAACCGCTGGAAGGAGGAAAGTCGGACAACGGAGAGGGAAATCAGCATGGGACTTTGAGATCAAGAATCGGGTTGAACAAGACCCGCACCAAGGAAAATTTCTCAAAAGTGAACGCATGTTCAGCGTATCGAACCGTCCCTCTATCGGCCTCTTCTTCCTCGTCCCCTTCCTCGTTATCGCCAGTGATAGGGTCTCCGTTCTTGACTGGTTGATTTGACCATGAAACCAACAACGACAAACAATGCACATCTGAGTGTTCGCTGCCAATACTCAGGATAGGAAGATAGCTAGGGTACGCACTGCGTCTTCGTTTGGCTTGCTTAGCCCTTCGCTTCCGAACGTACATGAACGAGTTAGTCTTTGAATACTTTTCGAGCATGCGGAGTAGGACATAGTTGAGATGAACTACAGCGTCGAGGTATCTGTGGTAGCAACGATCGAGTCAGGATGATGCCTCAACCGTCAGGCTTCGGTGTGACTAGAAGACTTACGCAATCGATTGATCTTTGAACCGGAGGACAACGAGATGAGCCATGTCGAGGATGTCTCCATTATAATAGATCTGATGTTGCATAATCTCTGCGGCCTCGATCGCTTCTTCCTCTCCGCTCGCAGCCATGGCATTGATGAGAAGGAGCTGATGAAAGCACATGGTCAGGTATTGTTCTAGATGTGGACCGATGCCAGGAGATGGTCACTCACGACTTGAGTGAAGCAGTTGATTCCAGCTTGAAGCTCGGTCCATCCGATGGGCTGCGAGTCAGGGCTGTGATCAGCATCGGTGTGTCTACGGAGGCACATCTGTGCCGAACGTCGAGACTGACCTTGTCCTCCATAGACAATCTCATCCTAGCCACGATCCACTTGACGGACTCGATCTCGGAAAACTCGGCAACGTATCCAAAGTCCCACTCGCTCGCTGACTTGGATGGATTCTGGCCTTCTCGACCTTTGCCCTTTTCCGTCTCGCGAGCGAGAGCTCGGGCTCGAGAGCAAAGGAGGAACTCGATGAAGAAAGTCACGAGGAAGAGAGCTCGCACGTTATCGGCTTCTCGTACCTTCTGTCGTTCCATTCGAATATCTTTGAGGATCGACGAGAAGAAGTCTGTAGATTGAAGGACGTGCGGATGTGGTTCAGCGTGAGCACAGGATGATGTGGCTCGAGGAAGAAGATAGACCGACTGTTAAAGCAGCCCTCGAGGAACTCGGTAGCAAAACGCTGAAGGATCTTAGTAGCTTCAGGGGTCATTTCGGCGGGTCGAACGAGCTCGTCCTGAGATGGTAGAAGTTGCATGTCAGTGTGGTTGTACAGCAACGTATGCATACATCTTATGGAGATGATCTACCACCCACTGCCTTCCTCACACCGCGTCCACCTCGGCCATTCTTTTTTCTCTGATCCAAGAGATTGCCTGCATCCCCCTGGATCGCGTTCGATCGATTGATGATGACCTTTTTGCCAGCTGATCCCTGGATTGCGATCGTTGTGCCGAATCGAGAGTGACGAGACGCAGAGTTGCGAAGAGATGATTGCTTGAGCAGGCCCTCTTGTGCAAGTAGAGATGTAAGGGCCTCTCTGGGTGCCTGCAGGTCGACATGGAAATCGACAGCAGTCATGAGAATTGATGAAGGTGAGACAAAAGGTATAGACGATAGCTGGACAAGAACACGTACAGACTTGACATCCTTGGACAGATCTGAAGCCGAAATAGGTTGCAAGAGAAGCTGAAGGATGTCGAGGACCAGGACATTGAACTGATTGAAGTCGTTTTGCAGCGCTGAGGATGCTAGTGTGAGAATGAGAGGGAGAAAGCTGGATGATTCAAGTTGTACGATAAGAACAGACTGGATGATGAAAGCAAGCTGCTGTCAGCATTATTGGTCATCGTGTGTAATAGAAGGAGCAGTATATACCTGAAGAGTGGACTTCTCGAGGCGATCGGTGCTGGAGAATGTGGTTGATGCTAGGTCCTTGATCTGGAGTAAATTTCGGATCAGATGGAGGATGAGGGAGACGATTCGGTCGTCCTTTTCGTGTCTTTCGCTGAGGGAGAGAGAAAAAGAAGTGATCATCAGATTGAGATGGTCTGGGCCAAAGGGAGAGGATTGGCACCGACCGAGAAGCCTTCGCTAAACTGGGAAGGACCAAAGCCATCAGCTTCTCGAGCAACACGCCAGACCGGATGATTGTGGCTTTGTATTCGAGTTGAGCGGAAAGTAGGGAGGAGTAATCGGTCACGGTCGGTGGCTCATCCTCCATCTCCTTGAGTTCAGCGGCAACATCGATTGGCCAGGTCATGGCAGTGAGGAGGTCGGCTGGTTAGTTGCGATAAATGGACTCGATTCTGTGTGAGTACAGGTTCGACTTGAAATTCAGATGTAAGTCAGAGAACCCGTACCGGTCATCAGCCCGACCTTCATCCCCCAAGCTCCTCTGTCGCTGACCTCCTCGACGATGGCGACGAGGTCTCGAATGACACCCGACTTTGCAAAGATCCGTGCCACTGTTCGCTCGTCATCTGTGTCGTCCTTTCGCCACAGTCGCTTTAGATCGCGAAGGCAACCAACAATCGAGTCACCTGGCCGATAGAATCGCGTCGTCTCGCCAGTCTCCTCATCCACGATGTCCTGAAGGGGAAGAAACGCGATCGGTGAGCTACATATGAAGCTTATAAATGGGAACGAGGAGATACTCACCTCCCAACCTCCTAATGCAGCAACGAGCGACTGAACGGCAGGCGTAAAGGCAGCCTCTCTATCCTCATCATCTTCGGCTTCGTCCATCTCCAGCCCATCATTGATGGCTTGTTTGAGCTGACGGCGTTTGATCTCCTCTTCGTGCCCATAGCCTCCCATGGACATGTCGTTGAGGTCGTCCATCGTTTGTGAATGTGTAGCGGAATGGAGGATGGTGTTGAGGCCTTCGTTCGACGCGGAGTCGGACGCGCACTTCGCCGAGCTCGACCTCCTTCACTCAACGACGATCAAGATTATCTCATCCCACTCATTCATATCATGTCCAACTCGTATGTATTTTGATGTCATAGCAGGCCTTTGCGACAAATGCTGAAGCTTCGGCATTTCTCCCCCTAGCCCCGAATCATGCACCATTCTTTACAAGATCCTAACTGAGGCGGAATTCGATGCCCTCTACTCAACACCCCCCGTCAAGGGCGACCTCTGGATCGGGAGCGAGCTCGACCAGAAGGATGGATTCCTCCACACTTCGACTTCCGAGCAGGTACGTGTCTTGTATCGCTTCTCATGGTCAAGGTCGGATCCCAAACGAAAAGCTAAGACTGCTCTCCTTGGGTTGACGACATATCAGCTGGAAGGAACTTTGGATCGGTTCTTCTCTTCTGTCGACACTGTCCACCTTCTCGCCATTCCACGGTCTGCAGAGAGGATCGAAAAGACTCTCAAGTTTGACGAAGCCGGTGAGTTGAGATTGTTCGGTTTGATATGGCGATCTGTGAGAAGCTGACGGTGGGGCGCGTCCGAACGTGATAGCTGGCTCCAAGTACGGACATCTCTACGAGGGACTGGATCTGGTGGCGGAGGTCTCTGAGCGTTCGGTGGTGAGAAAGAAGGATGGCAAGTGGGCGTTGGGTGATCTCAAGTTCTGAGCGGAGGGAGATGGGATGGCACTTTGGTCGATGTGCGAGAAGAGAGATCTGAGACGGGGATGGGGGTTTAAGCAGACTGAGAGAGCCTTACGCGTCGGAAAGACAGAACATCGAAGGGTGCACGTGGACAAGAAGGCTTCCGAAAGGCTGGAAAGAAAGAAAAGGGCGAAACGGAAAAGGAAATGGGAGGGAGGAATCGTCTTGGTTTCAGGGTCCCGAGGGGAGAAGGAAAGACTCCCCTTTCCCCCCTCTCCCTTGAGCGCAGCACTCAGCTCCCGACTCCCTTCATCTGACTTCAAACTCCCAATCACCAAAATGGATCCCTTCCTTCGATCCCCTTCGTCTTCCTCCCAACCACATCCCCCTCTCATATCCTGTCACGACCCATGTCGTCCCCAATCATGTCGTCCCCACTCCGTCCCTCGGCGCTCAAACTTCATTGGCCTCTTCTTCTCGTCATCGCCTTCTTCGGCACGCTCTACTATCACTCCTTCTCAATAAATGCCCCGCTTCTCACTCACTACCGCACTAGCTCTGCCCTCTCGCTCGTCGACTCCTCTGCCCTAGCCCAATCACCACTGTTCGATTCTTCCCTACCATCCGAACGAATCACACTCGTCGTCGTCTGGACGGGACTCGCCGTCCCTTCCTACCTCAGCATGTTCCTCCGATCCGTCGAGGCAAACGCCAAGAGAGTTGACCTTATCTTTGTCGCTAAGCAAGAGGTAGCCACCGGCAAGTGTGTCGACCTTGGGCCCATCGGCACGAACATCGTCCCAGTCTGCTTGTCCCACGAAGAGTATTGGGACCTGCATATCGACTACCTCGCAGAAACTTGTGAGTTTGAGCTCCATCCCGTCTCAACTCAGTGCAACGCCATCTGATGCCGGTATCCACTCTTCGCATCCATAGGGGGAGGTCTCACCGCCGCCGACAGACAGGTCCTCAAAGAAACGGTCCTCCGGAGGGGAATCAACGATTGGGTACGATCGACCCTTTGGATACTTGATTCAGATGGTCCATGCTAATCTGTCACCTTCTCTTACCCCTAGATCCATTCCCATTTCCGTATCTTCAGAGGAAACATCTTCAAGAAGTACTTCCTGGACAACACGGCGTACTGGGGCTGGTGGTTCGTGATATTCTCATTGGTCTTCTCTCAGACATAGATGCTAACGATCCATGTTTAACTTCCACGTTCAGTGACACGGATGATATCCTCGGAAAGTGAGCAATGCATTCCGTTCCGAATCAACTACTTCTCTGCCCTCTGTTCCTGCCACTGACTCAGCGATTGACCATCCTCAGCTTCGACCGACAGTTCCCATGGGACATCGCCCATGAATTTGACATCCTCCAGCCATCTCATCCTACCGGGGCGACAGAGATTCTGATGTACCTCAGGTATATTGCCACACCATTGTCTTCCTCGATCGCTCGACAACGTTTGACGCTAGCCCCTTACCCTTTTCAGAGGACACTTAACTGTGTTCCAGAATCGACCTGAGACCCAGAAAAAGCTCCACTCCTTCCCATTGTATAAATCGCTACATGGTCTGTCTGGGTTCTCAGCTCTATCGCGGTCAGAGCTGATGGCTGACATTCCTCCTCTCATCGCACATCAGGCTATCTTACGAGCAAAGACCCCATTCCAGCCATGGAGGAAGAAGACTTCAGCACTCACATCTTTTACCGCGCACCTGAAATCACCTTCCTCCTCTTTGAATCCCTCACTGGTTATCACTTCAAGGCTGCAAGTCTTGCTCCCCGTCTGATGACTGTGCGATGCTACGAGCCGCTAGACCTCAATCTTCCTCTTCCTACGCCAATCTCTCCTACCCCAAGCACGTTCTCGGATGATCCCTTACTCGAAGGGGAGGTGAGGGTCGAGATCGGAGTCACCAAGGAGGACATCTGGATGCCGCTAGAAAAGGTCGTCAGCTTCGTCGCCCATCCAAAGATACCAGAGAAGGAGGCTAGGAGGTTCGTACTCAGGCGCAAGCCAAGAGGGCCAGTCGTCGAGAGGCTTGAGGATTGGAAGAGATGGCGGATGATTGGGCCGCAGGAGGTCTACGAGGGACTCTACATCCATTTCCAGGTCAGTCATTAAGCAAGATCGTCGGCTTCATGTCCAGCGACCTCATCATTGACCATGTTCGCTGCCTCACTTCTTTTCTTGTCTTCCTACTCACCAGATGGAGAAGAAAGAAAGTGAGTTGATCGATCTCATCCGCGTCTCCACTTCTGCTGCTGCTTGCTGATCAAGATCCACTTTCACCCGCGACAGGCTGGTTTAAGAACATTCCACCCCTCCCCTTGCAAAAAGGTCAAATGCTGCATGCTGGAGGGTACGACTCGGCCTGGGTCACGAGAGGACGCGAGGTTCTTTGGAAAGGGACCAGGGACTCTTCATGAGACGCAGTAGATGTAGAACTTTGTTTCACTTGGGCTATACTGGGACGTGTACACTTTAGTTGGTTACGATTTTACAATGTATCGATCGACGTGAACGAGCGGGAGAAGTGAGAGATTGAGAATAGCAACTCAATAGCAACTCGATTCCTCGAGTCGCGGGGGCCCTCGAGTTCTTTCTTTCCCCTTTCCTTCTTCCCCTCTCCCTCCCTCAAACCTCTCCACCCTTCTCTTCCTTCCTCTCTCTCCTCCTTCGACGGTCCCAACAGTCTCAAGTGATCCGCCTCCTCTCCGACTTGTTCGCCCTCGATCGTTCCCTCCTTCTCAATATCGCCCGAGCTCAAGAATCAACAAACGCCCTTCTCGCTCGTTCCCCTCCCTTCCAGCTCTCCTCACACCCCTTCCCCCTGATCAGCCTCATCTGCTAACACCCGACCGTCAACACCAAACATATATCAGTAGTCTTGCGAACGTAGGCGTCCGTCCGTATCGACCAGACGTTCTCCACCTCGCCTTCCTCCACTCAGCTTCCGCCCTTTGAGCTTTACTTTAGTCCCCACCTCTCGACCCTCTCTCCACTTCTCTCCTCAAGTCTCTGCCGCATCTTCCAATCTTCGCGTCTCCTCTCGTCATGGCTCAAGCTCGCCAATCCGTCATCTCGAGTCGAGGCCCCATCAGTTCGGTTAAGAAGAACGAGACGACAGAGGACCTCTCCTCGCTGGTGACAATCACCGATGATTCCATCCTCGTGAGTCCTTATTCGGCTTAAGCAAAGGCCCTTGCGTTCAGCTCGGTCATCTGTCAAGGTCAGGTACCAGAGCTTCCTTGCTGACCTATCCTCATCGCCACTTTCCCCTAGTCGTGCCTTCGGGATCGATACCTCCTGGACAGCCTCTATACTTCTATCGGCCACGCTTCCCTCGTTGCCATTAACCCTCACAAGTTTGTCAACGCCAACTCGGATGCTGTTCTGGCCGACTACAGTCAAGACTATCGCAACACGGAGGAGATGAGAGATCCCACCTCGCCACACATCTTTGGGATCGCTGGCAAGGCCTACTTCGATATGAGAAGAACGTCGAGAGATCAGAGCATCCTCATGAGGTCAGTCCTGGTCCTCTTCGTCCAAGCTACACCAGAAGTCAAAGCTGATGCACCACACGTCCTTGACCTCATCCGACCTTGGCAGTGGCGAGACGGGAAGTGGAAAGTCAGAACTGCGGCGTCTGGCCATCAAGTCTCTCATCGATCTCTCACTGAGCAGTCCAGGCAAGAAGGGCTCCAAGCTCGGACAACAAGTTCCCAACGCAGAAGTCAGTAAACCTTGATCTGAATTGTTTCTCATCGTGTGCGTGTGGCCGATCGGCTCATCAACAGTCGTTCCTTCCCGCCTCCACCCTATTTTGATCCGTTCACTCCTTCAGTTCATCCTCGAGTCGTTCGGAAACGCCAAAACCATCCACAACGCCAACGCCTCTCGCTTCGGACAGTACACCGAACTGCAATTCACCGATCGAGGGCGTCTCGCGGGAGCCAAGACACTCGACTACTACCTTGAGCGAAGTCGAGTGGCCGGACCGTTACCGGGAGAGCGCAACTTCCATGTCTTTTACTACCTCGTCTCTGGTGCCTCATCGGAGGAGCGTGAACACCTCAAGCTCTCGGGAGACGCGTCTTCGTATAGGCTGCTCGGTACGAGGGGAGGCAGTGGAGGAAATGCTAGAGGAGGTGCCGGTTCGATCGACGACGGACTTCGATTCGAGCAACTCAAGCAGGCGTTCAAACTCGTCGGTCTTTCAAAACGACTCGTTGCTCAGATCTGTCAACTCGTCGCCGCCATCCTTCATATCGGCAATCTTGACTTTGTCGTCGATCACGACCGAAACGTTGACGCGGCCGTCGTCAAGAACTGGGACGTCCTCGAAACCGTTGCCAGCTTCCTCGGAGTCAACCCAGTCGATCTCGAAGGCATCTTCAACTGCAAGACGACCGTCATCAAGAAAGACGTCTGTACCGTGTTCCTCGACCCGGAAGGAGCCGCTGCCAACCGAGACGACCTCGCCAAAGCCCTCTACTCGCTACTCTTTGCCTGGCTCAATGAAAACATTAACGAACGGCTCTGCCGCGACGACTTTGCGACATTCATCGGTATCCTAGACCTTCCAGGAATCCAGAACCTCGCTGGCTTTGGCTCGCGTACCAACTCGATCGACCAATTCTGCGTCAACTTTGCCAACGAGCGTCTTCAGAACTGGATTCTCCAGTCCACGTTTGAGCGTCAGACCGCCGAGTTCGCTGCCGAGGATCTCTCATCCGTTGTTCCCAACGTCCCGTTCTTCGACAACTCGGAATGTCTTCGAATGCTCTCATCGGCACCGGGAGGACTTGTTCACATCATGGACGATCAGACGAGGAGGATGGGCAAGAAGACTGTCCACACTCTCGCCGAGGCCTTCACCAAGCGTTGGGGCAACCACGCGAGCTTCAAATCTGGTTCTCTCGACCGGGCCGGCTTCCCCACGTTCACCGTCAACCACTACAATGGACCCGTCTCGTACTCGGTCGAGAATTTCCTTGAGAAAAACGCCGACGCTGTAAACCCTGACTTTGTTTCGCTCCTTCGAGGAGGTGCCGGAGCTGGAGGAGCCGGCGCATCCAACGCAGGTCTCGAGTCGGCTGGCTCGTCGAACCCGTTCATCAAGGATCTTTTCTCATCGGCCGCCATCGCTACCCAAGTTCACCCTCGTGACGCCGACACCATCATCGCCGCTCAACAGCCCGTCAAGCCGATGCGAGCGCCGTCGACTCGACGCAAGGGAGGACGAGGTCCCCGTCTGGGTGCCGTCGGTGAGGAAGGAGACGAGGAAGACGACTCGACACCCGCCCCTCTTCCTGCTGGATCCGAGAAGGTCCGATGCGTCGTGGGCGAGTTCAAAGCTTCGCTCGACGTCCTTTTCGAGGCCTTTGACGAGACCAAGTCTTGGAACGTCTTCTGTCTCAACCCCAACGACGTCCAACTGCCAAACCAACTCGAGAGTCGAGGTCTCAAGTCTCAGATCAGGAGCCTGGGGCTGCCCGAGATGGCCAAGAAGGCCGTCGCTTCGTTCGAGGTCAGCATGACTCACTCCGAGTTTGTCGAACGATACGCAGCCGAGGTCGAGAACGTCCCCGTTGGGACCACGCCAGAGACGATCAAGAATCTCAGAGAAGCCAGAGGTTGGTCAGAGAAGGAGCTTGCTGTCGGAAAGTACAAAGTGCGTTTACCCCTTTCCTCGCGTGCTTGAGATCAGATTGCGAGTTTGCTGAATCAATGCTGCCCGTTCTCCGTCTCTGCTTGCTAGGTGTTTATCGGTCATCGCCCCTTTCGGTCTCTCGAGGATCGCTTGCGAGAGAACGACACCGACGAACAGAAGAGGAATCGAGAGGTGGAAGCCTACCCTACCCAGACCGAGGATCCCTTCAACCCTTACCGATCGACCATCGCTTTTGACAACTCGCCAATGCAATCCCCCTTCCTCGGCGACAGCAACTCCGGCTATGGAAATCTCTCTTCCCAAGCTCTTCCTCTCGTTCACCACGCTCAGCAACCCAGAGGCCACGACCGGGACAACGACAGCGATTACGACCACAAGACGGTACAATCAGATGACGAATACTCGACGCCATATACCAACAACAACGATTCTGCTTCCCAGGTTGGCACTGAGCTTTACGCCCCTTCACGTAACATGTTCGACCGAGCCGAGAAGACGGGTCTACACGACAAGGACCTCGACGTCGGCGAGATCAACATTCCCACCGAGGGTGAGACGGCAGAGAAGATCGAGGTGACGCCGGCAAGGAAGAAATGGGTGTTCTTGGTTTGGGCTTTGACATGGTGGCTGCCGTCGCCGCTGCTGAGATGGATCGGAGGAATGAAGCGACCAGACATCCGGGAGGCCTGGAGAGAGAAGCTCGCCATCAACATGATCATTTGGTTCATTTGCGGCTGCGCCGTCTTTGTCATTGCCATTCTCGGTAATCTCATTTGCCCGAGACAGTACGTCTACAGTCCGGGAGAGGTCTCGGAACGATCCTACGACAACAATCCGGACGGCGAGTACGTTACGATTAGAGGCGAAGTGTTCGATGTGAGTTGACAGGCTTCCGCAGCTTCGCTGTCTCTGACGATCTCATGCTGATTAAACTCTGCTCGCACCCGCTCTACACAGCTCACGGGCATTGCTAGGAACCATTACGTTGCCCTTCCCATCATCAAGCAAAAGTCCGTCCTCGCGTACGGAGGACTCGATGCGACTCCTCTCTTCCCAGTACAGGTTCGTATCTCTCTCAACCCATCAACTCTCACCTCTACCTTGCTGATTGTTGATTTGTTGATTGCCTCTATTCCTCACCAGGTCAGCGCCCTCTGTGACGGTACGACTGGGTCCGTCAGCCCATGGGTTCAGATCAACTCGGTCAACAGCACCGCCTCGACCGACGTCAACTCCGTCTACCACGACTTCCGAGCCTTCACCAACGACTCTCGACCGGATTGGTACTACGAACAGATGGTATACATGCGCTACAACTTCCGACTCGGTTTTCTCGGTCTCCTTCCCAAGACGATCAAGAAGGAAGGTCAGACCAACGGAAAAGCAATCGGAGTCTACAACAACCACGTCTACGACGTCTCGGATTACATCAGCTCTCCACCCTACCTCCGAGCGCCAGACGGAACCCAAGCCGAAGCAGGCATCGCAACGGCCTTCATGGCGCCCGAAGTTATCGCTGTCTTCCAGCAGAACGCAGGAAAGGACGTCACTAAGAACCTGAACGCTCTCGCTTCGTCCATCGGTCAGGACGTGCTGGATCGACAGTTGACCTGCCTTCGAAACCTGTACGTCCCTTGTCGTCGACTGCCTTTATTGGTCAATGTCCAATCTTCAATGTCATCTGACGACCCGACGTTTTTTTACCTACTTTCTTATCTGCTTCTTCCCTCAGTTTCATGGTTGGAATGGTTGATAACCGTCAATCGACCCAGTGTCAGTTCGCCAACTACATCTTGCTCGCTCTCTCCATCTTCATGGTCACCATCATCGGCTTCAAGTTCCTCGGCGCCCTTCACTTCAGCACTGTTCGAGCACCAGAAGATCATGACAAATTCATCATCTGTCAAGTTCCATGCTACACGGAAGGCGAGGAATCTCTCAAGAAGACGATCGACTCTCTCGCAAGACTCAAGTACGACGACAAGCGCAAGCTCATCGTCGTCATCTGCGATGGCAACATTGTCGGTTCCGGTAATGACCGACCTACGCCACGAATTGCTCTCGACATCCTCGGCGTTGACCCCAATCTCGACCCGGAGCCTCTTAGTTTCCTCTCGCTGGGGGAGGGTCTCAAGCAGCACAACATGGGCAAGGTCTATGCTGGTCTGTACGAACATGCTGGTCACGTCGTTCCGTGAGTCGTCATGTCCACTTTGTCCTCAGATTGTGGTTGCAGCTAATGTGACTTCGCCGTGCCCGTTCGATATCCCCCGCACAGCTATGTCGTGCTCGTCAAGGTCGGTAAGCCAAGTGAGCGACACCGACCCGGAAACAGAGGAAAGCGAGACTCCCAGATGATGCTTCTTCACTTCTTCAACAAGGTATGTCTGGCTCAATGTCACGTCGGCAGAGGATGTTAGACGCTAATTTTCGGCACTCGTCCCTTCCCTCCTCAGGTCCACTTCAACACGCCGATGAATCCTCTCGAGCTTGAAATGTATCACCAGATCAAGAACGTTATTGGAGTCAACCCGTCCTTCTACGAGTACCTCCTTACCGTCGATGCCGACACGACTGTCGAAGAGACGTCGCTCAGTCACCTCGTTTCTTCGTGAGTGAAGCCCGTGTTCTGTCGAGGAGCAGTCAGCAGATAGTATCTCGTGCTGATGGTCTCCCTGTCTCTCTACCCAGCATGATCAACGACAAAAAGGTCATCGCTTGTTGCGGAGAGACTTCGATCGCCAACTCGAAGCAGTCTCTCACGACCATGATGCAGGTAAGTCGGAGTCCAAGCGTCTCTCTACTCGTGATCAGACTCCTGAGCTCACCAAGTGCCCACTCCTTTAGGTATACGAGTATTATCTCTCTCATCATCTCGCCAAGTCGTTCGAGAGTCTCTTCGGATCCGTCACTTGCCTTCCCGGTTGCTTCACTCTATACCGACTTCGAACTCCGGACTCGCACAAGCCGCTCTTCATCTCAGATCAAATCATTCTCGACTATTCCGAGAACCGAGTCGATACACTACAGTGCGTTCATCGTTCTTTGCACATGTGTTCGATCGTCGTCTTACTCGTCGATTCACTGGGGTTTCTATGCACAGTCTCAAGAACCTGTTGCATCTCGGAGAGGATCGATATCTCACTACTCTCCTTCTCAAGCACTTCCCGACCTACAAGACAACCTTCGTTCGCCCAGCTCAGGCTCAGACTGTGGCGCCCGATGAGTGGAACGTCTTGCTCTCGCAACGTCGTCGATGGATCAACTCTACCGTACACAACCTTGCCGAGCTGGTCTTCATCGAAAAGCTATGCGGTTTCTGCTGCTTTTCGATGCGATTCATTGTCTTCATCGATCTGGTCTCGACCATTGTTGCTCCAGTCACTGTTGCCTATGTGAGTGCCATCACCTCTCCTCAAACCGTGTGATCGTGAAACTCACTCTAAATGAGTCGTTTTGATAGATCGGATACCTCGTCTATCTCGTTGCGGCCCAAGGCAAGACCATCCCGACACTTTCGATCGTCATGCTCGCCGTCATCTATGGTCTTCAAGCTCTCATCTTCCTGTTCAGAGGCAAATGGGACATGATTGGATGGATGGTATTCTACATCATCGCGATCCCCTACTTCTCATTCTACTTGCCGCTCTACTCATTCTGGGCAATGGATGATTTCTCCTGGGGTAACACCCGAGTTGTTGTCGGCGAGAAGGGTCAAAAAACTGTCATTCACGTATGTCTCTCACTCGTCTCTCAGGATCTATCGATGGTCAGCTAATCTCTGTCCGGACCTCATCTCTTAGGACGAGGGCAAGTTTGATGCGCGAGTCATCCCGCTCAAGTCTTGGAACGAATATGAGGTACGTCGGTGTTTGCTTCGGTCTCAATGCTCTTTCTCTTAGTGGATACTGATTTTACTTGTTCGCACGATTAGAACGAGCTTTGGGAGAAGGAGAGTAACCACTCTGTTGGATCGGTAAGTGCACGGGCTACCCTGCCAAATCTCCTGGGTTCCCGTTGCTGATTCCTCGGTGTTTCTCTCATCTTACAGTGGGTCCCTCCCTCTAAAGGCGGATATGCTGCAAGTGGTTATGGAGCTCCTTCCATGTACGGACGTGCCACGATCTACGACCAACCCATGTCGAGAGTCATGAGCCCTTCTCCCTCTGGCTACGGTTACGATCAACAGCACCACCAAGGCTATCAGTCTCCGGGCTACGGCAACAACCGAGGCGTCTCAACATACCAGGGCCAGGGCGGCGAACACTACTCTCCTGCTGGATCAGCCAGTCGAAGCCAGTACCAAGACTACCCGGGAGGTGGCGGATCTCAATACGGTGGAAACGGCGGCGAGTACCGAGATTTCGACCCCGCTCCACCCGCCAGCTCTCGACCTCCATCCAACTTCCTCGGTAGCTTCCCCTCTGCTGCCCCACTCGGCGTTCGACCTCCTCCAACGGACGAGGAACTCTCGGTTTCCGTCAACCGCCTCCTCTCTCAGGCTGATCTTTCCCAGGTCACCAAGAAAGCGATCCGAAAGGATCTCGAAAAAGAGGTGAGCAAGTTTGTTCTTCACAGTACGACGGGGGTTGAAAACTGATACGAATCGTGCTTCGTTCTCCCTTCTTACCGTCTATTTAGTACGGCGTCGAACTCGGTTCCCGCAAAGACTTCATCAACCGAGCAATCGAGGAAGCTTTGACCGCTCAATCCTAGTCGTCCGGTTCACGCTTCCAACCATTTCCTTATCTCCTTGCTTCCAATCAACCGAACATCCTTTGCATAGACCTTGAGCTCGAGTTACGAACCCTTTTCCTTTATTTCTCGTCCTTTCCTTCCCTGTTGGACCCCATAACAACACTCTCGATACGCTCACCATCTCTCCTAGCCTCCTTCTTTTCTCCCAACCTCCCAGCCCTCAAACGGACTTTTATTTGACACGTGATTCGTTCGCTGAACCTTATCTCTTTCTTCCTTTCTCTCGTCATTCTCGCATCTCTTCCATCTCTCCTCCGCATTTGCCGTGTGCTCTCGCTCTTTCTCATTTCTCATTTCTCATTCCTCTCTCTCTCTCTCTCTCTCTCTCTCTCTCTCTCTCTTTCTTGCCATCACATGTCGTCTGTTCAGCTTTTGCCTCTTGCTCGATTGACCTTCAGAATCTATCAACTCAACCCCGCAAGTCGCGTATCAGACCTGATATCTCTGAATCTGGATTCATACAATCAAACCATCTTCTTGTATGTCTCCCCAGGAACCGACTTTGGTGTGACCACCGGCTTCAGAGTCTTATCCTCCTGCGGCAACGCCATCACCGGTTGACTACTCTCCTCTTGAACGTGTGACTTGACAGAATTCAAGGCGTCCTTGCTAACACTCTCCGCACTCCCCATCAGATCCTTGATCGATCCCCACGTATTCTCGACGACATCCACGCTCTCACCCACCATCTTTCCGAGGTCCATCGTTTGAGCTGATCGGATGAGGTTGGTGAGGTCAGAGTTCCAACGGGCCTTGACGGCAGACGCAAAGTCTCGATCCGGTTGACGGTAGTGCGAAGATTGAGAGGGTGGTTGGGAATGAGATGATGTGGTTGGGGTTGATAGGAAAGCTGTGGTCTGGTTGAGACTATATGGTTGAGGAGGGCGAAAGAAGGGGGAAGGGGGAAGGGGAAAGGGGGAAAGGGGGAAGGRGGGGGGGGGGGGGGGGGGGGTGAAGGGAGGTAAGCGGAGATCTCGGCAAGATCAGTCGCAGAGAGGAAGGAGACACACGACGCAGTGATTTGATCAGTTCGGTCTCGAATGGAAGACGAAATCCCATAGTATACCATAGCGACCTGGAGCAAGACTCAGAAGAAGGACAAGATAGGCAGTGCGACGGAAAGGTCAGCCCAACGATGTTTCCAAGATGGGCTCGGTGCCAACCGAACGAACGCCTACGACTCACGGATAACGCGCCAGCGGTAGTGGAGATGATAGATGTTGCCATGTGCACCGAGGAGTAGTAGTGGGGAGGGAAAAGACTTGACAGGGAAAGGCGTCGATGATGGTCGTTGGATGAAGGAAACGATCCGATGTTGCATCCTTATTTTCCTTCTCCTGATCCTTTTCTCCTTCGACTAACCTCGACACGTCATCACGTCCGATCCCCTCGATACCTCATCTACCATATCTCCATCTCCTCCCACTCAACTATCCCACCTCAACCGCCAGAAACGGGTGGAAGAACGGCGACGACATCTCCCTGATTCAAGACGAACGATTCGACGTCTTCCTCCGGTACCATCTCCTCGTTGACAGCCCAAGTCGAGCTCTGCAAGACGAGCTTGAGTTGACCGGGATATCTGCGAACGAGTTCCGTCGCGAGTGAAGGCAGAGTGTGGGGTTGAGAACAAGATAAATCGGTGAGGGACAAATGGATGGAAGAAGTCCGAACGGCGTCTTTGGCGGAAGCGAAGAAGAGGATCTGGATAGTGTTGGACATTTGTTCCTCTTTGTTAATGATGGGGAGTGTCTTGTGAAGGGATCCTGTCGGGCTGGGATGCAAGGGGGCTTGTGGATGATTGTCGATTATCAGTCTTCGAGGGATGGTGGACGTTTTGGATGTCCGGAGGGAGACACGACAAAAACCACGTCATCAGGCTCAAGCCTTGTTCAATTTTCTGGTCTCCTTCCCGAGCAATCATATCGAGGAAGACTAAAGAAGGAAGACAGTGGTGGATAAGAAGATAGAACGAGGAATCGAGCAAACTCAGCCCTCGGCTGACGCTGAAGGATTGATGGATGAGTAGCACTGAGTTCGTTAGCGGGGTTGATTCGGAGAACGACAGATGAGCAGGAGAACGAATGAATTGATCTGGTGTCGCGCGGGACTCGGGAGGGGAACAAGTCAGTCCAACAGAACCTCTTACGATGATCCGACCAGATCCGACCGGCCACCCCGACCACCGTCTCTCATCTACCTCGAAACATCCACTCTCAGTGGACGCTCGAGATCTCGTAGAAACGAGAGCTCGTTGACGCACCGCACGATCATTCGCATCATAGCGAGGAACTCACTCGACTGATCTATTCTTCGATTTGGTGACTCACCACGGTCCGGTTGTTTTCTGCAAAACCCCAAAGTCCCATTCACCCAGATTAGCTTGATGTTTTCACATTGGGCGATTCTTGTTGTGGCTTCTTAGCGGAGAGTCACACTCCAATTGGCGGTAGTCTCGTGGTTCTCGACTGTGCACGGAATGCTGCTCACAGGGGCCGTTCGCGACGTGGAGACAAGGATATCTCCTGAGCCCAAGGCGCCCTATATCAGGGCGTGCATGCTGCCCAGATCCATAGTGTTGTTCTGACAAGTCAAAACCCAGATGAGTAGGCTGAGTTAGGAGAACCCATCAACCACTGATCGTCAGGAAACTGGCCACTCATCGGGCGCCCACTTCAATCAACTCACGACAACTTCATGTTTGACCTTGTGTACCAACTGGGTATCAACGAGACTCAGCTCCTGATGACGGGGCTCGTTTCAGCTTGTCACACTTGGTTCGTCGAGACAGTTAGTAATGTTTCGCACGACATAAGCTGTAACCCGAGTCCCATTCGGGCGACTCACCTCTCATGGTTGGTCATCCTGGTCAGGATCAGCTGCAGTAATGCTGTCAGTCGCTAGACCCCGATCCGTGCGCTCCAGGCAGATGAAGCTCGACTATCTTCCTTTCACTACGTTTGGACCTGTGCCTACGTTGGCAAGCTCAAAATTCTTCCACCTGGATTTGATCCGCATCCTATGACAGTCCCTGCTTGAATCGTCTGGCTCGAATCCAAGATCGAAGCAAAAAGGGTCATCCCAGGGAGGCAGGGGGGAATCGAACGCCTGAGCGCTGGATTGGGTCGATTGCCTTGAGCTCACGTCCTCTCCTCGTGGCTCACGTCCTCTCCTCGCGGCTCTCGCTCGTGGCTCTCCTTCATGCTGTAAGGCAAAAAAGATGCGGGGAGTGGGGTTCGAACCCACGCTGCCTCTCGGCAGGAGCGTATCTGCTATAGACCTGCCTCTTCTTTCGTCGAGGCAGATGCTAGACTTAAAACTCCCGGAATAACCACTATCCGATCTCCGCCAGTCGTGTCGAGCCGTTGAGCTATCTTGACATCTCTGACGATGAATGATCCTGACCAGACTAGATTCCTCACGAGTGTTCAACTCTCAAATCGTATCCAAGATCGACCCGACCAGCAGCTCTTACCAGCTCGGACACGGACCCTCTTGACCGGCAAACTGAACCGCCCTCAAACAAACAATCCGTCAAGTAACCATCGTCTACGAGTCGTCAGTCTCCTTGATAGCCTTTTTGTCTTCTTGTCGTCTCGTCAGCCGAAATTATGTCGTCTCCGAGGCTCTTATCGACGAGCGGCATCTCAGACCAACAAACACCTATTGATCTTTGCCATGACCCGCGTTCTTCTCTGATGGTGTCTGAAGCGTTTGGTCCTGGCAGGGGTAACTCATGTCATATACCGGGATGGTAGACTTGAAACGTCCATGCTCACTCGAGCGAGCTTCTGCCATATCACCAACGAGAGACGAAGTTGACAGTCGAACGTGCGGGCGCATCTCTGGCGCTGGAACCATTGATTTTTTTCATGGCCAGATTTTCTTGATGTGTTGGTTTCCTGACGACATTCCAACTAGGTGAAACCTTTGCTAGCGCGAGGCCTTCTCGAGATTGTGAGGAAACAACTCGTCCGCCCGCTTCATTTGTGACCTCCCGGTGAAGCGGGTGAGACGAGTATCTAGATTTCTTACGGGTAGAGCCGAGGAACATTCACTTGCTTGAGTACTGATCAAGCAGAAGTGCATTCATGTTTTCAGTTGTAATTTCATGACTCATGTTGACGAGTTGCAGAACAGATGATAGGGTGAGAAGGAAGCCATAGATCAAAAGCAGCTAATCTTCCATTGTCCTTCTAGTCCAACAGGGAGTGCTGGGTAGAATTAAGGGTCGGGTCTGGGTGGATGGGGCAATTCGAGAGTAGGATGGGTCGGACAGGGGGATGAGTGAGGATAGATGAGTCGATATGGAGAGACGCGAGAGATGAAGCAAGAGCGTGGTCGTCAGGGTTTGATTTGACAGTAGGATGAGTCGAGAGCGGGGGAAGACGGAGAACAGTTGAGCAAAGGCGAGGGCGGGAAGGACGAGCGCATAGGCAGAGGGGAGAAGAAGGGACACAAGAGTCAGCTTGTCGCAAGGCAAGACAGAAATATCGTAGATGCCTCGACCCGACCAGCCAGCAGCCGAGAAAGCGAGAGCGCAGAAGAAGAGAGGGAGAGAGACGAGCGGCTGGCCGAGTGAGGATGAAAATGAGCGCGACAAGGGATGATGATACGTACGACAAGGTGATTGATGCCGTTGGAGTATAAGACCACTACTTAGATCTAGCACGCATCTTTCTGCGCTTCTTACGAAGTCGACGCATTCGCTGGAGGAAGCAGGAGGGAAAGTCAGGTGATGTAGTTGAAAAAATGGTGGGGGATAGTACCAACCTTCTTTCGCCATTCTGTTGGGTAAAAGGTGAGATGATGAGTGATGGGATTAGTTGGGTGGGAATTGGAGGAGAGGAGAGAATGAAGACTGACTGTCTCGCATGATGAGGGATGGATGACGAGGGAAAGGACAAGACAGGAAGGTTTCGAGTCAAGTTTTGGGAGGGATTCCGAGGAGAGATTGGTAGTCACTTCAGTGCCCAGTTGTCTCTCTCCATTCCCTCCTCCTTGAGATTCCTTCTCCTACCATCTAAACCCACCTCACTCCAATCTCACATGACCAGCCCTCAATCAATTCAAACAAAAAAGTCGGTCACAAAAAATACATCCACCAACCTGACGATCCCATCATAATCGAAACCACCTACGTCATACCACCAACGACCCAAACCAAGCCACCTCTCTCTCTCTTTCTCTCTCTCTCGCTAAGCCCCGTTCCAACTCTTCACTATCCACTGACCCAGCCCTGACTCCCATCCAGACGACAACTTGATCAAATGACAGCGACTCCGAAAACACCTCGACCGTAAGGGCAACCTCCATCGCTTGTTTGGTCTAACGCTTCCCTCATTCTTGCCTCTCATATAACTCACAAATCATCTCTCATCCTCCCTCGACATACAGTAAACGTATCATCGACCTCGATTCCTCCTCGTCTCCTCCACCAATCATCCCCACCAACGACATCATCCACATCCCCTCGTCATCCAATCCGACCTCGCCCGGCGTCCCTTCACCTCTACGGCCTCGAGCTCAAGTCCGCTACAAGACATTCGACGCGTCCCAAGCTCAATCCCCTGCCACGCCTCATCCTCTCCATCAGTCTCCTGTCCATCCAAAATTCCTCACGGAAGCCCCGCCAAAACCCGCTCGATACGGACTTATGCGAGAGGTCGAGACCGATGAACCGTTGGACCTTGTCTTCACTCGAAATAAGGCCGACACCAAAGGCAAGGGCAAGACGTTCGCTTCGTCCATAGAGCAGGACGACTCCGTCAAGAGATCCCTCAAGATCAAACCGGCCAAGCCCAGAGCAGCGACACTTCCTCCCAGGCCATTGGAGCCGATTGTCTACCCTCTGCATCGAACCTCCACCGAAACCAGGATCGAGCCAAAAAAGCCAGTAGCGTCTGCCAGTGCGATTGGAACCAAGAAGCCTAAGAGGAGAAATTCCAAGAAGGAATCTGCCAAAGACGAAAATCCAGCCGGACTCGAGATCTTTAGCCTGACCGATGCTTCCTTAGGGCGATCCCCAAGCATCGTGTATACAAAGTCCAGGGAAGAGGTTGACGAGCTGATAGGGTGTCTTCGAGGCAAGGGACCAATCAGCTTCGATATGGAATGGTGAGGCTCGTCGCTTTCTTCCCCCGGTCCCACAGAGACTGACCACCGCTTAAATGCACCATTCACAGGCCTATCTCGCGTCGCAAAAACTTTGAACCCAAGACAGCCCTGCTTCAGCTTGGGATAGCCAGCATGATCATTCTTGTTCAAATCGCTTCACCTTCTCTTCGATATCGCATACCACAATCTATCGTCTCCATCCTGACTTCACCCGATACGATCAAGCTTGGGGTCAACATTCGAGGGGACGCCTTGAAGCTCAAACGAGACTTTGGCATTCTGATGCGAGGGTTCCTCGACATCTCTCGCATGGCTAGAGCAGTGGACCCCATAGGAACGGGACCTGGGAAGGCGTGCATCTCGCTTCAGAAGCTGACAGCTCGTGAGTCTGTCATCTCTCCACTCTCGTTCGTATCACCATATCTGCTAACGGTCGCCCGTCTTGGGTCAACTTCAAGATTACCTCTGCCGCCACCTTCCCAAACCTTCACTCCGGACGGGGGACTGGAGCGCCGAACTCTCCTCCGAGGCCATCACATATGCAGCCGCCGACGTTCACTCTGCTCTCCTTATCTTCCACCTCCTTCGCCGTCGGTTGCTGGCTGATCCCGACGTTCCCGAGGGAGAGTGCGTGTCAGCAGACATGGTGATCAAGGAGGCGAGACCGACAGAGAGGGAAGCAGCATGGTGTGGTGACCTTTGGCAGGAGGATAGAGATGAGAAGGAAAAAGACAGATTAGCGAGGATGGTCCCTGAGCTGAAAAAGGGTTCCAAAGATTGAAGGGATGTGATTGTTTGATTTTGTCTTGGCAGCTTTGTATGAGATGTGTTGTACGGTTTCTTTCTTCTTGCTCTAGCAAGGAGTCGATTCAGTGACGACAAAAACGGCTCGAGAGGCCGAGCGTCAACGCGAATCCACTCTCACTCCAACCAGCATCTCTTCCATTCACATCCATGCTTCGATCTACCCTTCAGTCCGCCAAGCTCGCAACCCAACAGAGGTCTCTCGCCTCGAGCGTTCAATTCAGAAAAGTCTGGGAAAAGTCATCCGTCTCGGAACTCAGGGAAGAACTTGGCAAGCGAGGTCTCTCCAGGTACGTCCCTCTCGATACTCTCTACACTCTATCCTCACCTCTGCACCTCGGAGTCAAAATCTGACCTGTGCCATTCCTTCTCAGAGCCGGAAACAAGGCTACTCTTCTCCAACGAGTTCAGAGCTCGCAGACCCCAACTTCCGCCTCGACTCTCCCATCTACTCGGTCTGCATCTTCTTCTCCCGACGCCAACAAGAAGAAGGAAGCCGATGCTGCCGTTAGCTCAGTCACCACCGATACCGCCACCCTCACTGCCCCTGGAGGCGTAGAGGTTAACAGTCCCAAGCTTCAGGAGCTGCCCGAGCACAACGCGGCAGAAGTCGTCACTGAGGCTCCTGGACGTGAGTCGTTGCTTGATGCCACTCAGTACCGGTGCACTTTCGAGAGCGTCTTAACTGACGGAGGGTGGTTGGTCATGTCCGATAGTTCCCGAAAACCCGTTCGATGGAGGAAAGACGACATTCGACTACAAGCTTCCCGCCCGGGAAGAAGATGTCGAGGAGCCTACTCCAATCGTACGTTCAGGATTCTTGGTACATCTTGTCGAGACCAATCCGAAGCTGACGATATGATGTCTCGATCAGCCTACCATCATGGCTTTCCGAAAGGAATTCTACCCCGCGAGCTCACCGAAGAATACCGATGACATGGCCTTCGTCCCCAAGCTCGCTACTGCCGCCTCGGCTGTTACCCATGCCATCAACTCGCCTTCAAGCTCTGGCGCCGAGACCAAAGACGGGCACATCGCTGAACTCGCCGAGTCTGAAGCCGAGGTTCAAGCTGAGAAGGAATTCAAGTTCCAAGATCGCCCTCTGACGGAGGACGAGAGCTCGGGTCTCTACCAGATGGTCGCCGTCTTGGCAGCTTTCTGGGGAGTCGGCTACCTGTTCAAACCCAAGATCGACGTTGACGGTAGCTCGAGCAAGGGTACCCCCGAGACGAAGCGGGCTCTCAGGGACGGCAAGGATGCCGTCGAAGGCGCAAAGGGCAAGGTAGGAGACGCCTTGTCGAAGGGTTCGGACAAGGTCAAGGAGACGGCAAAGGATGTCAAGAAGGACGTCAAGGGAGCCGACGTCAAGAGCAAGGCAGAGGGTGTCATGTCGGATGCCAAGGACAAGGTCGGCAAGGGTGTCGACGAGGTCAAGTCGTCGTTGGGAGCCAAATGAGGGGAGAGTCGATTTAATGATGTCGTTCGCCTTGACCGAGTGACGAGTGAGGAGAGTTGAAGCGAAAAAAAAAGGGAAAAGATCTAATGCACAGCCCTCAGCTTTGGATGTTGAAGACTCTCGAATTCTCGAAACGCACCTCCACTCTCAATCACCTCTCAGAAACATGTCGTCCCTCGGAGCTCCCAAGAAGAACCCGAAGTCGTCCAGAAAGACGAAAGCCAGCTGGAGAAAGGCAGTCGATATCTCTGACATCACTGCAGGTCTCGAGGAGAAGAGAGCAGAGGAGAGAGTTACAGGGTAAGTTGGATCCTTCCACCATGATTTCTCGCTTGTCATCTTGTCCAATCAAGCTGACATCAGCCTGTCTTGTGCATTTACTCACAAGATCGAGCGTAGCTAGCAAGAAGAACGATGACCTCTTCATGATTGACGTCAAGGGAGACGACAATGGTACGAACAAGTTCCTCCTCCTCACGCGTCGCTCGTCTGAGCTTGACCTGCACAGGCAAGCATACTTGACTGATCGGAGCCTGCTTTGACAAACCTGGATCTCCTCCTAAAAAAAAAAAAAAACTAATCAACCTCGTTCTCACCCGATCGAAAACCACAGTCGCTCGTCCCAAACCCCCAAAGAAGCTCCTCAAATCTCAACAAATCCTTGCCGAACGATCCTCTCACCCCGCCATCTTCTCTCGAACGACTTCATCAACTCCCGCTCATCTTCGACCTCTCTCTCACGACGAGAAGGATCGACTCCGTCGAATCGCTCGAAAGGACGTCAAAGGCCCATTCGGGGCCGTCGTCGAGAGGGATCCATCCGCCTGGGGAAGTGGTTCGGCTCTCTTCAACGGTCGAGAGGGTCTCAAGGAATATGATCCTTGGACTGGTCAGGGTGGTGAGCTTGAGAAGGAAGCAGAGATCGGGGAGTGGGACAGACCTAGGACGTTTGTCCAGAAGAAAGTTCGACAACCTAGGTCCTTGGCTAGCGTCAAGAAGCCAAACATCCCAGCTGTTCCACTACCGGCTTCAGGTCAGAGTTACAACCCAAGCTACGAGAGTCATCAGGATCTGCTGAGGAAGGCTCATGAGATCGAGGAAGCTAGAACGCGTGAGGAGGAAAAGGTTAGGGAAATCAAGGACAGGATGGCGAAGGCTAGGAAGGATGGAAAGGAGATGGGCGGAATTGAAGGTGTAGAGTACGCTGAGGGTATGAAGGTCGATTTGGTAGAGGACGAGGAGATGGTTAGCGGAGGAGAGTCAGCTTCGGGTCAGGAGGATGACGATGAGGAGGAAGAGGACGAGAATGCCGACCAACCTGGAGACGATAACGAGACGAGGGCAAAGAAGCAGGAGAAGAGGGAGAAGGCTCGTCAACCCGATAGGAAGACCCAGACTCAACGACGAAAGGCCGAGAAGGTCGCTGCAGAGGTAAGTGGACAGCGTTTCCTCACCTTCTTCTCTCATACGCTTCCTCTTTGCTTCGCTCCTGTTTCTGACTTGATTCTCATCACGTCAATTTACCTCACATTCTCCTTGTCATCCCTATCTTCTCCCCGCCTTCCTTCCATCCGTATCAACCTCGACTACGCGCGCTATCTCTCTCTCTCTCTTCTCACAGGCCGCCGCCCGAAATGAAGCTCTCCGAGTCAAACGACTCCATCAATCCATCGCCATCCTCCCAACGCTTCAAAAACAACTCCGAAAATCAACCAACCTTCGAGATCAACTCGTCGCCTCTCGAGCTCTCGCGAAGGAGAAGAAGATCCTCGCCGGACTCGCTGGACAAAAGGTTGGAAAGCAAAGGGTCGGGTTGGGTGGGGAAATGGACGTTCAACTTGGTGAGGAGTTGAGTGAGAGTTGGAGAACTGTCAAGGTGAGTCTTCGTCTCTATGTGTTCAAGGTCAAAGTCTTGTTCGGATGATCCTCTTTGTATGACTGACGTCTTTTTCTTCCTTTTTTTCTTTTTTCTTTTTTCTGTTCCTTCTATCGCTCACTACGGTCCTACTTCTGCTCGTCTTTTTTCTCGCCTTCAGCCGGAAGGAAACCTTTTCAAGGATCGATTCACCTCTCTTCAGCACCGAGCTCTCATCGAACCTCGAGCTCGTGTCACGTACGTTCTCGTTGATCCTTCTCCCCAAGCCCTCTCTCGAGTTGTCGTGTACTTACTAAGCACTCTGCGCTCTCTCTCTCTTTCTACTCGCCTCTTCACCGCCACATAGTGCCAAGAAGCGTCCCTTGCAGATGAAGGCTTACGAGAAGCATGCTTGGAAGCGATTCCAGTAAACGCCCTCAAGGGGAAACAGGACAGGAGGAGACGCCGGCTTTCTGTTTCTTCCTTTCTTTCCCTTTGTCAACGGTTGGAACTCGCTCGGTTGCCTTTCCATCCCGTTTCCCTGCTTTCTTTCTCTGCTCTCCTCTCTCTCTCTCTCTCTCTCTCTCTCTTTTTTTTTTCTGTCTATCTCGATCGAATGATGATTCAGGAAACCGAATTCCCTAGGTGATTTTCCTTGAAAGTTCATTTGATTTTTTTTATATATCCAAGATCACGCCGTCTTCTCCAGGGAAAGGTAGTGCTCTAAAGAATCGAAGGAAGGAAAGCCACCAAGGTGATGGTCAAGGATCAATATATATATATATATATATATTTGAGGTTCCGTGGTAGAAGAAGAAAGGTATAGTTCAGAGAGAAAGATGCAGACTTACCTTCTGCCTTTTCGATACAGGACAGATTGGCCTTGAGCTTGTTGAGGGTCTCGACATATTCGTCTTCTTCTATACTGTCAAAGACGATTCCACCGCCTATTTGATTCGTTGGAGGAGTGAGGGAAAGGTCCGAGATTAGACTTTTTTTTTTCATTTCTCCCTTTCAACAGCGCGCCATCAAGATGGGGGGCGGGGGAGGTTCTTCGACGAACCAGCTTGAAGGTAAGCGACACCATCCTTGAACGTCATGGTTCGAATGGCGATGCAAGTATCGAGTTCGTCCTTGTCGAAATCGAATCGACCAACGGCACCAGCGTAAACGCCTCTACGTTCTTGCTCGAGTCCACCGACGAGTTCTATCGCTTTGATCTTGGGTGCACCGGAGACAGTTCCGGCGGGGAAGATGGACCGGAAAGCGTCGAAACTACGAGAGCCAAGGGATGAGATGAGGGGGAGAAACAGGGTGGATTTCCGAAAGGGGGAGGATCAAACTTGTCAGTGTCCATCAACATTTTCTTTTCTTTCGACGAGTCACTAGAGGACACTCACCGCGTCTTGTCCTCTCTCAAGATACCCGAAATCTGACTGGTCAGGTGAATGACATGGGAGAATTTTTCGAGGCTCATGAGATCATCGACCTGGACGGTCGAAGGTTGACAAACCCTGTTGACGTCGTTTCGAGCGAGATCGACGAGCATGATATGCTCTGCTCGATCTTTTGGAGAAGCGAGGAGACCGGCTCCGAGGATGGCGTCCTCTGTGTTTTTGGTTGATCGAGCAGGAACAGATACGAGAAGCGATCAGCTCCCGATCCATCGTATCGACGTTCAAAAATGAAACGTATGCACCTTCAGAGTTCTTTCCTCGCTTGACAGTCCCGGCGATTGCGTGGTTGTAGACCTTCCTCTTTTCGACCTTGCAGAGCGTCTCTGGACTAGCACCGACGAGTTGAAGGTCTCCAAAGTCGACGTAGAACATGTAGGGACTCGGATTAACGCTTCTCAATTGACGGTAAGCGTTGAATGGATGTAACGAGGTTGGACGAGAAAGTCGTTGGGAAGGAACAGCTTGAATGATGTCGCCCTTGACGATGTGCTGCTTAAGCTTGGTGACAAAGGTCTCGTAGCCCTCCTTGCCAACGTTGGAGGTAAACTTCTGGTTCGGGATGATGGGAGGTTGGACAGGAAGTGGAGTCTCGTCTGAGAGGACTTTCCGAGCGAGGTCGTGAACTCGATCGACAGCGGCGTTGTAGAGGGATGAAATCGAGTCTGAGGTGATAGGAGATGAGGAAGGAGGAAGGAAGACGTGGGAGACGAGCTTGAGGTTTTGGTAGAGGTGATCGAAGATGACGAGGGTGTCCTGGAACATGAAGACGGACTCGGGCGAGTCAAAGGGGGAAGAAAGAGGTCGAGCCGTCTTGGGTTCAAAGTGATGGATACAGTCGTATGTAACCATACCGATGGCTCCACCTGAAGTAGAGACCGAGTTGGGATAACATCAGCTTTGGCGTCCATGAGAGTAGTGAGAAGCAAGACAAACCAGTGAAGGTTGGGATTTCGGGGATCTTGACGTATTTGTACTCGGCGAGTTCCCTCTCGAGTCCGACGAGGGGGTCTCCTTCAATGTCATACCCAGGGCCGGTTCTCAGGACCTTGAAAGGGTCTGGTTGACGAAGGGTCGCACGCAAAACGGTCAGCAGCTGAAGAGCCGTACAGACAGGAAGCAGCAGCCCGAAGCACGATAGCTTTACTGACTGGCACCGATAAAACTGTAACGGGAGATATTCTCTCCACCCAAGATAGACTCGAGAAGGAAACTGTTCTTGCTGCCCTTTGAGATTCGGAGGTACGCCAGCACGGGTGTGAGGAGATCACCTGGAAGTGAGACGTAGATTGGAACGCAGTTGCCCTCTGCTGGGTTGGAAAGAAGTTGGGAGACCTCTTCGAGTGATGGCGTCGGGACGAGGTTCTGATTTCGTTGAATCAGAAGAAGAGTCAATGAGCGTAGAACGCGGACTTGTGAGGGAACAAGGGTTTCATACAGAAGGATCCATGTTGGCAAGGCTGGTGACGGTCAATGGCGAGTCGAAACTCGCGGCAAAGAGCGACGTCTCGACCTTTTTTTTTCTACTCAGCTCGACGCATCTTATACGCATGCTCTCTACTGATGTCATGTTCGCTTTCGACTTCACACTTAGAGTCAACCTCGCGAACAGGTCAGTAGCTAAGTGATTTCCGAAGCATGAATCCACTCCTTGTTGTTCGCGCTCAAGACCCCTTTTCTCTACTAGGCAGAAAAGGAACGAGATCAGAACCTGACATAATCATGAAACAGAAACACAGCGACGAGCCTAGGTAAAAGGTCGTCAATCGTCAACCCCAACGCAACACACATCCCTCTACCGTCGTCCGTCACCATCTAGTGTCCGAATTTAGAACTCCTCCGGACTACCCAATCGAGGTCGAGCATCCTCCAACTTGAGAGCTTCCGGTTCAGTTTTCGACTGCTGATCTTCTTGTCGCTCCTTGTTCTGATCTCTCTCGACCTGCTCCAACTTCTCCTCCAACTCCCTAGGCAGAGGCGCGTCGGGATCATTGGCTGCGTGATCAGGGTCGACGAGCTTGTAGGCATCCTCCTATTTGTACGTAGACAGACAAGTGGTACAAAGGTAGACGGTAATAGATGAAAACAGTCAATAAGATGAAAGAGAGAGGAAGGAGAGAGGAGGGAGGACAAAACCAAAGTGTACTAACCCCAAAGTACTCTCGACCGGTCGCGGGCATGGCGAAAGGCTTACCCGAATCCTGGACTGCCTCCGATAGCGCAGTCAGGGCAGGGGTTCCAGCAAGCTTGGGCGTCGATGTAGGTGAAGGCCGTCTAGACCCTGGCTTGGGTCGATGGGCTGGTGAGAAGGATTGGCGATGATGAGAGGGTAGTTGTCAGCTCAATTGTCTCCCATGGATCAGACCGGATCCCACGTCAGAGGCAAGGCTTACTGTCAACAGCTGGGATCGGAAGAGGGTACCGTTCTTCATCGCAACCATAGGCTTTGGGAGTAAGCTGGATGGAAGTGTCAGTCTTCGCTTTATACAAGCACCGAGGATCGCATAGAATATCACCTTGATAAGAGTATGAAGAGGGACACTGATGTAGGGCAGTTGGTCCTGAGGGAATCCTTGGAAGTAAGCGTACCTGGAGACGAAAGGCAGAGGATCCAATCAACATTGTCAGCTCCGAGCCATCACGGGCAAGTCCGCTTCAAGAAGCAATCAGCCTCACAAACAACGGATGATGGCTTGGTGGCCGATGATGAGAATGTTTTCTTGTCGCTCAAGCTCCATGATGACGGGCTCGAGTCGGACGACGACGTCTCGATAAGACTCTCCTCCTCTGTATCGGTAGTTGTATTTATCCTGAAGAGGATGGTGATGCTGCATCAGAAGACGTCCACAGGGTCGAAGGAGGACTAAACAGGATGACTTACTTCGTCTCTGCTCTCGTAATCTTCCGGGTAACGTGCCTATGAATGACACAGATGAGTTCAGCCGTGACACGAGGGATTGATTGACTGTCCGGGACCTACCTCGATCTCCTCGTATGTCATTCCATCACAAACACCTCCATCGAGTTCGTCCAAACTCTTCCAAGTTTTTTTCGGGTAAGGTAGGTGTTGCGCGGTTTGTATCGTCCTTCGAAGCGTAGATGTCCAGACCTGAGAGGCGAGTCGGAGCATAGATAGGTAGGTTAGATCATGGACGTTTTCGTCAATCTGATTCCATTAGCATGCGTACCGTAAGTGGCGCGTCGCCGACGTTGTCGATGATGAGCGAAGGCAGAGCTGCAGCATACTTCCTTCCCTGGGGTGAGAGTTCAGCATCTCCTCCAATCTTTCCTTCAACGTTGTACTGAGATTCTCCGTGCTACAGCCACGTTGTAATAGCACATGACCGTCAGTTTCCTTGATCGGCACCAGACAGATCCGAACCGAGACTATCTGCAACTAACCCTTGAGAGGAAGATTGCCCTCGGCTTGAGATGAAGATTCATCAAGTAGTAGGCCACCCGACTCTCGAGGTATCCTCCAATCTTGTTGATGTGGACCGTTCGGCCAACGTTGATGACCTTGCAATAGCTGAGGTGAGGTTCGGAGACAGGCTCGTAAACAGCTTCGTATTGAGCGATTCGTTTTCTGAAGTCGGCCTCGGCGTCTGCCTTCGACATGTTCTTGTAGTCAGGATCGCCAGAGGACACCTTGAGGGCAATATTGGCGGCGATGACAGCTGGATCGTCGCAGACGGATTCCAGGAATAGGAGGTGTAGTCCAGGTTCACGGGCCACACGTTCTTCAATAGCTCGTCTAGAGTTCAAGGTCGATGGTAAGCATTCTGTCCTGGGCCCAACGTGACTAGGCCTCTGACGACTCACCTTCGGGCCTTGGTCGTGTTGGTCGCGTCTGAGGGGGGACGGATTGGGTGTGAGTCTCCTCTGTACGGCGACGACTCTGGTCGCCAGACCCACGGGGCATGACAACGGTCGACGTACCATGGATTCCGACATTTCCCTCTGCCTTCAGCCAGCTGATGAGGCTATCGAGACTCTCCTCAGCCAGCTTCTCTCGTACCGACTTGGCGTTCTGATCGGAATGATCAAAGTAGGACGCAGAGTGATCGACGTTTCCTCTGCATAGTAGCCGCATCGTATCAGTGATCGATCTCCAGGGATTGATAGCGCTCTGCCCGACTCACAGACCATACTCGTCTCGGGCCTTCCTTCGGCGAAGCTGGCCGACGTTAAAGACCTTGACTTTGTATTCGAGCCACTGTATGGCGAAAGTGATCAAAAATGGTTGTTCATCACCAAGATGGCCGAGAGTCTAGATTGACTCACCTGAAGGTACCTCATCAGCTTGTTGCTCAGGTACGACTTGCCTCGAGCAGGCAACCCGACCTAAGGAGGGGAGAGGTTGGATGTCAGTGTGATGTCGTTGCCTCGCTAATCCAAAAGAGGAAGTTGCTGACCATAGCAACGACAATCTTTGCTCCAGAGTAGTCGGGCTTCTGGACTGGAGGAACGAGTAACACGATACGGAAATCAGCTCGACAACTCGGAGGGTCGGGCGGTTGGCGGGGGACAGATGCCTCACCAGTATTGCCGATACCTGTGACCGAAGGTGCTCGAGATGGAGCTCGACTGTTCCTCCGGGAAAGTCTTGTCTTTTTGTCGAGATCGGTCAAGCTGTGAATGAGCAGGACGAAAGGTTCTTTAGCAAAAGCCCGACGTCATTTCCGCCTGGTTCGGGATTCGACGGGATAACCGAAGCGCTCACAGGCCACTCGATGCACCAAAGAAGGGAACGGGAGCTGGCTGCTCAATGCTTGGCGAAGTTGTGCTAGGTTGACCACTAAGCGTGAGAGAGGGACGTTCGGGTCGAGAAGAAGACCCTGGGGAGCTGTCGCCAGAGATGCTCGACGCAGCTGTCGAGGATACGGCCGACTCTGGGGGTGTACGGGAGAGCTTGAGAGATTCTGATGGGTTTAGATGGGATGGAAAAGTATGAGGACGACCGTTTGGCAGAGTCAGTGGAGGGGAAGTGAGTTGGATGTTGGTTCGGATCGGAAGATGGGAGAAGGGTCGGATTGAAGTCGGGACTGACCAAGTTGAGATACGGCGTGGCGAAGGGAAGAGTGCTTTGCTGGTGTGAAGTTTGGAGGGTCTGACATTGTGGATGAGGGCTCGAGATGAGATTGTGTATCGACGGTGATGGTGGTGAGTCGCGTAGAACGGCAGGGTTCGCCCGGTGACGGAAGGCGAATACTGGGCCAATCTCTTGGTGGAAGGATACCCACCACCATCACACACATCACCCAAGCATGCCAGCCCCTGCCCAATTCCTCAAATACGTCGATGACCATGAGCAAGCCTTCATCGACAGGCTCGCAAAGGCCGTCGCAATTCCTGTAAGTTGAACCCTGCCCGACCCTTCTCGAGTTCCGGCCTTCTCCTATGACCAAGACCTCACCTCAATCCCCTCGTTTAGTCCGTCTCTGGTGATGCTGCCTACAGGTAACTCTGCAATCCTCCTACTCAAACCAACAAGGCTCCAGTCCGACCATCCTTGCTCACACTCGTGCCTGCCGAATCACCCAGGAAGCACGTCTTCGAGATGGGAGACTTTATGCACTCTGAACTCGAGTCTCTCGGCTGCCATGATATCCAAAAGATTCAACTTGGAAAGCAAGATCTTGACGGCCAGACGCTCGATCTCCCGCCTGCCATCCTCGCATCGTATGGTGAGCGAAAAGCTGGTCGGCCAGAACCGCGTTGGTCCCTGACCATTCATTTGACCTCTATTTCCCATTCCCTCGGTCATCTCCACCGGTCCCTCTTCTCGATCATCTCCCCATCCAGGCAACGATCCCAAGAAGAAGACTGTCCTCGTCTACGGTCAGTCGTTTCGTGTAGAAAACTGTTATCGTTCCGAAGCTTATCCCGTCCTCCTTCCAACCATCGTTCGCTCTTGACAGGACACTACGGTAGCTTGCCCATCCTCGGTCTTACCCAGGGATACAGACACCCGACTGATCATATGAGCCCTTTCTCTGCCGTCTTTGTTGTGTGCAGACGTTCAGCCTGCCCTCAAGTCTGACGGCTGGGACACCGACCCCTTTGTTCTGACTCCTCTTCCCGATGGCAAGCTCGTCGGTCGTGGAAGGTCAGGACTCTTGTTGCGTGCTATGAAGTAGTGATAGTCCCTTCGTCTTACAAAAACTCACTGGACGTCATCTTCTGTAGCTCGGACGACAAGGGTCCCATTCTGGGCTGGCTCAATGTCATCGAGGCCCACAAGTCGCTCAATATCGAGTTCCCGGTCAACCTCAAGATGTGCTTTGAGGGTATGGAGGAGAGTGGTTCCGAGGGTCTCGACGAGATGATTGAGGACCAGAAGGACAAGTACTTCAAGGACGTTGAGGCTGTCTGCATCTCGTACGTCTTTGTCACCTCTATCCTTGGGCCAATCAACAGCTGACCCTTCGTCTCGAACTTTGGTTTGCAGTGACAACTACTGGGTATGTTCCGCTTGGTCTTGACGGTACCAAATATGCCATACAACGCCAAGACTAACGTTGCATCTCGCTGTTTTACCTGTGAAGCTCAACACAACCACGCCTTGCCTGACGTATGGACTCCGAGGAATCGCCTATTTTTCTCTCAAGATTGCTGGACCCAAGAAGGACCTTCACTCCGGAGTGTTTGGAGGTGTCGTTCACGAGCCTAGTCAGTCGACTTTCTCTCGGTCATCAACCGACTGTCTTTCGCCTAATTCTGACTATTCGCCTTCATCCTGTCTTCTCACGTGCCTCGTCCAGTGACTGATCTCATTCATATCCTCAGCACTCTTGTCAAGCCCGACGGTACCATCCTCATCCCAGGTCTATCCGACCTTGTCGCACCTCTTACTACCGAGGAGCGAGCTCGATACGAGAAAATTAATTTCACCGTCGCCGACATCGATGCTTCGACCGAGTCCAAGAGTACTATCAGCGAAGACAAGACTGAGGTGCTTATGGCCAAGATGCGATACCCATCTCTCTCCTTGCACGGTATCGAGGGTGCTTTCTATGCTGCCGGATCAAAGACCGTTATTCCTGCCACCGTCAATGGAAAGTTCTCGATCCGACTTGTCCCAGATATGCTCCCCGATCAGATCCAGAAGCTTGTCGAGAAGCACGTCAACGCCGAATTCTCCAAGCTAGGAAGCAAGAACACTGTACGTCCTGCTGACTATCCATCTTGTACTTGCCTGTCTCAAGTGACCAATCTGACGTCTTTCTCGCTACAGATGTCTATCGAGATGGGACATGGAGGAAAGCCCTGGGTCGCCGATCCCGAGCACTGGAACTACCGAGCGGCCGCAAAGGCAACTAAGGATGTCTACAACATCGAGCCTGATCTCACCCGAGAGGGTGGTTCAATCCCAGTCACGCTGTCGTTTGCTGAGGCTCTTGGTGTCAACGTCCTTCTCCTTCCAATGGGCAGGGGTGATGATGGTCCGTTCGAATCTACTTAGTCGAAGCGTGCTTTTACAATCGTGGACCTAACTGACGTTTGCTTGCCGGATCTGCAGGAGCGCACTCAATAAACGAGAAGCTTGACAAGGACAACTACATCAGAGGTTCGTAACCATCGGCTTGGTCTGAGATATTTCCATCCGCGATATTCTTTGACACTGATGACTGCCCTGTCTTGTGTCAGGTATCAAGACGTTGGGATCGTACCTGCACGAGATCTCTGCGCTGGCCAAGTAGGGGTCGATGGGTTGAATTTTGATGATGATATCGATTTCTTGAAACGACCTCGGTGTGCTGGGATGAGCCAGAAGACTTGGAGAAAGATCGAGAGAAGCAAGAGTGAAGCAAGTGAAGAAAAAGCCCCCCGCAGTTGAGCCCTGCTGCCTCCCCTCCGACGTCGATCAACTCTCAACATGACATCCCTCTCCTCTCAAGGTCAATGCCCTCTAACCCTCCCTTACTGCAGCAGTATAAGGCTCCAGCTGACAGGGCCCATCTTCCACAGGTCTCAATTCCCTCACCACTATCATCAAGCGGCTTGAAGCTGCCACATCGCGTCTCGAAGATCTCAGTGTGTACGTCGATCGACTCGGTCTTCTCTTCCGTCTAAGTCCTAGCTCAACTCGGCAGCTCATCCCTTGCATCTTCTATCAGTACGACTGCATCTCAGCTTCAAAGTCCAACTGCCCGCATTGGAGAGACCGTTGGCCCTCACGTCGCCCCCTCAGCTCAGGCCTCCTCTGCGGCTGGTGCCGCCTCATCTGCTCCTGCTCCTGCCGCTGAGGAGGAGGTCTCCGCCGGCGTCAAAGCGTTCGACGAGTGGCTTGATCAGAGTTTGAAGCCCTACGTTGAGGCCAGTAACGTCATCGGGGGTCTAGTCCAGGAGCAAGTACGTCGTGACCTTGCCATCATCACCTCTCTGGGTCCCATCTCACTCTCGCTCGTCTCTCGTGCGATCACGAGCTCAATTCCTTCTCTTAACCCCTGTCAACCTATCTAGGCATCGCTCGTCAACGCTCTCTTTGTCGCCCAACGAGGCTTCGTCCTCCTTGCCTCGAGATGCGCCAAACCAGCCGAGGCTAAGCTCCCCGGCTTCCTCGCCGAGATGGTCGCTCTCCTAGGAAAGATTGCTGACGTCAAGGATTCCAACAGACGGGCCAAAGAGTACAACTCTCTTTGCACTGTTGCTGAAGGTGTTCCTGCCGCTGGATGGGTTGCTTTGGTGAGTGAGACTGAGCGCGATCGACAGGAATTGGCGTGTTGACGCGATGTGTGTGCATATCTGGTTGTCAGGCCGAGAAGCCTGGACCGTTCGTTGGCGACATGAAGGAATCTGCCAACTTTTACGGGAACAGAGTCATCAAGGAGTTCAAGGACACGTCAGTCGAATCTCGTTCGACCTTTTGGTAAAGCTTAGATCTGATCCTCTCACACCTCGTCTTTATCTGTCCGTCTCTTCTTCCCTACCCAGCGACAAGAGCCAGGTCGAATGGGTCAAGTCTTTCATCTCTGCTTTGGAGGAGCTCCGAAAGTATATCATGCAGCACCACGCGACCGGCTTGTCTTGGAACCCGAAGGTTTGCAGTAGTCTTTGTCAGTCATTCCCATCTCGACCACACGCTGACAATTCTAATCTCCCACCAGGGTCAGGATGCTACTGCCTACTTTGCCGAGGCTTCATCTCAGGCTCCCGCAACACCTTCGACGTCTGCTCCCGCTGCATCGGCAGCCGCTTCTGTCGTCTCGCCTCCAAAGGGTCTCTTCTCTGAGCTCGGCGGCGATGTGACCAAAGGATTGAAGAAGGTCGACAAAAGCGAGATGACCCACAAGAATCCTGAGCTTAGGGCGAGTAGTGTCGTTCCGGACGGTGGTGAGCAGCACACATCGAGCATCACACGCGACCGAAACATGGTTCTGACTTGCACTTTCCTTCTCAGGCGCTGTTCCCAAGCGACCTGCTCGACCTACTAAGCCTCCTTCGCTCATGGGTAAAAAGCCAGCCAAGACGGAGCTCAAGGGGAACAAGTGGGAGATTGTAAGTCGAGTTCTGATTCTCGATTTTGTTACAAAGCCACTGCTGATTGCATCGTTCACGCCTCGACACTATAGGAATATCACGAGAACAACTCAGAGATCATCCTGGACAACGTCGAGATCAACCAAGTCGTCAACATCTACAATTGCAAAAGCTCCGTCATCCAAATCAAGGGCAAGGTCAATGCCATCAACCTCAGTACGTACAGATCAGTATCACTATGTTTACCCTACATTACACTCGAACTGAACGGTCGGGTCATATCCCTGTCTCCACTTCTAGTCTCATCTTCCAAGACATCCATCCTCCTCGAGTCTCTCGTCTCCTCTCTCTCCATTACATCCTCGCCATCCTTCACCATCCAGATCCTCGGCAACACCCCCACTATTACCGTCGACTCGACTGATTCTGGTAACATCTACCTTTCAAAAGATTGTCTCGACGGCAAGACGGAGATCATCACCGCCAAGTCGTCTTCCATCAACATCTCGCTCCCTGATCCCGAGACCAATGAGGAGGGTGTCTTTGTCGAACGAGCGGTACCTGAGCAGCTCAAGACGGTCGTCAAAGGAAGCAAACTCGAGACGACTATCGTTGAGCACTCTGGCTGACAGACCTGGTCGCCCTATAGATTTCTTGAATTTTCATGCGCCTTCCCCTTTTAGCTTCTTTATCTATCTCTCCAGTTCTCAGTCCTATGCATGTCTCTCTTCTCTTCGGTCTTCACTCTGACGTTTTCTCTCTTGGAGGAAGGCTTGCCCCGCCACCGGTCCGAATCGCAACCGACCCCGCCTCCTTCTTGAGAATCGTTTCTCCTGCTCTCGTCCTAGTTCGCCAGCAACTACACCAACACCACTCAACCCAATAATAATCCACAGACCACCTTTAAGAGCGAGCAGGTTCTCATCCCAACAGCATCGACTCACCAGTTCCGATATCACCACCCGTCACATCTCCGACATCGCAATTCTTTGAACGAACATTATTACTCCCAGTCATCTCCTCTTTCAACGTCACCGGAAACCTGTCGCCACCTGTTTTCTGAAGTATGGTTCTCTTTCACGCTTCCGTCAAACCGATGGTCGATGAGAAACCGCTCTACATCCAGCCTTCCCTCGAAATCTCTGGTCCTATCCCCATCGAGGAGTCCATCTTTCGCTCCGAGAATCCTTTCTTTGTCGAACCTAGTCTTCACGAAGTAGACGGTCGGTCCCAACAAAGGCTGCCCGGACCAAGTCATCGTAAGACGCAATCAGCCTCGGTAGTGAGCACGACGACCACGGCGGGAGAGGACGATAGAACGAGATGGCAACCTCAGCTAGCCTCTGGTCCTCGTATGATTGTGCTGGGACCTTCTGCGACCAGGAATGTTCATCCAGACCTGAACTCACAACGACAGTATCAGCCCCCTCATCTCGATCAGCATGTACACCAATCCCGACAACAGTTCTCTTCCTCTACCCCTGTTGTCTCATGGGCGCCTCCTTCCGTTCAGGACCGCCCGGCTCAAGCAGTTCCGACGACCGCTCGTCAGATACAGCAGATACAGCCTCTCGATTCCCCTGGTATCTCCTTTCCTCCGGCCTTCAACTTCGCTCAGATGCATTCGATGGCTTGTCCTCCCCAGATGGTTGTCTCTCCCATTGCTCAACATCCACCTGCCATTCCGCATCAGCATCAGCATCAGTCTCACCCATCCATTCCAGTCGCTCTTTCCGCCGCCCAGGAATCCAGTGGCTACTTCCCTTCCCCTCCAGCCTTTACCGTCACGAATCAGACGGACACCCGCCAAGCTACGACCCGAAGGTACTCTGCTCACTTTGACATCAACCCGGAGGACCCGTCTCGTCCGTTACCTACAGGGGGTCCTCGGCCACGGGCTCGTTCGTGTCTGCGGTCCTCCTTGCCCTCCTCGGCCTTTCCCTCGACTTTCGTATCTACTCCTGGTGGTCAAGTTCCCTTTCCTACCTCCTCCGATCAGATCGAGCCCGGCGAGATTCGGCGTGCGATCACACTCGCTCGTCGACGTTCTTCTCCTCCCCAGCCAGGTTCGCTTCGAACGCCGCTTCAACTCCTTCAGCGACTCAACCTTCTTCTTGGGCTTGGCGTTGATTCCGGCTTCCTCGAGGCGTACCTGGACATCGAGAGCATCCTCGATCCGGGCAGAGGTTATGCCATTCAGCAGGAACTTCCCGACAAGAAGGGCTTGAAGGCCATCGCAAAGGTCGTAGCTGCCAAGAAAGGCCCAAAGGAACGAGGTGGGTACATTTCTCCTCATCACAAGGCGGTTCTCAAGGTCCCTAATTTGTGTCTTTCCAGCTTTCGGCATGCCTTTGGATCACGCGCCGGCTGCTTCATTCCGCCAGATAACTATCGGCCGACTTGTCCACAAGGTTCCTTCTGTCGTGTTTACATTGGTCGAAGAGATCTACAAGAGAGGTACAAGTTCATGCTCCCACTGATTTGTCAACCTCGTTCTCTGGGCTGATCGAGCACGCCGTGCTGCTTCCTTCTTCCGGTCATAGGTCTTGATGTCTCTGGTCTCTTCCGTCTCTCGGGCGATACTGCTCGATGTCTGGACCTCTTCAATTGTTTCAACCTTGGTCCAATGTATGGCGAAAACATCAGCATTGGCGACGAATCCGTTCACAATCTATCTGGCGTGCTCAAGCTTTACCTTCGCGAGATGCCCGAAGCGCTTATTCATCCAGCCGTCTGGAAGGCCATGTTGGCAATCGTCGTCGATCCAAACCCAAAGACGATGCTGACTCCAATGGCGACAAGGATCGCCACGGCCCAGATCTTGCTGAGACTACTCCCTCCCAGATCGTTTAGTCTCCTCGTGTGAGTGGAATCAGCTTTGAGTCTACCGATCGATACAAGCTGACCAAGTGTGCAACTCGATCCTTGAAGCTATCTTCTCGCCTTCCTGACGGAAGTCCCAAAGCATGACAATCGACTTACCTCTACGTCCATCTCCATCATATTTGGACCTTTTCTGTGTGGTCCTCGAGGATTCGGAATCCCTGGCATCGGACCCGTCAATCAACAGCTCAACATCGAACCTCTCGCCACCCTGACTGATGGCGGACCGATCACGCCTCGACCCTCACAGGATTACTCTCACCTTGTCTCTCAGAGTCAAGATATCCTTCTCTGGCTCACTCAGAATTGGGATGAACTTTCGGCAGGTCTGTTTGAAGTAGATCTTGACCTAGGAGGGGTGGAAGATCAGCCTTGTCGATCGAGTGGTGATCAAGCTGTCCAGAATACCAACCTACCTATCCACCCATTAAAAGCGACAAGGTCCTCGAATGTCGTTCAAGAACCAAACGGATTCGTTCCTTTCATTCAAGCCCCTATCGAACTTAGGCTTCCAACCACTCGGCGACCGACCCGGACATTCGATCAGGCCGATCCTGGTTCACACACCATCACTCTTCCCTCCACCACTTATACCCATCCTCGACTTCCTTCCACTCCTCACCCTTCAGGGTACATCCCATCCGCACCGATCGATCCGTCCCCAGTTGGACGTAAGACCCACATTCGGTCAGCATCGACGCCTAACACTCCAATCTCATCGGCATCGTTGTCGTCATCAGAAACTCCTCCCCCACCACCCACGGAAGAGCACCCTCGGAAAGATTCGACGGACTCGGCAGCAACCGTGGCTGACAGCGAAGAGACAGTCGTCGTATCCGACAGGAAGAAGAGTTTCGAGGAGAAAGCTGGGAACGTTAAAGGTACGAATCAGTCGTGACTCCCTGTCTCATGCGGCTTGGGACTGACGGAATCGTTTGGAACCTCTTCGAAGTTGTCGACGTCATGAATCTCTTGAAGAGACGGATCGGGGAGCTCGAGTACGAGCTCGGGACACAGAAGCGGATGTTTGAAGCTCTCTTGGCAATTGAGAGAAAGAAGGTGAGAAAAACATGTACCTTTTTGATTGTCTTATTCCAGAGTGCGATCAAGCACGAGTCACCGAGGAAACTGACAAATGGGTTCTGGGTGATTGAAACGTCTCTTTCGCATCTCAGGTCGCAGAACTCGTAGGAACTTTGACGGAACATTAAAGGATCCCCGGTCTCTTCGCTTGCGGTAGAGAGGCTTAGTAGGCTGGTTGAGGCAGGAGTTGATCTTTGGAAGAATCGCTATCGATCTGTATGTCTTGTATTATTGATGATGTTGTTTAAGACGAAGGGTATCAATCTGGACTAGATCTACTCATACATCAGAACAAAGGAAATGAAGGCAGGAAAAAAAGGAGAACCCATCTTCGACCAGCGAAGTGACACGCATTACTCGTACAGATGAAAAGAAGCAGAAGAAGAATAAGGTTCGTGCGGTCTCTCCTTCCCCTTCCCGATCGATCACCTGATCAGATCAGGCACCTAGTAAAAATCCTCGTCCTTTCGGAATCTCTGGACCCAGCTCTCCATAGCGATTAATTCAGCTTCGTCCTCGTCGAATTCCTCCTCTTCCTCAAAGTATAAATCCTCTTCGTCCAAGTTGATCAACTCGACGATTTCTTCCTCAAGTCGGACAATCTCGAGCAGATCCATCGGGTTGTGAGGAACGGAGATGGCCTTTCCGAAAGGTCGAGGTACCCCAACGACGCCTCTTTCCTGGATGGATTTTGACGAGAACGAGGTGTAGGAAGCGACAGGAGGTTGAGTGAGGATTAGGGCTTCATTGGAACCATCAATGTCGGCCAACCGAGCCTGTTGACGACGTTTGTTGATGACAGGGGCGGTAGGTGCGACAGGCGCAACGATGACGGGTGCGACCTAACACATGATGAGCGTGTGTGTTCAGTATTGGAAGTTTAATCGTAAGCTGTCATGATGATGAGAGAGGTCAAAGATGAGGCGCAGATCATGTGAAGGACGTACAGGGGCAGTTGGTGCGACAATGACCGGAGCAACCTGTTGTGAGATGCAGTAAAAAAAAAAATGTATGTCACAAAGAGTCCACGTCTGGTGTCTGGTTTGCCTCGTCATGCTTAACCAAGAATGGGGACGGAAAGGACTTACGGGTGCGGTAGGTGCGACAATCACAGGAGCGACTGGTGCGACTGGTGCAGTGATAGTGGCGAGTGTAGGAGGAGACTCAGGGAAAGCCACGTTTGGTCGAGGGTAAGAAGAGGGATAGAAGTTGTTAGGAGGAGAGTAGTGGTAGTTGCCGTTGCCGTTGCCGGAGGAGAAAAGACCATCGAGCAACCCAGGTTCGGGTAGAGGTGCGGCGGCGACGAGATGGATGGTGAGGATGAGGGTTGGGAGAAGAGGTAGGAGGGCAGGGAGCAGGAAAAGCATCTTCGGGGAAGGGTGTATGTGAGTATGTACGTGTGTGCTTGGTTGGGGGATAGAAGCTTGATGCAAGAAATCAGATAGGAAGGAAGAGATGACAGAAAGTGATTAGCTCTTATTCCGTTCTACTAACAGGCGAAACGGTATCCAGACTTACATCTAAGATAGCGGTCAAGGCAACAAATTCGACTAGCGGAAGGGAAGAAAGTCGGCTAGCGATCTAGAGGGTGTAGTGTGAAGGGTTTGGGATGGATACAAAAGCCGAGGCAAGTCAAAGAACGATGAAGACAACTGAGAAGATGGGAGTCGGAAGAGAGAGAGAGAGAAGGATCTGAGGAAAAGCGATTGGGTGTTTTGGTGAGCGAGAAGGTCGAAAAGGGGCTAGGGAGGGGGGACGGAGGAGGCATTTCATCTTGGTCCGAAGACGAGTTTGTTTTGATCCAAGAATGCAAGGCAAGCCAAAGAGTTTTGCGTTGAGATACGATGACAAAGAAGCTGTATTCGATCCGGACGATCTAGCGAGCGAGGTGGATGAGGAAGATGATCTTTTGTACCCCTTTCGATATACGTATGTGCCGATAGCTCTCATGAACGATTTCAGATCGAGACGCTTCTTGTTATTGTTTTATCACCAACATGAATCGATACAAGCAGTCGACGCCAACTCAACTAAGAGCTAAAGACGAAAGTAAACGAAAACAGGGAGGCGAAAAGAGGTACAAAGACCCAGCAACTCGGGGACGAGATGCTTAGTAGTTGGACTTCTTGGTGGTGGCCTGGAGGTGAGCACTGTACTCGTCGTAAGGGGTCTGTTGGATGAAAGCAAGCAGCGATATGATCAGTGTTCCATCTCGAGCGACAACATATCAAGGGGGAAAGCAAGACTGACCTTTCCAGGGGCAATGTCCCTCCAGAGGTCGGGGGTAAGGAGCTGGTAAGACTTGGCGATCTGGTGATTGAAAGGAAACAAGGACAGGTGATTAGGATCTTGGTCTTGAACCGGCATAGAAAAGGGGAAATACGTACAGCGACGAAGGTAGCCTTCAAGAAGTTACCAGTGGTAGCGGTCGATCCCTTGGACTGGGTGTAGCAGTCGTTGACACCGGCCTAAAGAAGTGGATAATCATCAAGATCAGAGACGATCGACGGAAAAAGATACAAGTGAATGATGCTAACCATCTGCAAGAGCCTCTTGGAGGCTGGGGCAGCGACGATACCGGTTCCTCGAGGAGCGGGGATAAGTCGGCACATGACGGAACCGGTCTTACCCGAGACCTTGCAAGGGATGGTGTGGGGCTCGGCGATGTGAGCACCCCAGTATCCTCGTCGGACGGGGATGATGGAGAGCTTGGCGGCGATGATGGCACCTCGGATGGCGGTGGCGACCTCCTTGGCGCACTTGACACCGAGTCCGACGTGTCCGTCAAAGTCACCGACGGCAACGAAAGCCTTGAATCGGGTTCGCTGACCGGCAGAGGTCTGCTTCTGAACGGGGGTGATGTTCATGACCTCGTCCTTAAGACCGGGGAGGAAGAAGTCGATGATCTGGTACTCCTTGATGGGGAGCGAGAAGAGGTAGATCTCCTCGAGGGACTTGATCTTGCCGTCCTTAACCAATCGGCCGAGCTTGGTGACAGGAACCCTGGAGGCAGAAAGACGACGGATCGAGTTGAGTTTCAAGTCGAACATCAACGCTACATCCTTGCTCCGATTTCGACTCACCACTCCTTGTCCTCGTCCTTTCGTCCACCTCGTCGGGGACCTCGTCGTCCTCGGTCTCCACCTCGTCCTCCTCGGTCACCTCGTCCAGCGGCGGCACCGGCACCACCTCGGCCTAGAGACAGGGAGCGTGTAGACAGAGCAAAAGTGGGAATACGACGTAGACGAGTTATCAGCATCCAGGTTCTGCAGTGCTGCACGAGTGAGATTGGTGATAGAATCGAGAACGTAAGAACGCACCGAAGCCTCCTCGTCCTCGAGCGTCAGACATTATTGCTTGTAGGTTGGGTGAAGTTAGGAAGGGTAAAAGTAGGTCTCGTGCTCGGGGCGACCTGCTAAGTTCTGGTTGTCGTGTGGGATTGTTTTAGAATGGAGCATGGGGATGAGAAGCTGGTATTAGACAGAGTGTATCGAGAAGTAGGATAGGTGGGGGGACGATCGACTCGCCTTTCTAAAGATGAAGGAGAGAAACCAAGAAGGGGGCGACGAGATTTTGCCTCGAAGAGAACTCTCGCGACGCACACCATTTCCTAACCGCCACGCTCAATCCATACCCACATCATATCAACAGTTCAAAGCTCCCACCTCTTCTCCAGCCTTCCCACACCAACACCATCCTCACCAATTTCAATGTCGAATCAACAGACCATCAATCAGACGTTTAATCTTGCCCCTGCGTGAGCCATCCTCAACTCGCCTCTTGGCATTCCCTCCCTCCACCCTCGTCTATCATACCCCTCAGTCTGACTCACCCCACTTCTTCATTCTCTCTCATCAGCGGCCCTATCGCTTGCGCCGGGAACAGGTAAGCGATCTCTTCCCCCTTGCCCCCTTCTGTCCATCGACTGTACTCACTCACCCTCTTCCCGCTTCCCCTCTTCCTGTTTCCCTCCCTTCCCGCGCTCCCTTCTCCCATCAAGGGACCAACACTCTACTGCCGCTGTGGCCAACATCGGAGCTCGATCTTTCACTTACGAGGGCGGTCCGCCCAAGGTGCGATGGTTGCCTTGCCCAATTAGCCGTCGAATCGGACCGGCGTCGCACGTTCCCACGTTTACTGATGTCGCCTTTCCTCCTCTCTTCTCGCCTCTTCCTGCCCTCCTCCCTTTCCATCATCTCTCTGCTTCACACTCGTCAGTGTTGGGTTTGAGGGCGGCAGGCGTAAATGCGAGCTGCAAAGCTCGTCCCAGCGACTGCGTGTGACAGGCGCGGCTGGGTCTTACCCCTTCCTCCCTTCTTCTCCTCCTCACCCTACCTCTACCTCAACCTATCCCTCATCCTTTGCTCCCTTCAGCAACTCTCCTCCTTCTCTCCGAGGTGCCGTCCCTCCCCTCACCCCCGACTCGACCCCTCCGAGCGAGTCCTTTATCTCGGCTGCAAAACCAGTCGGACTTGACGTCGTTCTGTCTGTCCCTACGTTCCTCGAGGCACTCTTCCCGAAACATCATCTCGAAGCGAGCATGGTCTCTCAGCCCGTCCAGATCATTTCGCCTGGAGGTACTCCGGCCTGGACTGGAGCTCTTCTCGATGCAAATCAAGTGCCTGGCTCGCCTTCTCTCCTGATCGGCGTCCCGTCGGTCGAAGGCGTCGAGATACGAGAACACGTCGAGATTCTTGTGAGTCCTTCATCTTCCGGCAGATTCATATCGACCTCGATTAGCTTGTCTGACTTGGCGTGGTTGTGCTTTGTCACTCAGTTTGATCTCGCCGCAGACTCTCTCGGCTGCAAGTCCATCATCTTTGTCTTGGACAAGGCGGGCCCGGACCTGCGGGAGCTTCTTCACGGTCTCTTGTTCATTGGCGGCGAGATTTTGAGGACGGACATCCAGAGTGGTTGGGGCTGGGAGGTCAACAAGGAGAAAGTGCTCGTTGGGATGGAGATTTAAGCGGTAGAGCTTGTCATGGCCGAGGACGGAGAGGCGTGCTGAACAGAGAGTTAGTTCGTATGGATTCATGACATTTGCTATTAAAGTCAACTCCCTCTAGAGCCATGTCCTCTGAATCCATACTGCCTTTGACCTTATGAGCTTTGTCTTTTCCGTGGTTTGGCTGCAAAGAATCTTTCTCTGAGCCGGATACGTCCTCCAAACACATAGCAAGAAAAAAAAATCCCTTGGGGTTATGGTTATAGAGGGAGTTGACTGTAGGCTCTGGGTCATGAGATACTTGAGCTTCAGTCAGGTCAGCCGGGTCTTCCCACGTGGTGAGTTGCCACGTGAGGGATTGAGAGGCGACGAGGAGAAGAAGAGGGGAGGTCGCCAAGGGGGGTTGGATTATTTGCGGGGAGTCGTTGATGACCGCGGCGAGGGCTGACGTGGCAAAGATTCTCTCTCGGTTAACAACTCTCTCTACGGCAGGGAGTCGAACACTCCCTGAGCATGGCTGTCACGAGAGAGCAAGAGAGACAGAGGTCACAATAAGCATCAGGAATTTCAACCTCTTTAGAAGCGCAACCGGGAGGTACATCCGCCGATGGGTTCCGATCGCTCGTAGCGCGGAAACCTCGCATTTTGGCCGGCAAAAGGCAGAGCGAATATCCCCTACGATCTGCATCGTCTTGAGTAGGGTGTCAAGAGAAAAGGCTGGCACGGAAGCGATTTATTAGAACATGTACCAGTGACGTACGGACCGCGAGGCGAGATGGCTTGTCAACGCGAGGGAAATGTATGGTTTTAGACGATGGAACGAATACGAGAGCGGGAGCGTCTTGATCCTTGGGGGGTGATGGGAAGACAGACGAAGGATTTAACGAGATTAAAGCTGAAAGAGACCTTTCTTCTGTTTCATTTGCGGTTCCCAGTCCTCCCTCGCTTCGGACTCGTCTTCCTCCTCTAAACCCCCTGCCTCCTCTCCCCCTTCCTCCCCCTCTCCTCCTCGGCAGCTCGCTGCGACATCTGGTGCCTATCGCTAGACCCAAATCCCCCCGCTTCTTTGACAGTTCACCAAAGACGCTCCTCCGCCTATCCTGTCCCCCCGTCCTCGTCCCAACTTCTCCCTTTCATCCTTCTCCAGTCCCCTCCTCCACCCCTCCTCTTACCACCAATCCTCGCCTCCGCCCTCCTCTTCGTATGCCATCACACTCATTTCATCCCTCGTCAAACGACAATACCGTCAAACGACGCGCGACCCACCCAGAACATCCTATCACATATCCCGCCTTGGTTCGAGCCTCTGGTGCTCGATTTCATTCACTTTCGAGCGCTTCAGACGATGCCCGACGTCACGAGGAAGCCCATAGGCGCCAACTACGACCTGACCTCGAGCCTGATGGATCTCGTGAGGTGGATCAGGAGACGGCCTCGACGAGCTCGTCTGGTTCATCCAATGGCAAGGCCGAGGAGAACGAATCCGAACAAGGAGTGCGGCAGCAGGAGCAACGTCACGAGACTGCGAAGGGCAAGAGGAAGTCGAGAGCAGAGGACAGCGGTGAAGAGCGTGATGAGCAGTCGGAAGACCAAGATGACGAGGCCGAGTCCTCATGGATGGGCTCGAGAAGAGTACGAGACATCTCTCACGATGTCAAACGTCTGAAGGAGTTTTGTGCAGAGAGCATCGCTGTGAGTCAACATCCTTCCATATCTTCCTCCCCTCGAGTCTTTGCACTTTTTCTTGTTGTGTGCCCTTGTCTGGTGCGGATGCATGCTCGTATCTTCCCTCTCGAAAAGGCAGAGCCGCGTCATCACGGTGGGAGGAGGGCCGGGAAGCTCGAAAACTCGAAATGGCCCAGATTCGGCTCAAAGCCTGGACCGAAATCCCCTTGGGGACTTCTCGACCCCCATTTCCGACTCCAGGGCTGACTCTTGATCTTTCCCCTCGACTTCTCGACCGCCAGTGGTCCTCGACCCTAGGGGCTAGCCTATCTGCTTCAGTTCCATCCAATTCAACCTTCTTCAAATCCGTCCCTTTCGGGACAGCAACGACCACCTTCACTACTCCCAATCCTTTTCCTCCCATAGACTCACCTTCCTCTCGCCCCCCATCTCCTCACGGCGGCCTTCCTCGCCATCACCGCTACTACTTCAACGACCGGACGTCCAATTCTTCCCCATACATTTTTGACTCGCCGTTCGCCCGTTCTCGTTCTCCCTTCGCCATGTCCGCCACGACCGCGGCAGCGCCCAAAGAGATCGGCCCAGATCCACTTTCGTCCACTATCGGCAACAAAGATTCTCACCCAACGACCACTCGCCACTCGCCCCTTACCCGCAGGTTGTCCCCGTCAGCACAGCACGAGTCGGTGCATTCTGTCGCCGCCACCCTTGCCTCGCTAGCGAATAGCTCTACTCACTCTCTTCCGCCTCTACGAACATCCAATCTTTCATCACAAGGGACAACCAACCAACCAAACCGGCTGCCTCCTATCTCATCCTTCTCCCCCTCCCAGCCTCTTTCCCCTTCCAGTTTGGGAGTTGCTCGTTCGCCACTGCCGTCCATCCGGTCGACAGGTACTAACGAGCCATCGCTACCTCCAACCCTCGATCGACCATTTTCACACAATCAAGCCTCTCCGCATTCTGATTCATCCTTCACCCTCCCGCCGATACGACATCACGGAACGGGGCTCACGAATCCACCCCGTTCACTCATTCATCACGCTTCAACTCCGCTCCCTACCATAAGATCCCTGCAAGACGAAGTAACTCAATCAGCTGCGTCCTCGCCCCGGATGGCAGCCAACGTTTCACCTGCGACGTCAGCAACCAACCTCCTCGACTCCCTTCGTCGTCACTCTGTCCCCCTCTCTTCTCAACCTCCTGTTCTACCCCCGGGGAGCCATATGATTGCGTCCTTACCATACAATGGCAATGGCACTGGATCGAACGATCACGCTAGACATCACCACGCCCAACCTCAGCACCACCATCATGCTCATGCTCATCATCATCACCCATACCCTCAGAGCTCTCGTCGTCCTCAATCCCGCTCTCCGCAATCCCAAGCTCAAGCTACGTCAGCCCTGTCTCTCCTTCCGTCATTACCAGCAAGCAGACAGCTTCCACCTCCATCAATCCAACATGCATCGGATCATCAATCCCTCACACCCATCTCCACCCCAGCGACCCCTGCAGGCGAGGCTCGAGCGGCAGAGAGAGAAGCTAAACCAATTAACGCGGACTCACTCATGCGAAGATACTCGACCATGCTCAAAGAAAGCCTCGACAGTTGGGAAGGTCTTCGAGATCTCGTCAAGGACGCGGAAGAGGTCCAATATGGTTGGGAAGGCGTCAGACAGTCGTTCTCAAAGTGAGCAAGTCAGCGAGGCAACGTCGACAAAAGAACCAGAGGGATAAGGTGGCCAAGACAAAAAGGACTCAACTCCGAAGAAGTCCAATCGTTATTCCTCATCCACTCCTGTCCGTCAGCCATCGAGCATCATCGTCCGCATCCATTCAAGCCATTCATTCGTCCGTTCATCCGTACAATATCATTCCCCTTTCTATCTCCTGAGTACCAATATTGTATTCGTCTGTTTCTTTCGCTGCGTTTTCTTTACCAGTCTCCCCCCCCCCCCCCC
>BCKM01000002.1:269058-290955 GCA_039545415.1 Udeniomyces megalosporus | reverse complement strand
CCCCCCCCCCTTGCGGCTTTCGTCGGTCGTTTTCCCGCTCCGCTCTTGGGCTCGATTCACGCCGCATTCGATCCTCGTTCTGACTTCCTCCACTCGACTACTTCATCAACTCCTCTACGATCATCCTCATTCATGATGACCTAGATCTTTATTCTCTACTCACTTCCGTGTCCTCTTTAGATCAAAGAGACAAGAATGCGCTTGAACTATTCAGACTCCATTTCCTTTTTTTTTTTTTTACGCCCTAGCGAGGAGAGGCTTTTGAGATATGGTTTCGTTGGAAAAGACCAAAGTGTCTATCGATCCAAAGAGAGTTGCCCCCAGAGACGATCTTTCCGACTTTGATTGAGGGATGAGGAGGAAGAGGAAGAAATGGAGGGGTCGAAAGTCGAGTGAAGGTGGTTTTGGTCTCGATGCTGATGTTGCTCCTGTTTGAGGTAGTTTGATTGATGGCGCTCAAACTGTCGTCGTGCTGATTCGTCAAACGCGAGCTGATTGGGAGGTGGAGGGATTGATGACTGAGGACTGTTCCATCTCATCATCTCCTCAACAGGTGAGGAGCGTTGTGGAGAGGGAAAGGCAGAGAGGTGGACGGAAGGTGACTGATTGGGCAGTTGATGTTGAGATGGATAAGGTGCAGAGGTGAGTCGATGTCTTTGAAAATCTGAAGGGTTTTGTGATGGTTCTTGTTGAAGTTGTTGAGCGGCTATGATGGCGTCGTACGAGACGAATCGTTCGTGTGAAGGGAGAGACTGAGAAGGCGATGAAGAGTGGAGGCTTTGATGACCGACGGCATGCGATAGAATCGAAGGGGAGGAAGGGAAACCAAAGGGAGAGCTTCTGTCAGAAGGATGCTGAGGCTGTTGTTGACCCATCAGACCGCCCGTTATCGTCGTTTCTCCTAGAGAGGGGAAGACAGGAAACAGCGAGGAAGGAGGCGAGGAGGTTCGTCGAGCTTGATGGGCGAGCGGGTTCGGATCGAGGTGACGTGGTCCTGGAGTGAACTGAATAGGTACCAAGCTGTGTTCTCGGAAGGGTGAGTTCGGATTCGAGCCGAAACTGTTGCCGAGTGAGGAGAATTGGTTTTGTGGTGAGGCAGATGTGAAGGAAGGACCGAAGGTGTCGTTGGTAAAGGAAGGGTACGAAGCAAAGCCATTTCTGGTAAATCCAGGTGGTGCCGCTGCCGTCACTCCATCCATACCGGGACGGCCTGCGCTCGGATTATGATCGACCCGAGGCCCGTTGTGATGACTCGCCATCGCTGAGTCCGATACACCATTCCCAAGTCCGACGCCATGACTACCAGCGTTGGTTCCCTCTTCAGTCGGACCCCAGATTGAGCCGACACTCTGACTCGACCTTGATCTCACACCGGCACCAAAGAGGAGATTCGTCTGACTTGCCCGTCTAGGCATAGTCGGTGGAGTGGTGTTTTTGTCGTCTCGAGGTTGGCTGCTAGAGAAGGATGAGGATGGAGATGGGCGGGCACTCGACATTCGTTGAAGAAGATCATGCGCGGTGACTCCACCGGAAGGAGTTGAGGAGCTCGGAGGGAGAAGGCGAGATGGGACTGGGGTACCTGGTTTACTGTTCGCACTGCCACTTCGATTGCCACTTGCAATCATCGGAGTAGCCGTCGGCCAAAGGATCTGTTCTTCTTGTCCGTCGTCCTCGTCCTCGCCACCGCTCATGGGACCTTCCTCTTCCGTCCCAGCCGACACGGACTCGCCGTCATCAAGAGCCGCTCGCATTGCCCGATTGACTGGGTCGTCCTCTGTCTCCGTACTCACTGATGCGAGCTCAAGTTCGAGCTCTGCACTGGATGATGCGGTTTCTTCGTCAACGGTAGCGTTAATCGAAAGTGGATCCAGTCGAGGTAGTAGTGAGGGTGCCGGATCAAAGGTGAGGAGATCTTCGACAACGCCGAGGGAAGAATCGGGTATCTGCAGTGAAGGAGAGGTCGATCTCGAGTGTTCGAGCGGCGCTGAGGTTTGAATCTCCGCTTCGGGCCTCTCGACGATCGACGAGGTAACGAGCTGAGTTCGAGACGCGAAGCGTCCATCTCGAAAGTAGACACCAGCAGCCTAGAATTGATACGACAACATTCCGTTAACAGTCTGCCCAGACGAGAGAGAATCAGGCGAGAATCACTCACTTGATCCTTGGCGAGCACCCATGAATCGTTGATCAACGCCCAAATCCGCATCAAACTTAACTCGTTCGGATGATCGTCGTTATCATCGAGGCTCCCGTTCCCTCCCAACCAACCTGCTCTCCTTAACGGCCCAAACCCTTTCATCTCTTTGTCTTCCTCCAGCGGCACTCCAAGACGCTTGAGCTCGGTTGGCGGAAAGGTGGCGAGGAGGAGATTGGAGAATTCGGCGTAGATTGCATAGAGTCGATCGAGCTTGGAGGCAAGGTGAGACTGCGTAGAGGATTGCCGTGTGGGATGCTCTTTGTTGGTTAAGACACGAGAAAGATATTGGTGTTTGGTGGAAACCCATTTCGAGGCGATCCGAAGGGTGGGAAGTACACGACGAAGGGTCGCAGTCAGGTGAGGCGATAGTCGATCGAGGTTGGAGGATTGTGCTGACGGAATCTCGTCTCCTTGCCAATCTCGAGATGGATACTGATCCTCATGATTATTCGCTCCTAGCGTGTCCTTGACTTCGAACATCGCCACCTCGATCAGGACCTCGATCTGACCAAGGACGTGATTCAAAATGGGCCCTTCCATAGTCATTCGAGTCGAGCACCCGTCTTGTTCGATAGAGCTCCCAGACTTGCCTGAGCAGATGACGTCTGACAGGATGGCGATGGGTGAAACCAAAGATCGCAGGATGGTATCGGAAGATAGAGAGCGTGAGAGAAGAAGGTTTCGATATGAGGATAGAACGACAGGCGAGAGTGAAGAAGAGCCGCTGCGATACAAAAAAGGAGCTGTTAGATTTCACTACACGGAACAAGCATGCAGTCGGAAGCGGTCAGGGAGCGGAGACACTTGCCGATCCTTGAGGATGAAGATTGCCATTAGCGCAACGCATTGCCTCTTGAACCCTTGTTCGTCCTGTGCTTTATTGAGACGACTCTTTGATCCGTCTCGACCCTTCTGCGCTGCCATGGCTCCTTTCCAAACATCCAGAGGCTTCTTCAGCGTCGTCTCGAGATTTCCGCGAGCGGTTTCGAACGGCTCTTTGACAGAGAGAGCACGAAGGTAGAAGTAGATCGATGCGAAAGGATCCTGAGCGATCGAGGGGACTACGGCCAGCTGGTTGAAGGGATTGCCTGCATAGAGTGACGAGAGAGTGTTGAGAGCAACACTACATGCTGCATGTTACGCGTCTGAGTGACACTTACCGTTGTCGGGCAGCATGAGACGAGCTAGGGTGTACGCCTGCTCAGCCTTTGCGAACCTCTGGACATTTGAGTTTCGGTTCGTGTTCCGATCTCGCTCGCGATCACTGTATTGCTCCTTGTACCTCTCAAGGTCGCCTAGAAAGATCATTCCCTGGTTGAAGATGGAGGGAGATGTGACGAAGGATTACGTAGCATCAGTGTCTTTACGTCTTCATGCGCTCGCATGGTCAAATGATGCGTCTGTTCGACGAACCTTTTGCAAGAGGTTCATCTTGTCCCTCCTTTGCTCATCCGTGAGACCTCCCTTGACGGCTTCTCCTCCATCAGCGATCTCAATGCCCATCTGAGCGACAAACGGCCTTCCTTGTTCTAGCCCAAACGCCCTGACCATCCTCCCGAGAACCGTCTTCCAGAATGCCCTCTCTTCGCCCAGAAACTTCCGAAACTTGCTCAACTGCTTCCTGAGCTCGACCGGCCCTGGTCCGCCGCTGGCACCACGACCGTGTCGGCGAGATCCGGAAGCGTTGTTGGATTGAGCACCTCGAAAGAGCTGCTTTTCGATGGACGTGATGCGATTTCGATATTGAGTGATGATAGCATGCGTGGTTGAGTACCAGAGCGAGTCGAAATGAGCGGGAACTACGTCGAGAGGATGTGAGAAGAGGAGAGTGAGGTAGCGTCGTCGGATGCTGTTACAGCCAACAAATTCGACGTCAATGGCTGGCAACGCGTGCCTGAGGGACTCGACAAGAGTCAACGACATACTTTTGCCGCTGGAATTCTACCTCTGGCGCCGATGGTTCATGCGATTCGAGACTCGCAGCAAGTTCGTGCTGGAGGGACTTGATGTCTCTGAGCGAGTTGGCCGGACGATGAGCACAGTCGATCGAGCGGACATGGAAGTACCTGATCTCTTACCGAACAATCTCTGACGCATCAGATGAGTGTGTTTTAGCGAGCGGGCGAGGTCTCGAGGTTCGAGGCGGATTTGGCGCCATGTTTGGTGGAAGGACTTGGGAACTGATCTGGGGTCTGACGCTGAGAGGTCACTGAAGATGATGTGGTGTAGGTCGAACTGCCCCTAGATCATGACTTGAAAGCGTAAGCTGTGCTGAGAGAAAGAGAGACGATGGGAGTGAGAGACGATGGCGACTGTCGAGAAGAGGGAGGACTGAGAGAACGGTAAAGCCGTTTTGTGAGCCGACCACCCGGATTCAATTGAACCACCATGAACCCATCGCCCTATAGCGAACTCGTCTTTGAAGATGCCACCGATATCCTCGTCCAAGGCTCGCTCCACATCGAGCCAGGTCAGATTCTCAATTTACCTGCATTTACCCTCATGGTGAGTCCGACTCTCGATTTCCTCACCCCAGTTTCCCCTCCCGACCAAGTTGCTCTTCGCCCTTTCGTAGGATGCTATGAACGCAATAGAAGTCATGGATCCTCGTATGGACTCTGGTGTTGAATTGCCAGACGAGAACAAAGGGAGATTCGATCCGCTTGCCCCTCTCTTGCCTCAAGAGGTCTGCTGGATCTTGGATCGAGCGATAGCTTGCGAGGTACGTCCCTCTGGACTACGTGCCCAAATATCCCACCGGGCGCATACAATCTCATCTTGACCTTTCCCCAACGACAGATGGCCTACCACACTGGCTTTACACTTTCTCAATCTGCCTACACAGTCCTCCACTCGCATCCTTCCTCTTTATCCGCAATGAAGCTCGCCATCTACCTCGAAGACAAGGGACTCGATAGGCTCCAGCAGGAACGATTCAGAGATGAGGATAGGCCGATGGAGCTTGTCTGCATCGTCCTCAGAGCAGCCTTGCTCGGAATGAACAAATGTCTGGGACTGGCGTGGGACGAGCTGATGAGAGGAAATCTTTACGAGGTAAGTCGAAGATCGACTTAGTGCCTAGGCTATGGGACCATATGGCGGGTTGATAATTCCTCATGTTCCGATCTACTAGGGAGAGGATTTTTCTGCGGACAAGTTCGGACTCAGCCTGTGCGACGATCTGAGCGTCGAGGAGGTCCTGGCTGAGCTGGATGTGGCCATCTGCTTCTTGATGGACGAAGAGGGTGGGTACATCCATTCATGGATCTCTCTGAATCCTCCTCAGCTGACCGAGCTCTCTTGTTAGGCGACTTCGAAATCAAAATTCCCGAGCCTTGGAAGTCAGCTCTGCTCGTTCGCCTTCGTTTTCGACGGGTAAGCCCCAGTGTATCAAACCGTCAACGAGCTATCACCTCAGCTCCTCGATTGCTGATCTTACACGTCAATAGGAGTTCTTGTTCGCTCTGCACGAGACTGTGACCCCAACCCAGACCTCGGATGATTCCGATCTTCCCCGGATACCTAATTTGAAACCTCTCAAAGCCCGACTTTACCTTCTCAAAAAGTCGATTCTCTCCACCTCATCTATCCCTATCCCTTCTCCAGACAGTCCAGCCCATAATGCGTTCGATCCGAACATCAATCGTAAGCTCGTCAGCCACATCCCGTTAGGGGTTGTTGACGTCGGGACTGAAGAAGAGGGACTCGAGAGACTATCGAGGATGGTTGACGGGTTAGACATGGCTGGGAAGCTCGTTGCTGGGACGGTGGGATCAGCCGAGCAAGGGGAAGGGAAGGGAAATATCGTGCAAATTATGGTGCGGTTCTCTTACGCGCTCTTTTCCGGGAGAGAATACAAAGAGTCATAACTGACCTCGTGGTTCCATCTTCATCAGAACTACCTGGCGACGAGATCAGCTATTGCATCTGAGCCTTCTCTCTCTCCCTTCATACGTTCCTTGCTTATCGTGAGTAACACGCATGACTAATTTCGCCTCATCCAAGCAGAGCGCTGACCTGGAGCTTATCTATCCCGTCGCTTCCTGCCAGTCAACGACTTACTCAAGTCAAACGCGACTTGCCCTCCTGTCTCAACCTCTATCTTACCTAACCGATTCTTTCCTCAGCGCCGTTGCTCTACTCCCACCTTCCATCCTCACCTGCGTCATGGAAGAATCCGAGGGTCTCAGTATCCGACCTTGGGGAGGTCCAGCTGGTACTAAAGGACCAACTCTGAGAGACGCCATCAACGTCTTTCATCAGAGATTGTCTGGCGTACGTCTTTGTTGAATCATCATTCCATGGCATCTTACCAGCGATCGACTCACCCAGTTTCATTCGGTCCTTTCGAAAACTAGTTCTTAGTCAATTCGCTAGCCAACATCTGCCAAAACCGGGCGAGGCAGAAACGATTAGCCGGAAAGTCATTCGCCCAGTGGGAAGAGTTGCTGCTCGAGGTTTGTCCCGCGATCATCTGGTATCTAGTCTAGGTCACGATGGCTAAGCATCAAACCTGCGTCATCAACTACCAGGCCGTTGATCTCGCTCCGTATTGCGCCGAGCGACTCATCCAAGCTGGATACGTACGTTCGATCCAAAATCAAGACCCCCCCCCCCCTTTCTCCCTGACATGGCTGATTCTCTTTCCCTTCCTTCATTTCTCTCTCGCCTCAATCGCTCAGCCTGAGTATCTTGGCTTCTCACTACACTCTCTCCCACTCGCTATCCACCTTCATCGACTTTTCCTCGCCCGAGAAGCCCTCTTTGCCGGATTCGATCTCGAACTTTACGACCCTACCGATTACACGTACATGTACTGGGCAGGATCGAGCTTGTGTTCGTCTGAAGCCAAATTACGAGAGGAGTTGGGTCAAAGATGTGATCTCGTCCGCGAACAGAGTGGATGGAAGGAGAGTGAGAGAAAGACGAGGGATGGATGGACGGTTGAAGCTAGGTCGCTCAGAGGGCTGTCTGGGTTGTGCTTTGGAAGGTTTTTGGTAAGACGGTTTTCCTTCTTCCTTTCTCACAGCCTTGATGATTGTCATCGCTGACTTGTCATTTTTTTTTTTTTTGGCTTTACACAGATGCTCGCACGAGCACCGTCAGATCCGTCGACTGAACCACTCCAATTCAGGTCTCGATTCAAATGGACAAGAGCTCCACCAACGACCAATACGGTGATTGATCAATTCGCTTTCCATCCCGATTATGACGATTTCGCGAAAGAACGAGATGCCATACTCTCCCTCGAAGTAAGTCGATCTGCACTTTTTTCTTTGTCTGATTCCCTAATTTGCTCACCACTCATCGTATCACGTCTTTCGACTCGTCCCAGGACAACGTCCGACAGACACAAGCCCAGCGTCACCTTGATCAAGCTGCTCAGCTTCTCGGTTCAGCCGTTCCGAGCCAAGCTTTCCCGGAACACGCCTCGATGCTGGCTCAACAGGTTCGCGTGATCTCCCCTTTCCGTTCTCTCTCTAGTAATCTGTCATCGCGGTCATGCTGATCTCGATCTGGACTGGACATGTATTTCGTCCGCTTCAGTGGCAATACGGGTTGCTGCAAGCGACGAGTAACGATTGTCGTGTTCCTCATGTTTGGTTCCCTTCGACCTAAGCTTCTATGCGATGCCGACTCAATTCTTGCGCCGCAGAAAGAAGCTGAATTGTGATTCATGCGATGCTTGGAAAAGCGCGACTAATTACAACAAATAACAAAAACCCCTCAAGTAAAATGTTCTGTAAAGCAAAAGAGAAGGAACCGATCGAAAAAAAAACAGGGAAAAAGAGAAGGCAAACGTACAGACACTCAGGAAATGACTAGATTGGTTTTGAGCGAAGAAAAAAAAAAAAAGTCGTCTCGCAGCATCATCTTCATACGACCCAAACGACCTCTATTTGTCTCGTTCTCCCGTCAACCTCTTCTGCTTCCTCTCTCTACTAGCCGGCTCTACATCCAGGTCTGAGTTTTGGTCGATCAGGAACGGCAGGGACATTTTGCGTTTTGCCGATCTTTCCTGCTCGGGCAGACCAGAAAACGCGGTGTAGTCCGAGAATAGAGGCAGGGTTATGAGTCGTGAGGTAGATGGCCCGTCATGGCGAGCACTGGAGGACGGAGGATGGTACTGTCTGAGCGGGACGGGGCAGAAGAAAGTGTCAGACGAGATGGGAGTACGGTCAGCATCTAAATGCGGGATGACGGGCGGATAGGTGAGAACGGACGCGGGTCTGAGATCTCATGGACTGGAGGGCCGAGGAAGGCTTGCGTCGGATGAAGATGCCACGGAGCTGGGCTATCAGGGCTATCAAGGCCCCGGATTCGAGCGGAACAGGTTGGCGAAGAGCGAAAAAAAAAAGTAGGATAAGAAATGACTCACGATTCTGGTGATCGATAGTGGCGACAATGAGAAACGACAACACAGAGGGCGTCAGCTATGCTTGAACGTCACATGGTTTGCTCTGAGGAGCTTCAATGAGGGTGCCGCAGTGTGCGATCGTCCGCGATGCAGCAGTTTAATAGAGAGGACGAACGTGGTTCCTCTCGGCCTTTGCCTTTTCCTTTCCTCGAAGGGGTCAAAGGTGCCGAGGCGCCGCTCGACGATGAGGCTTCGCTATTGTCGACTTGATCCTTTGGGAGAGGGTTTCCCAGTATGGGAGGACTCGAGAAGGGAAGCTTGACGCGTTCGATGACTTGTTTCCCGGTTTCGATTGACTGAGGGACAGACACCGCTGATGGCTTGTTTGTGGTTCCTGTGACGGATCCAGGCGGGTAGAGTGGAGTGGAACTCGAAGATGTCGAGGTTTCGAAGCCTTGCCAGTGGTTGAAGAGGCTTGTCTTTTCCTGTAGACTAAAGGTGCCTGTGGATTTACCGATAAAACCAGGACCGGCGAGCGCGGGGAGAGGACCAGCGAGATCGGTGAGAGGTCGGGAGTTGACGCGGATGGTGGAGGTAGATGGTTGAGGCGTTTGGGGGAATTGGGCGAACCGCGCACGGGGAGAACAAGGAGCTAAGTGTGAGAATCAGAAATGTTTTCGAGCCAGGGTATTTAGACTTGGTCCTTGAAGATGCACTCGGACGTGGTACTCACTCGGCATGGGGACAGTCGCATCGGATCGGATAGAAGATTGGGCCGACGCTGATGAAGAGCGTCGGGAAAAGGACGCAGTACCGACAGAATCGCGAGGAGCGAGGAAGGGCTCCGTTTGTTTTCGCATCGAAAAGGCACCCTCGTAACCTAACGAGCAAAACATCATCAGTTTGGTTCACAAGGCGGTGATCCATAAGCGCAGGATAAGCGTACCCCGGGTGTCGACCGGCGTAAAGGTGTCACGCCACATGCCGACCCATCGAGAATCGTGCTGGATGTATCCTCGGTAGAGCCAGCGGCCTCGGGTTGATGTCGACGCATCGACAACGTCACCAAAGGTCTCATTCTGGAGAATTCCAGTCGACAAAGATACATCAGCTTGGCAACCGAAAAGATGACGCAGGGACGTGATCAAGCACTAACGATGTACTCCTTGGACACTACGATGAGACCGTCCCAACTTCTGACTCTGCCCGAAATCCTGAAATTTCCCCACGTACTTCTGCCAGTGCCGCTAAGGATAATTTCATTGGTGTACTCAGACTCTTCCGGCTCCTCCTCTTCTTCTTCTTCTCGCGAGTGGTAGGTTGTGTAAGGGTCGGGCGGTTGACCATCCTCGGGGAAACCAGCGTTGAGCAAGGAACCAGTTCCTCCGAGATGTTTCTTGAGAGTTCGAACAACAGTCTCGACGAGGACAATCTCCTGTGCCTGTTGGCCGAAAGTGCCTGTAACAGAGAAGGAAAACAGCAATGATGAGTATGCATCACTCGGATGGAAGTGTAAACTGGACACAACAACTTACCCTCGTAAAGACTTCGCTGGTTTCCTCGGAGCATCTCTCGATAGCCGTTGAAGTCAAAGAACGAGAAACTACCGTGGTAGGTGCCCTCGATTTTCCCTCTCCAAGTCGCCCAGTTCGAGAAACCAGCGCTCTTTGTCGGGTCCAGACACTTGAATAACCTCAAGACGTCGAGATCGTGATGCTTTGAACCGAGCTGAAGAACGGGCTTCGACCGCCGAAGGTGAGTGTCCGTGTCGGCGTCGTACGTTGGAGTCGAACGAGGATTACGGGGAGAGGGATTATCGAAAGAATGAACGAAGGACAGATTGGCGGTAGACGAGTTGGATGAGAATGCAGAAAGGCCACCGGCAGTAGGAGTTCGATCGAGCTGAGTCAAGAGACCGACAGAGGCTTGCAGGGTGAGCAATCTTGAGTGGACAAGAGACCAACGGGAGGGGTGATCCGACTATCAGTGGAAGAACGAATCTCTCAACGCAACAAAAAGAGAAAGGTCGAGACGTACGGGCTTCGCATCTCCCAGGTCTGGCCAAATCGCTCGTACTTGTGGACGGGTGGACTAAGCAGTGACGAGAGGGAAAGGCCGTCGGTCATGTCGGGAAGCGCCCTAGCCCGAGAAGGAGGTGGTCCGATCGGAAGATTCCCAACATCCCAGGGTGCGAAATAAGGGTAATACTGAGGTGGGAGAGCATGGGAAATCGAGCGTCAGTTGTTGAGCGCCCCAAGATCAGACGTAGAACTCCTGCTAACCTTTTGGACAGCGATGGCATATGGACGAAGGATGAAGAGCTTCTCGTCGATCTGCTCGAGGGTTTCGAGCGGGGGACCAGTCACGACTCCTCCGGCTTGGGCCTGCATCCGAGATTGGATCCTCATCTCCTCAGCTTTGGTGAATTGAGTTCAAACTTGCGGTCAGCATGGCATGTCGAGAGCCCGAAGGATCACAATATTGACTCACCAGCTTCGTCAAGCCATTGTCCGATCGACATGTGGATCGCCTTATCAATCGTGTCGGTTGGGTAGCCTGAGGAAAGGGCGGTCGGAAGCATATACTGAAGGTGATTTCGGATGATATACTGGGGCAAGTTGCTACGCGAGTCGAAGAGGTGAGAGGAATAACAAGGCAAGGAAAGGGATGGTATCAGCGTGAGCCCCCGGGAAGGGGCGGGATTCGAGCTTGAGAGACCGATGATGTCGGAGGAGCCACAATGAATTAGACTCACGCCCAGAGAAGCAGATTTGGCAGGTTGCGTCCGTCTGAACGAGCAAGGGAAGAGCTTGTGATGAGTACAGGTGGATAGTTGAGCAGCCCTCTGACGGGCTCAGAGCTGATGACGCGGCAGAAAAGCAGAAACGGAAGGGAGCGCCCCGGTGGGAGAGGGTCGACGCTTGATCCGTTCGGCGGGTTGCCAGCAACATGACGTGGACTGACCATTCTCTGTGAGCAACAGGTAAACTGCCATCAGGTCCTGGATGACCGTCTTCCTCTCTTCATCACTCCCAACCTTGCCGGGGAAGCCATGCTCGCCACGACGTTTGATGTTGCGAGCGAGGAGCCAACGGTCTCTCAACTCTTCCGCCGCGATCTTTGAGTCTTGAAAGATGGATCGACCATATCGCCTGACGCAAGCTTGAGTATCCCAGGTGGCATGCAGAATTTGAGCGTAGAGGGGAGAATTATGCTGGAAGGCGAGAGTCGAATGAAAATGGGACGACACGAGAAGGAGAGGATTGAGGGGACTAGGTGGTCCAGGTTCAGGTTGGTTCGAGAGAGCGAGCTCGAGTGCTACTTGGGTGAGAAGTTCGACTGGTAGGGTCGAGAGGGACATTCTTGTTGAGGTAGGATGGGCGGAGCGGCGGATGAATTGAGAGTTGTTGAACGAAAGTTAAGACGGATGCGGGTGAGAACTTGTTGAGCGTCGTGGGTGATGATGGCGTGTGGGGTGATGTTTGGAGGAGCGGGAAAGATGTCGATGGCGATGAGGTTAAGATTGGGGTTGGTGAAAGGCTGAGGGTTCGGGGGGGAAGGGGAAGGGGAAGGGGAAGGGGAGAGAGAGAGGAGAGGAGAGGAGAGGAGAGCTGGAGGTTTGGGGGGAAAGACAAAGAACGGCCGCGGATTGCGGGAGCTGAAACACAGATTTCCTTGAGGAAATCGTCAGCTTTCAATCTTCGCCTGGATCTCCGGGGATGAGGAACAGGTGTTCGGTCGCGAACGGGGTCAAAAACTGGCTTGGCGTTCGTCTTCATCAAATCTGTCGGACGTAACGCTCGGTCAGCCTGACGAAAATATGCGATTAGATCCCTCGTTCAGAGTCTGGCCCCCTCCTTCCTCTAGATTCTAAGAGGAGACCCCCTACTTCTTGTCTTGTCAGAGACTTCGGCCCAGTGGACCTCTCGCGCCACCGCCCGTTTTCCCCTCCACCAAAGACTTTAAATTCTTGACCTCACCAGGTCCGACAGGCCATCATCGGCTGGGAGATCGAGCGGCCAACTCAACAAATACATCTCGGCTATCTCAAGTCCCGATCCGACGCATGTCGAGATCCCATGAATCCTTCTCCTCAGGTGGACCTTTCGGTCACCCAAGATGATGGGATGTGAATCTCTACGAGCCCAGCTCTCTGACTTCCCCTTTGATCCTCCAGCTCCGCGATGTCCGAACGGAAAGTCGAAGCTTTCCCCCAAACCTTCGAATCAGAGCTGGATCCTGTTGGAGGTCTGGGCCAGCCAACACCTCAAGCCCGATATCGACCGGGGCCAGGACCTCCCCGCGTTTCGCGTCGCTTTGGGCTCGCTCCTTCTATCTCCTCCGAGCAAACGTCGTACCGAAGCTCTCTCCGCTTAGGGATCGGGGAAGACGGCGCGGAATTTTGAATCAGAGTGGCGATTTTTCCAGGAAAGAGAGCCGATCATCCCGGAAATTGAACCTGGCTTGCTTTTGAGTTGATCAAATAACTTGTCTCCCAATAACGCCTTGCCCTTTTCGGATAATTCTGAGTAAACGTTTCACGATGCAAGACATCGTATGAGGTGATAAAACGTCATCGTTCCTGACCAACAAGCGGAGGAAAAAAAGCCTCTCTACCTCCTTCCCTCCTGAGGTTCCGCTGAAAGACCAAACTCCCCGGAGTTTGGATGAAACGCCGCCCGCTAAATTGGGTTCAGTCGTTATGAGAAACGGGAAAACACGGAATTTCGGCGGAGCATCGCCCACGCATAAATATCACTCTCCCACCAAGAACCCTATCAGACAAGCGTCCATCATCATGTCAATGTTCACCCAAGCATGAGTGGCCACTGAGAAGCAACAAGAAACAGAGGTCAGCGCACGGACGTTCAAAACCCTGGAGGATTTCTACGACGAGATTAAGTGAAGAACCTACTAAACAGCTTAGTTCCGTCTCTACCTGCACATCTGAAGAGCTCCTTCTCGCCACCAGGATGGAATTTGGCATAAGGCGTGATGTTGTAGACCTTGCCGTTGAACGAAGACCAGGCGTCATGCGGTTTATTGTGCAGCTTGAGCTGAGAGACCGTCACACGTTGAGGAAATGAAGTAATAGGTCCCTGTATATATAGTAAGAGGGTTGAGTAGCGGTGGATATCATGATGATGGTGTTTTGATGAGACCGGAGGGGGAAAGGGGCAGGACGGATGATCGCACAGAGTGAGCCTGCGGTTAACCGGTGCTCGATGGGACCTCGGAGAAGTAGCCTACACTTACCTTGAGCGACTGGCCTTGATAATGGCCACTCGACAAAGTCTTTGCCCAATCCAAAGCAGAATGACCCGGAGAAAGGGCGACCTTCTCTCTCGCCTTGACGACCTTTGTCGTCGACGTAGGTGCTTCTAGTGCCTTTTTGTCTACTCTCTTCCGACTCTCTTTGGACCTTTCCTCTTCATCCTCGGCGAGAAGCTCATCGTCTATCGATCGGAGAGGGGGAGGAGTAATGGCGAAAGAGGGAGGAGGGGGAGGGGCGGGCAATGTTGATTTTGTGGGTTTGGAGGCAGGAGGTTCTAACAGAGTCGATGGAGGAGATATGGAGAACAATGGCGGCGGTGGTGCCAACGTAGATGAAGGTATTGGTGCTTGCATGCGTTGATGAGAGTTTAGGAGGGGGAAGGGTGGAGGAGTGTCGTCCTGATCGTCTTCCTCCTGCTTTAGATCATCACCTGGCTGATCAGGTTGATCGAGGACTGAGCCAGACGGATATTCAGTATTGTCGATCTGAACTGGCTTGTCGGCAAAGCTTGATGGAACCAATGGGGCGCCGGGGGTTGAAGAGAGGGAAGCCAAGAGGCTCGAGACTGAACGAAGGGAAGAGGTTCAGATCTTTTTGGTATCGGGGGGAAGCAGACGGGCGGACAGCAGGTTTGACTGACCACTTGGAAGCCAGGAGGTCATGAAAGTGTGGGTCTGGGTTGCTCTTTCGTCTAGGTGGAGGTCCCCAGACAGCGACTTTCATTCTCTGACGCGTCTTGAGCTTGAATTCCACCTCCTGACTGACTTGACGTCCACCATCGACTGCCTCACGACCGTATCGCATCCCCATGACCAGATCCCATTCCTTCTGTACGTCTCTCCTCCAACCAGCCAATCCAGCTTCCTCTCGCCAGGTAACCTTCTGCATGTCTCCCTGCCAATCGTTAACCGATCAATCTATCAATCACCTAACAGCGAACAGGCCTTCATCTAGATGGTCCCTTCGCCCCTTCTATTCACACTATATCCTTCTCCTCACCTGGACTTTGGCCATAGTAGGCTGGCCTGTCGCATTCTTCGCAATGGCAGTCGGTGGGTGATTTCTGTTGAGCTAGCTGCCTAACTCAACGCGTCCAAGAGGTTGCAGCTCACGTGTCACCGTTCACCCTTATCCTTGGACATCCTCAACACTCCATCCAGGTGAGGCCCAGAAGCCAACAGGCTTTACCGGTGCTTACTACGGCACGTCGTGGTTCGGGATCTTCCTTCAAGTCAGTTGACAAGCTCGCGCTCCTCTCCCAAATACCCGACAAAGCTGATGCGTTGCTCCTCTCAGCTGGCAGTCATGATCGGATTCTTCATCGGTATCGCTCAGGATAGTCTGCCACTCTACCAACTCCAACTTTCGGTCTTTGGAGCGGTCGCATTGGTCTTCATGGTTCAAGGAGTGAGTCGCTGAACGCTCGTGCTATTTTCTTCTAGTCGTCACTCGAGATTTCATCTCTGATGTTTCCTGGTTCCTGTCGGTTCATCTAGGCCAACAACATCTTCGGCGGCTCAAAAGCGGATCAGGCGACGGGAGCTGGCTTCCTTCTTCTCTCAATCGTCGACGTGAGCTTGAACTGTCGTCTCGAAAGTCCTTTGTGCTACTTACTGAATTGCTGATGCTGTCTTCGTAGATCATCTGGCTACTGTTCCTCACATCAGAGCGAACGACAGTCATCAATCACCTGCTCAATTCATCCGCTCTATCCCATACTCAACTTACTCACCCCTCTGGCTCGAAAACCATCACCCACTCCTCCTCAAATATCCTCCCTCACTCATCCAACAACCGTACATCTTCCATCGCCGAGATAAATCCTTCTAACAACGGCGGGTTTGGTGGAGGAATCGGCAACGGTCAAGGATATTACCCTGGTGCAAGTTCGAGTCAGGTTGGGCTCACGGCAGGAGGTGGAGGATCGCATACTATGATCGGAGGTGAGGATAGGACGAGAGATATCAGTCATAGTAGCGGAGCTCCCTTGCTGGCAAGCGGTAGTGTGAACCATTCTACTCCAACGATCGGGAATGGAGTAGTCTTTGATGAGACCGCTACAAAGCGTGCCAAAGCCCTCTACAGCTGTCAGTCCCTTTCCTCTCCTTCTTCTTATTCTCCTCCTCCTCCTCCTCCTCCTCCTCCTCCTTCTCCTTCTCCTCATACGTTGGGAACACCACTGACGCGATACTTGTCACAAACTGATTTGAGGAATCTAGACAAGGCCTCTTCAGATGATCCATCTGAACTTTCATTCGAAAAGGGAGAGATCCTCCAAGTCTCGGACGATACCGGTAAGCATCCACTCCACGCCAAGGCATCTCGGGAATACAGGGTCCACCCGCTGTTCTTCTGATTGCTCTCTCTCTCTCTCTCTCCCTTTTAAAGGTAAATGGTGGCAGTGTAGGAAATCCGATGGATCAACTGGGATCTGTCCATCAAATTGTCAGTGAAGATACGTCCATCCTAAAATGACGATCCATCATACATCGACCTGACTCACGAAAAAAAAACCTCGCGATTTATCTCAGACCTCCAACTTCAATAACCAGCATCATCCAAACGTCTTAATCAAATCGTACCAACTTTCGTCTTACCTTCTTTCCACCATCCCTAATCATTGCACCTCGTCCTCTTTCTCTTTTCTCGCATCATCCAGGCAACCTTCGGATTCAGTTATCGACAGGTGTTTCATGTCTTTTTCTTTTTCTTTTACCCCTACTCCCCCCTTTTTTTTCCTTCTTTCCAAGTCACCCCTCTCCGCCACCCTCTCTCAGTTCAATCGATCATCGTTCAATCTTCGTTTGACCATTTCCTATCGTCTTAGGGAAACCCTTTTGCGATACCCATTCCCCTTTGGTAGCTCGATTGGATGCAATCCCGTCGCCCCCGAGCTTGTCGTCACTGATTCAAACTGGTCTTGTTTGGCGTCTGACGATATGCGCTTTCGCTGATAAGCGGAAGCTGGATTTTTGGTTGATCGATCGCTCATGAGGCATCATCGAATCGGGATATACGAGATCACTTCGCAAACAAACGACCCCTTCAACTTCTCCCCCCCTTAAAAGAAACAAACACACACGCACAAACCCAAACCTCTCTCTTCCCCCTCGTCCTCCACTTGCGCTGCACCTCCAGACTTATAACTTACTCCTCTCCTCCCCATCACTCTTCCCATCCCAAACCCTGACGACCATCTTACCCGTATTCTCGCCATTGAAGAGGGCCTCCAACGCTCGGGGGAGAACTTCGAGCGAAGGTCGTTCGGGATTGTAGATGTGGGTCTTTACTTTGAGTTGACCTGACGCCACCCATTTGGCGAGTTGGGCTTCGGCTTCTCGATATCTATGTGCGTAATCTGAAGAGGTAGGAAGCAAACGAGGGGAGGGTGAGCACGCAAAAGATCATAGATCATCTCGTCGTATGGTTGATAGATGGGAAGGGGGGGGGGGGGGGAAAGGCATTCACCGAGAATGATGAAACCGCTCATGATGCCTCGCTGAGAGATGAGGTTCTGGTAAGTCTTCAATCCCTGAACGTCTGCTCCGTTGTTGTACTTGAACAAGAAAGAAAAGAAGAAGAAAAAAAAAGTCAACTGATTAGACAAGGGAGAAATGGTTGAGAAATCTAAAAATCTAGATGATTTCGATCGCTCACATCTTCGATGGCTCCACAGAGGACGATCCTGGCATGCTTGTTGAGCCGGGTGAGCGCGAGGTTGAGGATTGAGCCACCCACCTGAAGAAGACCAAGAAAAGGAGAGAGAGGATGGGGGGGGGGGGGTCCCCACATAGAGCGAGTCAGATGAGGGACGGGATGAAGAATCCCGATCAGCGAGCGTGATGCTGACGTTATCGTAGAAGACATCCTGTTCGATCGGGTATGCTCCAATCGATCAGTCAAAAATAAAAATAAAAACAGTCGATAAGTTGGAGATGAAGATGACAGAGACTTACCAGGTACCCGACGTGCTCCTTGAATTGTTTCTTGAAGTCCTTGTCCTTGTCTGCGAGTCGAATCGTTGGGTTCAGATTTGAAGATTTCTGTGTACCAGGTGGGTGGACAGGGTATATCGAGGCACGAACAATTGATGGCTTTGTGAACGCCGAGACTCTCGAGCCACTTGCATTTATCGTCTGATCCAGCGATGGCAATTACTTTGCAACCGAGGATGACACTATGTCCATCAAGAGGTCTACCAGTCAGGAACCCGATATTCGGCCTGCTGACTCATGGGAAATGTCCCTGATGCAAGGGAACTTATATGCACAGACGTACCCAATTTGTGCTGCAACGCTTCCAGTCGCCCCAGCTGCACCGGAAACGACCAGGGTCTCTCCCTTCTTGGGCTTTCCGATGTCGAACATCCCAAAGTACGCAGTCAAGCCTGTCATTCCCAGCGCTCCGAGGGTATCAACAGGCTCGACGCCCGGGTAGGTCCTACAGGGTAGTTTCCCACGTCAGCTTCTCTTCTCTTCCCCCCCCCCCCCCCCCCCCTCGAGGTCGGTATCGCATCGAGACCGACTTACCGAACATGAGAGAGATCCTTGGCATCCAAAACCATGTACTCTTGCCAACCTCCGGTACCCTTGACGAGATCACCTGGCTTGAACTTTGTACTCTTTGAAGCGATGATGGTGCCGAGAAGGAGACTGCGCATGACTTCGTCGATCTTCACAGGAGGAAGGTACCTGAATCAAACGCTTTCATCGTCAGGGTTTTTGACCTTTCATGAGCAACATGAGTAGCGGATGATACATACCCTCGAGCATCACTGATCCATGCTCTCATCGAAGGTTCGAGTCCACAATATTCGATTCTCACGAGAACCTCTCCATCTTTGAGCTCGGTATTGACAGGCTGGCTCTTGAGAAGGTTGAATGTCGATCTGGGTCCGTCGAAGGTAGGGTCGATGTTCTTTGGGGGGCGCTGACGGAGGGTGATGATGCTTTGGGTGGAAGGTGGCATTGTATTGGTCGAGAGTGTGGGGAAGGAGGTGATAAGTGGGAGATGACGTGACTTGGGACTGGACGTCGAATACGAGATGGCAAAGAAGGAGGGAAGAAGTGGTGAAGGAAGAAGTTTGGGGAAAACCGGCTTTAAAGATTCCCGAACTCCGAGTTGACACCTTACGGTTTTCTTTTCTTCTCTTTTTCTTTTCTTGCTTCCAGGCTGTCTTATCTGTCGTTTTCTGGTGAGTATTGATCCGACAACATCAAGTCGGAACGTCGAGAAGAGAAAAGTCATCACATCATCGAGATCTGTCGATCATCGTCCCTGGCTCTCTCGTCGGTTCGTGATCGGTACGCCAGCATCGTCCGGATCGAGCGCTCCTGGATCTTCTCAATCAGGGCCAGTCATCGTACATCCACTTATGGAACCTCCGCCACGTCCGTTCCGCTAATTCTCTGGTATCCTGAAGATGATGATCTCTGTATCGACAGCAAGAAAGATGGATCAGTCAACATGATGCAAGGCGCGGGACAGCGACGGATAGCTCAGCAAGCAAGTCACAGAGAGCAGGGGAAAATACCTTACCGTTCTGTTTGAAATATCGTCGGTTCTCTTCATCAATGAGGACGAGATTGAGGTAGTAACGAGCAGAGAACTTCTTGTTTACGTCTCTGAACGTCGGAGTGAGTTCGAAGCCACCTAGGAAGAGTCGAATCGGAATCGTCTCGCCTGATGCGAATGACACAACGCAACAGGACGTCAGTGCGTAGGATTCATCAAATGAACCCGAGATCGGAACGACGACAACATACCTCGTACTGGTGCTCCATCCATGATCTGGGCAATCGGAAGATCGAAATCAGCTGTTAGCTCTGACAAGCTCAAGGGTGGTTGGTAGATGTTTCCACTGACCTCGAATTTGGTGATCGTCTCGCTTTCATTGTATTGATTCGGAGGCGCGCCCGTCGTCTCTCTACGGATGATGGATAGTTCCATATGCTTGATCTTGATCCTGACGAGTAGGAAGTAGATCTTCCCAACGATGACGTCTTTGAGATGGTATCTGGAAGCGTTACGGTTCGCTTTCAGCGATTCGGTAGACGAAGGATGGATCCAGTTTTGACGGAATTCGAGTTCACTTGACTCACTTTGACTTGTTGTATTCAAACTCGATGTGCAGACAGTCTTCTATCCCGACCTCCATCTTGATCGACGTGATACTGTCCGGAGGCATACGATAAGAGTGGACCCAGATATCCTTCTCCTTCGTCACATCTGCCATCCGACGAGCGATGGTGACTCGGATGAAGTAACTGCATCGCGTGGCAACGTGTTCGGTCATTCAAGTATAGCACAACTCGGAAAAGCGAGAAGGTCGACTCACCGGAGCTTGACGTTGATTCCTTGATAAGATTCGTACTGCTTCTCAACGTTCTTGAAGCTGAAGTCGAAGGTCTGTGCCTGACGCATCTCTCCTGGAGCAGCAAGCTCCTGAGACAGCGATAGGAATTCGTAGTGATTTCCTCGGTCAAAGAATCTGGGCAGATAGCAGGCATGGGAGGCAGATGAGTAACCTCAAGGATGGGATGTAAGTGGCATGTCTGCGGAAGGACGAATGACGAACAGTTCTGGGAAAGGCGGCGGGGTCGGATTCCGGATGAACACGCGTTAGTGAGAACACATCTAGGTGCAAAGATCAAGACATCTTGCTGACCTATCGATCCGACCTGGATTGGGATCGGTTCGTCCAAGACGATAAGCATGCTGGGAGCGATTACCGTTGGCGAGATGGAGTCATGGAGCGAGCACGTACGAATTCGACCTTGATACCTTCATGGACTAATTTTTTACCATCCCTCACCCTTACGGTTGCCTAGGATGCATCAACAAGTGCCGAGTCAGCCGTGATGGAATGATGGGCGTAGGATGGGAACATGTGGAAGGGATGGGGTCGGTGCGACTTGGGTTGAGTCTATGTCGCTCTTGGGGTGTGAGAGAGAGTGAGAGACTGACTTGGCCAATTACGGCCTCGCCATCAAAGTAGATTGGACAGCTCTCCTTTCTATCCTTGTCCATCTTGACGTCAACCTGCTTCCTCTGATCCTCACTCTCGAGCCGGACATCGACGTCGATAGGCTGGGAGAATGAGAGCCAAGATGCCATGAGGCTAGAGATGGGCTATAAGATTGGGAGAAGGGAAGGAAAGCAGAGGAAAGGGAAGTCGATGCGGTTGAGCTTGCTGTAACTGAGCGGAGGATGTTGGGAGGGACCGATCCACGGAGGACCCTCCGACGTGCGAACCATTGCTCATCGATCCCTCTCTACCCCGACCGACCGACGACTCAACTTGAGCCTACACCCTCTCACCTGTCAAGAAACATGCAGCACGACATCGGCGAAACAGATGGTGCTTCCTTCCTCTTCGATTCCCAGTCCCCCAACCCAATTCGAATCTCACATATTTCCTATACACCCACATAGGCCACCCATCACCCGTTCCTCTGCTCCAAGACGATGGAGCCATCTCCGAAAAGGTCCGTCGACCCGAAACCGCTCTTGGGAATCAGCCATCCTTACCGACCCTTTCTCCCTCGGTTCCAGCTCTACCTCGCCCTCTGCCACATCTTCAGCTCCTTCTGCACTCCACCCATCTCTCCTTCCAGTCTTCGTTCGACGCCTCAAGGCAACCTCTACCCACCCCCTCCATCAACTACCTACCTCTCGACAAAAGGTCTTGACGACTTTGCTATCGCTACAAACGGTTCTGTCTTTTCCGACGAAACTAAACAAGAGATAGACGACTTCTTTGACACCAACGAGGAGAATGGAGGGTTGAACATGAAGGGGTTCGAACAGATGTACACGTTGCAAACCGAGAATGATGAGGAGGAAACTTGGAGGTGAGTGTTCCCCGGAGTCCCTCCCACAAGAGCAAAAAAAAAAAAAAAAAAAAAAAAAAACATACACATAAAGGACAACCCCTATATAGCCAACAACGAAAGATGCTTCGTGTTCATCACTGTCGCAAGCACAACGCTCAACCCCCTTTTCCTGAAACTTCCTCCATCGTCTCGCTGATCTTCTCCTCTCACGAATCCCCTCCCAATCATCGTC
>BCKM01000002.1:224618-269038 GCA_039545415.1 Udeniomyces megalosporus | reverse complement strand
CCCCCCCCCCCCCCCTCTTCTGCCCCTCCCTTTACACAGAGATCTGGCCGCTCATGGCTTTGATCGTCAACTCATCCTCGTCAGTTCTCGAAACGAGGGCTCGATCGATGAAAATTCACCGGTACCGTTCGTCTTACAACCCCCATTCCTTGATTTCGTTGTTTATCTTTTTTTTTTTTCTTCTTCGATTGTTCCAAGATCTGACGGATCGAGAGATTAATCTTAAATTTTTATCTTCTCTCATCGGTTTCACAGAATTTAATCGCTCGATGGACTTGGGATGGGAGGAACGAGGAAAGATCAAGTCTGAGCACACAGGTCTGTGAGCACAGAAGGATGAGCACAGAAGGAGGAAAGGATCAATCATGCCAGGGAGCAAACCATCCCAGAATACTTCTTTACTTTCTTGGCAGTCCAAAGAGAAGGTATATTCATAGATACATTACGGACAACGAAACGAGTCGTTACCCACGTTCTTATCGCATGGTGACCAACTCTTCAGCCGAAGTTGGGTGAATGGCGACGGTATCGTCGAGGTCCTTCTTGGTAGCTCCCATCTTGACGGCGACTCCGACGAACTGCATCATCTCGTCACTTCCCTCACCAATGATGTGAACACCGAGGACCTACAAGAGGAGGAATAACATTTGTTTCGTTGAGAGAGAGAAGAAAGGGAAAGGAAGATTAACACACGGTGGAAGGTAGAGGTAAAACATGGAGCTCGAGAGTGAATAAGCAAACTTGGACGTGCCTTTTCTTCGGGCAAGAGGCAGACGAGCTTGTAGGCGGTTGGGGACTTGTGAGCAGGGTCATCGAGCATGGCGTTCGACTACAGAAGACACAAGGAAGGGTATCAGTCAAGATCAAGGGGGGACAAGGTAAATGGACTAGTCAGGCAAAGATTGAGACTGACCATTCCAGTGAACTTGGTCTTGTAGATCTTGATCTTGTCGTCTCCATACTTCTCTCGGGCCTCGGGCTCGGTCAAACCGACACTTCCGCAGGTAGGGTGAGAGAAGATGACACTATGAGAGAAAGAGATATCGGTGTATCAGTTTAGTACTATCTCGGTCGCTGGACGAGATGGGTTCAGGGTCGATACACAAAAGGTTCAACTTACGATGGGATGTTGGTGTAATCCAGGTACTGATCCTTGAACTCGTCCCCACCGAACAACCTGTTGGCCAATCTCCTACCGGCAGCGATGGCGACGGGAGTCAAGAGAGCCTTTCCACCGACGTCACCGATCGAGTAGATCCCCTTGACGTTTGTCTCCTGGAACTTGTCGAACGGAACGTCTCCGTTCTTCTCGGTCTTGACGCCGACGTTCTCGAGTCCAAGATCCTTGGTTCGAGAGTGTCGACCGATGGCCCAGAGGAGACAATCGACCTCGAGGGTCGAACCGTCGTCGATGGAGAGAGTCAAACTCGAGTCAGCGTTCTTGACGACCTTTGTGACGTTGGACTTCTTGTGGACGTTGATTCCGGTACCCTCTATTGATTGAAGAAGCGGAAAGAGGTTCAGGACCAGCCAGTGTTGACCGATTGGATAGTTAACAGATAGTGTAATTGAGACGAACCGATGTGCTCAGTGAGAGTGTCGTGGATGATGGGGTCGAAAGATCGGAGGACCTTCTCGTGTCGAATGAGGATGTGAGTTTCCGAGCCAAGACTGAAAGCGTAGATAAGGTCAGCATCAAAGGAAATCATTTCCGCATTTGAGTCAAAAAGATCGGTCGTACGTGTGCATGACACCAGCAAGCTAGGGAAAGGATATCATGTCAGCTCTGATGATGCTCGCATTTGCGGCAGACGGGATCAGGCTCACCTCGACGGCAATGTATCCAGCTCCAACAACGGCGACTCGCTTGGGCTGAGTCTCGAGCTCAAAGAAGCCATCGCTAGTGATACCATGCTCAGCACCCTCGATATCCGGCTTGGTAGGCTCCCCACCAACAGCAATGACAATCTTGTCAGCTTCAAGAGTGTACTTCTTGCCGTCCTCCTGCTCGATCTCGACTTCGTTCTTGCTCTTGAATCGAGCGTAACCAGAATGGTAGTCTACGCCATCCTTGTCGAGGTTCTTCTCGTAGATGCCGTTCAGTCGGTGAATGTAGGCGTCACGCTTGTGCTTGAGGGTTGTCCAGTCGAATGGGATGGCCTGGTTAATGGGAGCATCATCAAGGCCGGGGACTCGGAAACCGTATGAATGAGCCTTTCGAAGAGCCTCGGCAACGTCGGCGGTGTACCACATGATCTATCGAGCCGAATTTAAGCAGTTTGAGGTCAGTCTATGGAACAAAGGAGGTACATGGCAAGCCTGCCACTTGCCTTCTTGGGAACACATCCAACATTGACGCAGGTTCTAAACGTCGAGAGTAGGAAAGAAGGTATCGGTCAGCTTGAATGCCAATCTACCTACCTGTGTGCTGAAGCTCCAAGACGAATGCATACCCTCCAAGTCTAGGGGAGGCCTCAATGATAGCAGCCTTGGCTCCGTACTGAGCAGCTCGTCGCTGATGACGATTCGAAACGCAAAGATCAATCAACACCGCTGCTACCAACGAGAACGATCTGAGCCTCCACAACTACGACACTCACAGCAGATCCGAGACCACCGGATCCTACGATTCATATCATATACACGTCAAGTAAGCTCGATATAGGACGTCAGAAGGATATACGGGTTGATCGGAACTGACCACCTCCGATGACCAAGAAGTCATACTTCTCTTTCTTGTCGTTCTCTTTGGGGAAAGGGATGGGAGCCATTCTATGGGTTGATGTAGTGATAAAAGTGCGGGTGGAGAGCTGTGGAGCGTACGTAGGCCAGGAAGAGGAAAGCAAGAGAGAAGAGCATTCAGCCGAGGATTTTGGAGGGCGCGGAGAGCAGAATCGAGGGTTCGGTGGCTTACGAAGGTGAGCCTGTTTGTGCTTGACACGCGGCTGGAGAGAGATTGTAGTGAAAGTATGGTTGCTAGCGGGTCGTTGTTGGGATCGACGCAAGGGAGCGAACGCCGCAACATGATGAACAAGCACCGATGAGGAATCCACAGTTACGTCAACCTTTTCTTTCTTCATGTCCTGTCGTCACAACATTCCAATACATCCAAACCGATTCAAGCCAAATCATTGGATAAATCCATCAACGTGAGAGAGAGACCAAAAAAAAAAAGGAGACAGAAAGAACCCAAGCGAGAATGATCCAGAGAGGAAGAATCGCAGAGCGAGACAGGATACTCTCATCAGAGGCCAGTTGTAGGCTGGTCATCAAGATGAAAGCAGGAACGATACAGCGAAGTGATGAGGCATCTGAGTGAAATGAAACGAATATCGAAAGCGTACAACGAGCGAGAGGACAAATAACGGGCAAATAGTAACGAATGTTCTCGGGTGGAGGATGTGGAAGAATGCACAGACAGTACGAGCACGTTGGATGTTGAATGAGAGCGTGATGATGAGTCCTGGAGATGAAGGCGAGAGAAGAAAAGGCGAGAGGACAAGAGCTGCTACTGCTCGTTGCTCTTATGTCTCGAAAGGACTTCGACGCCTGCTCCCTGAGCAGTCAGCCTGAAGGAGTCAGGTAGATTAATGAATTGATGAGCCAGGGCAGACCGGGTACTTGCAGCGAGACATCAAACTCACCTGGATTGTGCCTCTTGAGTGATCCTGTCCTCCTCCTCGTCCTCCGAGTCATCCTGGTCATCCTCCTCCTCCCTCTCCACGTCGTCTTCCTCCTCCTCGTAGTCACTATCCGCTCGAGCATGACTCGAAGCGACTTCTTTGCCGCCTCCGATACCAATCGCTTGTACCGTCGCGTGTTCGCTGCCTTCATTCGACCTCGAATGTCCGCTACCCGAATGCGAGTGTCCCGGCATCACAAAGGTCTGGACGTTGTGGACACTACTCCTCTTGCTTTCCATTCCTTCGCCCATCTCGTACGACGTCGGCAGATCGCTTGTTCCTCTTCTGAGCATGCCGTGCTGCGGAGGGAACATTTCTCCAGGATCTCGCTCGATCGGAGTGGGCGGAATTGGTATGATCTGAGGAGGAGTGGCGTGTTTGGGTCCAGGAGAGGCAACGGCAGAGCCAGCGATAGGAGGAAGAGAAGCATGAGGAGTCTGAGAAGCAGTAGGATGCATGGCATGATCAGGGAAGAGTCTGTCCGTAAGGTTGATTGGCTGCTCTGGGTTGCTGGAGGTGTCAAGCGAAAGACTAGAGGCTTCTTTGCGCTCTCGCTCTTCCCTCTCACGAGCTTCTCGACGCTTCTTAATCCAAGCCATACCTATGTGCGAGTGAGAGAAGAAGCCGTGTCGCTCCGTCAGCGAATAGACCACGAATCGAAAGAAGGACCGAAATTCAAGACTAACCACTTCCGTCGTCCTCGTCTTCTCCTGATCTGGGACCAACACTTCCCATTCCGCCGCTACTAGTCCACTCCCTGAACGCCTCACCCTTGAGAGCATCTTCCTCGGCTTGCTTGATGGCCTCTCGGCCTCGGGCGCCGTAAACCTTGCCGTTGAGCATCTTCATTCCGATGGGACTTCTTGGACTGGTCGAGAGCATAGCTGAATCGGATGGGTCGAGCGAGGAGGAGTACCGATGACGAGTGCCTGTTGGAGACGAAGATCGATCGCGCGAAGTGGTCGTGGTCGTGGGTGACAAAGAAGCAAGGAGCTTTTGTTGTGATGATGAGAGATCGACAGAGGTCGAAGAGGGTCGACGGATTTTTTCGCGATAGGACGAGGTACCAACGCTGGGTGAAGAAGGGGTCAAGGACCTCGTGAGATTGGATAAGGACCGGGAGAGGACGCTGTCGTCATTGTCGGATTCCATAGAGCTCGTCCGCCTGAAGTTCTTGGACGTCGATGATCCAGATGAGGAGGCGAGACCGAGAGTGAGGATCTTCTTGGATTTACCCCAAGATGATCCGAGAAGGCTACCGCGTCTCTTGCCGTTCTCTTCATCGTCATCGCCATCAAGAGATGGATCGAGATCGTCTTCATCCTCTTCGTCATCGTCGGCCAGAGCCGATTCATCTGAAGCTCCTCTCCCAACCCCCTGTTCCTGCAGCTCCGTCGAGCGTACTCCACCGGGACCTAGAGTTGCCGCAAACTTGATGTTACGTCCAGTCGAGAGGGATCGCTGGAAAGTTCGCGGATCAGGCAGAGGGGCGAACTTGATTTTCCTTGTTCCGGGAGGCGGAGGGGGAGGCAGGTTGCCCGAGTTCACGGCGGGGGTGATGGGTGAGCGAGGATTCGAGGTAGAGATAGTTGACACACTAGATGGAAGGGAGCCGTGAGACTCGGCGGGAGAGGTCAAGGTTGGTGGCAGGGCAATAGAAGATTGAGAGGGGGACGTGGAGCAGGTGTTCATCTGTGGCGGCGGTCACCAAAGCAAGCGAAAGAAAGTGAGTGTCGAGCGGCCCAACGGTTCATCCTAGAACGGAGTGCGCAGGCAGCGCCAGTGATCAAACTTACCAGGATCCCACCCTTGTGAACTGAGGCATTTGACATCCAAGGTGAAGCGTTGTGCTGGACGTGTGACTGCGGGGTTTGAGTAGGCTGGAACAGGATGGACATGGTGGGGCGCTAAGTGGATATTAAAAGGATGATTGGAGATGCTCTGAGCGGGACGGTTGATGCGATGTAGGTGGGGAAGAGTGAGGAGGAGAACGACGAGGAGAGAAGAGGAAACGGGGCGGGAGCTAAAGGGCGAGACTCTCAAACGATCGCGGACTCGAGAAGGGGAGGGATCGCAGTGTACAGCAGTGCAGACAGTGGTGGAGCAGACAGTGGGAATGGGTTTCCTGCGAGGTGATTATGTGCTCTGTGGATTGATGAGAGGAGGGCGTTGGGTGGCGAAGCAAAGACGAGTGTTATCTAGATCAGCATCGTCATATATTTCCGCATGCATAAGTCTTGGCAGGACACACAGTCTTCGATCGGCGTGGGTGTCGAGTTGGATGTACAAAGGGACTGATGGTGTCGACTGGGAATCGCACTGTGGAGGGCGTTGGGCCAGGATGATTGTGAGGGAGGAGTCGGAGTCTAAGAGGAAAAGAGGAAGATCTCTTAGACCGATTCCTCTCAGAGTCGGAACGACTTCTCCCGGGTCCCTCCTCTTTTTCCATTTCTTTTCACGTCTTACTCTTGGTCTCATCTATCACATCGAGTCCCGAGGTGAAAAATCATCTTCCTCCAGCCTCAAGCCCGCATATCCCCTCGATTCCACACCCTGCGGGACCGATGTCGTTGACCAAGTGAAAGATTGCATGTGATCTGTCCACAGTCTGCTAAATCAATGCGTCTGGCTCAAGTCTGCTGAATCAATGCGTCTGGCTCAAGTCTGGTTGGATCAGATTGTTCGGCTGGCCTGATGTCCCCTTGCTCTCATCTGACGTATCTTACTCGGATCTTCAAACAAAAGTGAGAGCGGTGTCGGATTACGGTTTCTCCTTGCCGTCAGAATCATCTTCGTATAGGACCAGAATGTCTCATAAACCAAAAGGCACTTTCTTCTTCCACCCTTGAGCGGCCTTATAGCTGCGACATGACAACGATGAAAACTCGGATTCAGGCGACAAGTTCCCCTCGCTTCACTTCAAACCGCACGGCCCTCTCCCTTCATCCTGACTCACCAGTACCAAGCCTCACATGCCTAACCAAGCCGGAATCAACTTTTCCACTGGCCAGACCAGCGACGGCAAGTCGGCCAACGTGAGTAAAATTCTGACTTGTCACCAAACCGGTAATCAAACCTCTCGGCTTTCTTTCCCTCCAACCTGTTCGATTCTGACGAGACGTACACACGCTCTGAGTGTAGAACGTCTACCACGGTCATCGGGGAGTTACCATGAACCCTCAGATGTCCAGTGCAACGCAAAGTGTAGGTGCCGCCCGTCTGCTCTTCCCCTGTCCGCTTGCTGACAGATGGGGCCGGCATCTCCTCCTTCCGTTTTCAATCCTAGGCATCTGCCGCTCAGATGGATTCCTTCTCAGCTGCTAGCAGGAACACTTATGCAGGATACAATGGTGTCATTCACAACGTACGACTGATCCCTTCCCGGACATCTGTCCAGCTTCAACAGGAGTACTGACGTTCTTCCCTCTTTCACTTCCCTCTGTCCTCAATGTATAGCCCCAGACATCGAGTGCAGCCAAGGAATCGGCTGCTTCTCAAATGCAGAACAGGCCGAACTGGTAGAGAGCATTGATTGGTCCTGACACCATACCATTTGAGCATCGGCCGTCTCACAGCACCCCTGGTTTGATATACGATGGTAGTGTTGCTATGTTTCGGGCCAGGGATTCAACAGGTCGTAAATGTCATTCATAGAAAGAAGAAAAAAAAACCAAATGGAGAAACACAACGACAAAGAAGGAACCGATCTCCCTCTATAGAACCAGCAATCATGACACCAGCCCAGACTGTCTCGACCGCCTTTCTGGAGACAGGAGGGCCAAAAGCAACCCGTCACATCAGTACGGCCTCACCCTCTTGGGTCCCTGTCCTCCATACCCGCCCCCGTTGCCTGCATTTCTCCTCTTCCTCTCCTCATCCTCCTTCATCAGCTGCTCGGCCACACTTAGTTTGCTCACACCAGTCGATGACTTTGAGGATGAAGATGCTGTGCTGGAAGAAGACTGCTTTGCGGATTTGAACACGTTGGAAGAGGTCGGAGGAGCTGATCGCTTGAGTGGGTTCTGGAACGAGAATTTGGCTGGCGGAGGAGCGGCAGAAGAAATCGTCGATGAGGTGATGTTGGAAGATGAGGATGCAGAAGTGGAAGAAGCGGTGGCGTTGGCGAGTGATGAATCGGTGGCGGTAGAAGTAGAAGGAGTAGAAGAGGCAGGATCGGTCGCAGTGGAAGGGGACGGTGCTTTTGGCTTGGAACCAAAGGAGAAGGACAGCTTCACTTTCTCTCCATCTTCCGTCAAAGGTCGAACGAGTCCCTCAGCTTCTGAAGGTCCATCTGTCGGAGTTGACGAAGACTCTGCTTCTTGCGCTCGTGCAATTTGTTCCGCCAGAAGCTTTCGTTGTCGCTGCTCATCATCCATATCCTGCCTCTCCTTCTTATTGATAGCGTCCTATGGTAAGCAAAGGCAGGGAACAAGCGATGAGTGAGGATAGTGGATGGAGTCATATGTCGCGTGGAAGCTGCGGATAGAGAGCAAGAAGGGATGTTGACCGACCTGCCTAGCGAGAGCAGCGGGACTATTGTCAACCCAAGAAATGAAGAACCCTTTCTCGGTCTCATCGACTCGAACAATTCCCTCCTTCCCTAGGTATTTGACGAATTCGGTGAGGGTCGCCCACTTGGTAGCGTTCATATGAATGTGGTTCTTGTCTTGGATGTACTCTTGATAGACCTGATTGGCTCGGATCCGCTTGGTGTTGTATCTGTTCGGACCATACACAGCACCAGGGGGTCAGTATCGATGAATGCCTGGAATCAAGCAAGAGAGCCCAGAGGTGGAGGTCTATACACATGGTCTCGGGGCAGAAGCGACCCACCTTCGACTGAGCAATACGATGAACTCGTCCATGAAATCTTTGGAGTAATCGTCGATATACTTTCCTGCACTCTCTCCAACGACGAGCATCTGCCTCAGGTGCTGAGGGAGGAGACAGCAGTGAGGGTTGGTTTCAGCCGAGCCTTTACAAGAGCTTGACAGCTTGATCGGTAGAGAAGGGCACATACTGCCTCTGTAGCAATGTGGCACTTGAATCCGTTGTCGTCCCGACACTGTTTCTGGCAGACTTGACAATACCATCGAAGCCGACCAAGTCCTTTGGCCTTGGCTGCATTCGCCACAGCTTTCCTATGGTGTTGAGGGGGACCAAGAGCGCCGGTTAGTATCTAGAGGAGTTCTTGAGATACTAAAGCAGAAACTGACGGTGTTCCTGCAGCTGCTTTGGCCATGATGTCAAGTTGATTGTGGCGGTTGGGTGCAGAACCAGGTCTGCCGAAAGCCGATACAGAGTTCCGAGACTGGGCGCCTACGAAATCGCCTTAATTTGCCAGAAAAACTCAAGGTCTGATATCAGAAGCGTACAAAGCCTCGAGGTTTGGTGGAAGAGCTTGAGAGTTCGAGGCAGAATGTATACAAAATGGTCGATCTGATGACCTCTCAGGAGGGGGGGAGGAACTCGGTCAGATTCCGAGGGTCTCCCTTCCTTCCTCCACTCGGACGATGGATGTACATCACCCGACTCAGAATCAGAGCCCTCTTCTCCTTGATGGCCAACCCAGGCCCATCATTAAGCTTGAAGAATCCGTCGTCAATCGGATCGCAGCTGGCGTACGTGTTTGGTCTAAGACGATGACTGTCCTCTTTCTGACAACGCCTCTGGTCTTTATTCATCTGCTCTTCTTGGGTCCAAAGGAAATCATCCAACGTCCCGCAGCAGCCCTCAAGGAACTTATTGAGAACTGTTTAGACGCCGGCTCAAAGAGCATAAAGATCACTGTCAAGGATGGAGGGATGAAGCTCCTTCAGATTCAGGACGATGGTTGTGGGATCCGGGTATGTATGGATTTTAACTCTGGAGCAAAGCTACGTGGCATTCATCGTCATCTTGGTTTGCTCTGCTCGCTCCCAGCATGCGGACCTTCCCATCCTCTGCCAACGATTCACGACATCGAAGCTGCGCGAATTTGAGGATCTGATGGCGATGACGACGTATGGCTTCCGGGGAGAAGCATTGGCATCCATCTCTCACGTGGCCCATCTTTCGGTCTTGACGAAGACCAAGGAATCGACATGCGCTTGGAAGTAAGTCGAGTTTCCTAGTGGCTACGCCGCTCAATTGACAAGCAGAAGGTGATCGACCTCGCTCATACTTTCTCTTGCTTCATGTGTATATGTGCTCACAGATGCTCCTACTCGGACGGATCGCTCGTCCCAGCTCGACCTGGAGACGCTGCCGAGCCGACTCCTGCAGCTGGAAATCAGGGCACGACTATCGTCGTGAGTCGCTTGTTGGAATCAGACTATCAAGCTTGCAATTTTGACTGATTCCTCCAACTATTTTTGTACGTACAGGCAGAAGATCTATTCTACAATGTTCCGACCAGGAAGAAGGCTCTCAAATCGAGTTCCGAAGAATATTCTCGTATCGTCGAGGTTGTGACCCGCTATGCCGTCCACAATCCATCGGTAGCTTTCGTCTGCAAGAAGGTCAGATCGTAGTATGATGTTCAAGACGGCATCCAGAACTGACTTTTTGCACACATCGCTCATCGTACACAGGCTGGCCAATCCGCCCCGTCACTCTCCACGCCTTCGCTTTCTGACGCCCAACAAACCATCAAAGTCGCCTACGGGGCCAGCCTGTCTAAAGAACTTATCCGCCTACCTCTGACTGAAGACAAGACTCTCGGTTTCAAGGCGGAAGGATGGATCACAGGTCCGAACTGGAGTTCGAAGAAACGAGAGGGATTTCTATTCTTCATCAATCGTATGTTGACAGTCTGTCTGCTGCCTGTACATGAGGCTAAGGCTGAAATTGACTCTAAAGACCGCCTCGTCGATGCTCCCAAGATTAAGAAAGCAATCGAGAGTCTCTATGGTGCCATCCTCCCAAAGGGCACATACCCTTGGATTTATCTCAGGTGGGCATGCTCACTTGCATGTTGAAAGGGGTGCATCCCACCTGATCACGGTCACTCTTAGCCTTCAAATAGATCCAGCCAACATTGACGTCAATGTCCATCCAACGAAAAAGGAGGTTCGTACTTGGATTGTTTGACCGGCTCGATCTGCCTGTATATGCTCGATATCTCACTGTGTCTATCCGTCCAGGTCCGATTTCTAAACGAAGATGAAATTACAGATGGAATCTGTGATGCTATACAAGAAGCTCTCACAGGTTCCAACTCATCTCGAACATTCTCGATGCAGGTAAGCTTGCTTGCCACGAATCGATGATTGAGGGTGGCCTTGACCGCTTCGTTTACTAGTCATCACAGGTACAAAGCATTCTTCCCGGTGCAAGGGACCCTAGTAAATCTAGAGAAGTTCAAATTGCTACGGACAACGAAGAGGAAGACGATGATCAGGACCGAGAGGAGGAGGATGAGGAGGGCGGTTTGAACCGAAGTAGCAGTCAACGAGGCAGCAGCTCCATACACACGATTCAGCTGCCCAATCGCTCGAATGAGAAACAACAATCTTCAAGCTCCTCGAATGCTAACGGTGAGTAGAGATACCGAACGAACAAGCGATATGCAGCTCGCTCATGCTGTCCATTCTTTGCCCCTTCAATCAGCTGGTCCTTCCAAACCTCCACCGAAACATAAGATACGAGTTGACCCGACTGTCCGAACCCTCGATTCTATGTTCCCGCCAACCCATCCCTCCCAGCAATCGGTTCATCACCCAAGTTCTTCCTCCTCCTCCTTCTCCTCTTCTAACATGAACTCGAACAACACCGATTCCCAGAGGAAACGTCAGAGGCTGCTGGAAGTTGAAGGGACCGCTCCTGATGATGCGATCAATGTCGACATCGTAATGGAAGAGTTACAGCGATCCGAGGACGACGATGACGATGGGATTGACTGGAGAGATCGAGGTGGAGACGATAACGAGTTGGAGCCACCAAGGAAGATCGGAGTTGGCGGTGGTGGTGCGATCAAGGAAAGTGAATGTGCGCTGAGTAGCGTGAGGAAGTTAAGGGAAAAGATCAAGAAGGAGGCCCACAAAGGTTCGCAGTACCTCTATCCACTCTCGATCTGATGCTTTACACTTGGTTAATCACTCAATCTGTCCTGCCTTTGATGCTTCAGAGCTGACGAGGGTCTTCCAGAATCACACCTACATTGGTCTCGTTGACTATGATCTGGGCCTTTCCGTTGTTCAATACGAGACCAAGATGTTTATGATCAATCACACTGCAGTCGCGTGAGTGGGGTCTGCTTCTCCTCCGTTACGTCGTACCATCTACTCATCCATCGTGTCTTTCACGTCATTTCCTGTGCTCTCGATACGTAACCCAGCGAGGAATTATTCTACCAACTCGGCCTACTTCAGTTCGGGGCTTACGGTCGCATCCGACTTCAGCCTCCCGCTAATCTCAAACCTCTCATCGATATCGCTATCAAGTTTGAGAAGGAACTACCTGAGGACCAGAAGGAGGTCAAATCGAATGTCAGTCTATTCTCTTTCTTTCATCCCCCCCCCCCCCCCCTCGCCTTCCGATCTGCGTTATACTCATCCATCGGCACTTACACGATCAGGCTATAGTCCAAAGACTGATAGATCGAAGAGACATGCTTGAGGAATACTTCATGCTCGATATCTCTGAGGATGGCAAACTCTCAAGCCTACCCCTCCTACTTCCAGGTTATACTCCAAATCTTAACCGGCTACCTTCGTTCTTGATGCGTCTCGGTCCAGGGGTCAGTTCCTCTGTTCGATCTTCTCATCTTTGATCATCCAGCCTACTCTGCCATTGTTGTTTTGCTAATCTGCATCTACCCGCGCCATAGGTCGATTGGACGGACGAACTTGGTTGCTTTGACTCATTCCTTCGCGAGCTCGCTTTTTTTTACATCCCAGTTCCTACGTTCGACGACTACGACCCGACGACGCATTCAGTCGAGCCAGAGTCGATCGAAAGGAAACATGGTACGCTTTCAAACGCTCATTCAGTCGCCTCCTCTCCCTGAGACTGGCCCATTCAAGATCATCAGACCGCTGTTCTCAATCGAGAAACCCCCCTTGCGATTGTTTCTTCAGAACGATTTCAAGTCGAACATGTCATCTTTCCTGCCACTCGACGTCATCTCATGCCACCGAAATCCCTCAATAACGGCGAGGTCACGCAGATCGCTAACCTACCGGACCTCTACAAGATCTTTGAACGTTGTTAAAGAGCCGGGTTACAAGCGAGGAAAGTGCTTCCAACGAGAGAGAGAGAGGGAGACGGCTAGAGGTGAGGGAGGGGGAGGAGATGTGGGAAGAAAAGGAATGGCACTCTGATGGAGTGTCAGTTTTCCGTCTCTAACCATGGATGAGATTTGTCATGTCATTGATATCGCGCTTAAACCCGCAGCTTCATGAACAGATAGATGATTAGAGAGAAGACAGAAGGTTGGGGCGAAAGCGAAAGATTGAGGGGGTCGTGCAAAGGGTAAGAAGGTATATAAAGACCAAGTCTACCAGGCCTTGACCTGTCAAGCGAAGACAAAAAAAAAAAAAGGCAGGAGATGACAAAGGAGGGAGGTAAAGGAATGTTGTTCGTCTTGAGTTTATTCCAAAGACCACTCAGGGCCTTCGTAAAAGGGTATATGATCTGACGGAACGAAACCATTGAGTTCGTCGGGTTGAGCAGGAGCATAAGGGTGAGTTTGGTGAGGCTGGGAATGACGATGTCGATGTCCTCCTTGATCAAAGCTAGCCTGAGTTGGAGTCCGTTCCGAAGAGAGATGGTACGTCGACGATCCACTAAGGCTCGCCGTCGTCGATGGTCCGAAGGCAGCGACTGACCCCGATATCGGTTGAGACCTCGAACTCGGTCGAGTCGTTGGGTGACGATCCGTCGCAATCAACGACGGAGTTGATTCGCTCTCGGTGGACAGGGGAGGTGGGAACGACAAGGGTGGCGGGAAAGAGAGAGGGACGGGTTTCGCTCGTCGACGGGAGGAGAGTGAGGTGGGTTGAGCGAAGGGGTGTTGCGAGGAGGATGAACCGGGCTCGTAAGGATGTCGAGGTGGAGGGGGATCGTAGTGTCGACCGAGATGATCGTGTTGGTCACGTTGATCGATAGGGTGAGGGTAGTACGGATCCTGTCGTGATGGCGGTTGTTGCGGCTGTTGTTGTCCATATGACGAGTGGTAAGGCGAAGAAGGGTAGGAAAGATCCGAGGTGGAAGGAGGGTGGGACTGGTTGCATGGATGGGGTGGAACAAAGATTGGTTGGCCATCCATATTCCAATCGGCATGAGCAGGACGGATGGGACGAACGGGTGGGACTCTGCTCTTGACATCGTTTGCCACGGCTGTCGAGTTGGAGTTCGACGATTCCGTCGATTCCGGGGAAGATGAAGACTTGTTCCTAAGAGGCTCTCGCGTGTAGAGGTCGCCCAACTCCTTGTCCTTCTTCTTGTTGTTGCTCGCCGAGGAGATGGATGACGACGATGATGATGAGATGGGACGACCTAGGGGGGTAATTCCCGACAATGTATCAGACGAAGAACTTGCAGCAGGTGCAGATTTCTGGAGAGAGGTCGTCGAGTACGAGTCGAGGAACGACTGAAACCCAGGCGTGAAGGGCATCTCAGATGGAAGATCGAGAGCGATGGTATCTTTTCGATGGGAAGAGAGTAAAGACGCTCTTCGAGGGTATTGCTGCTGAGAGGACGATTGCTGGTAGTTGGGGAAGCCGGGAGTGATGGGTGAGGGATCGGCAATCGGCAGGAAGGAGTGGTGAGGATTATGATACCCTGAATGAGGTCCTCGGTGAGATGGATGTAGTCTAGAGTCCAACGAGCTTGGATTCGATGATGATGGATGGGACGCGGAAGTCGAACTGGAATGTGTCAATTGAGACGGAAGTGAATAATTCGAGTAGGTCGAGTAAGGCATCGAATGAGCATCCTGGTGGTGACGAGGGTGGCCGAAATGGTATGATAGGTGGTCGGAATACGATGATGTTGGATGATGGGGACCATGGTGAGGTGGATGATCGAGGTGAGGCGAAGAGTCATTTACGAGTCCAGCCATGCCTACCACGAAGCCTTGCTCCGATCGCATCTTATCCAGCTCTCGTTCCGAGGGGTAATGCTGATGCTGGTGTGTTGAAGGTGGAGGTTGATGGTGATGCGAGGAGTGAGGCGGGTAGTAAGGTTGCTGAGGTGTATGCGGATGTTGATGCGAGTGATGCTGTTGCTGACCATGCCAGCTGTCATTCCTGGCCACGAGAGGGCCGACGCCTCCAAGAGGGACTACCTGAGAGCTCTGGTCTTCATCGTAATAAGGATGAGAAGATGACGATGAGGGAGGGTGATCGCTCCGTCGGCTAGAGAACGCTTGGCGAGGGTAATGATTCTCCGAGGACTCCCATTCCTGAGAACTGTCATAGTCAGATGACGGGTTCGAAGATCGCTTCTTCTTCTTGGTGGTCTGAGAATTACGCAGAGGTTTCTTGTTGGGAGGAGACGGTCGTCGTTTCGCAGCGGCGTTTCGCGATCGTTTGTTTGAGGCAGAGGATGAACTGGGCTCCGCGCGGAGACGGGATCGAGTGCCAGAGAATGGGTTTAGCCTCACTGTGTTGTGGGTAGAAACCTTCAGGTTGATAGAAATCACCGACATACCTGATATAATCTTCATCATCCTCGTCTTCGCTACCAGACCGAGCCTGCATCAACTTTTCGTCGTCGCTCGTGTCCCATTCGCCGTTTTTAGTCCGACGATCCGACCCCGGCCTAGCCTTTAGCTTCTTCTCCCGAGCAGCTTGAGCAGCTTGAGCTTTGAGAGTACTCTTGCTTCCTTGCTGACGTTTGGGAGGTTTTCCACCAGTGGCACCATCGGCCGATGCGTTCTTTTTGGACTTGGGCTGGTAATCGTAATTGGGATAACTGTGGGTGGGATGGATGATGGCGTCAAGGGCGAAGGGAGGAAGTAGATCGTAAAGGGACCGAGGTCAAGGAGAGGGGAAGAGGTCGTAAGGTGTCAGAGGATACCGAATCTGCTCAGTCGGGTTCTCTGGATCGGGTTCAAGGGCAGCACCGGGATGGGGAGACTCACAGTCTCTTGTGCTCGGCCTTTTCCCTTTCAAACGCTCGCTGGTACGGGGCTTTTTGCTCGGGCGTACACTGGATATATGAAGAAAAAAAGATGAAGAGCGTCAGCGAATCCATCCCCGCAGAACCGTTCCTCGGTAAGGGAAGCTGATCCATCCCGATACGGATCCGGGTGCGGCCAAAAGACCGAGAGAAGGGCCCAGAAACTGACGTTTTTCCACATATCTGCAACGATCTGAGAAATCTTGCCGTGCTTGTTCTCGTTCTTGATGAGGTTTCGAGCGTGGACGTCGGTTCGGAAGAGGATAAAGGCGTTGCGAGGACGAGGAACATGCCCTTCCGGCTTCGGTTTGGAGTGCGATTTGTTCTTGGGCGGGGCGTGGACGCCTGCCTGAGGAGGGGGAACGTACTCGCTCAGGGTGGGAGCACGAGGAGCTTGGTGAGAAGAGGACGACGACGACGAAGCTGATCCGAGGGACAAGTCGGCGGCTAGGAAGTTGAGGGAAGAGGTGGTTGTGTAGGACGATTGGGAATCGACTGATGATACCGATGGTGAGCGCCCGCGTGTCGCCTGACTGTCGAAGTGAGGAAGACCAGGCTGGACAGATTCGTAAGGCTGTCGATGCTGGTCGAAGGAAGAGTAGGGAAGTGGTCCCGGAGGAGGCACGTCTGAAGCAAGCAGGGAAGAGAAAGACAGAGGGTGTGAGCCGGGAAAGAAAGGCCAACGCTTGGGCAATCGCGACGCATAATCGAGCAGGAAGGATTCGTTGGCGCAGGGAAGAGGAGAGCGAGCTGTACCAACCCATTTCAATGATGATAGTCAAGATGAGAGCTGCTCGTGGTTTCGAAGAAAGTGAGAGCGCCTCCCAAAATTGGGGGCTGAAACGAAGAGGGCAGAGAGAACAAGGTCAACCCCTGTTCTTCCGACCTCTCTCCCGACCGTCAGGAGGGGCTCCAAATGTTCGCGATGCGTCTATTTTGATCTCGTCGAGTCTGCTCCAAACTCGACCTGAAATTTTCTCCCTTCGATTCTCCTTGCTGAGCGAGGAGAACACTCGAATCCATCCTTGGGCCAAACGATCCAGATCGACGTCGACTTGCGTCATTTCCAATATCGCGACGCGAATGTGGCGTTTCAATTATCATTCCAGGTTCAAGGTACGCCCTCTCTTTCAGGGGACTTTGGGAGCTATCGTTTCTGATAGTGGATCTTCCAGAGATAGTCTTGTTCGGCTTCCATCTGAGCCGCTCATCAAGCTTAACGAAGACCACCTCTCACGTGCAAGATAGACGAGAGAAAAAGGAAGAAGGAGGAGAAAAATGACCAAAGACCGAAGGTCGTTCCCTTTCACGGAAGAAACGGCCGGGGTCTCTTTTCAACAAAAAAAAAAAAACAGCCTCGGATATTCGTAACCTCTCTCTTCTGGAAGTCCCGAAGGTTCGAGGATTCCGTTGAATGATCCACCACCTTGCAATGTCCGCCAAACTCCCCATCGATGCCATCCGTCAAGCCTCGGACAAATATCCAAAGCCAGAAGGATACGAGTACGCCTACGGTACTGCTGGCTTCCGTACAAAGTCGGTTCAATTCATTGTCCCTCTCCATCTCTGCCTTTCATCGCATCGTCGCCATCATCTCTCTGCCCCTCTTTGCCTCCCCCTTTTATCCCGTTCATACCCTACTGGTAGATCAGCCCATGGGTTTGTGACTGACTTTTTCCACCTTCATCTCACTGTTATCAACCATACCCTCCCCTCTATATAGAGCCCATCTCCTCCCAACTGCTCTCTTCCGCATCGGCCTCCTCGCCATTCTCCGTTCCCAGAAGCTTCACGGCAAGACCATCGGAATCATGATCACTGCTTCTCACAACCCTTCACCCGACAACGGTGTCAAGCTGATCGACCCTCGAGGAGAAATGCTCGACGCTAGCTGGGAAACTTACGCAACCCAACTCTGCAATGCTACCGACTCCAACGAGCTCGTCCGACTCCTTCAGCACCTTGTCGAGTCCCTCAAGATCGACACTACCACCAAGCCAAGCGTCATCTTCGGAAGAGACACCAGACCGAGCGGTGACGAGCTCGTGGCCGCTCTGAGAGATGGTCTCGTCGCGGGCGGCGTCGACGAAGCTGAGGTTGGCTTGGGTCGAGGGGAGAGCGAAGGAACAGGGGATAAGGGGATCGTCACGACGCCCATGCTTCACTATATCGTTCGATGCATGAACACAAAAGGGAAGGGCCCGCTCGAGGACTACGGCGTTCCAACTACTCAAGGCTACTACGAGAAGATGGTTTCTGCCTTCCGCAAACTGACGGTCCGTGCTTTCTCTCCTGCTTCACTTCGCCCTTGGATCACTTTGTATGGATCTTGCTAATACCATCGACTGCTTCAAACTCGACAGGACTCCAAGAACCCCATGCCTCACTCGATTCTCGTCGACTGCGCCAACGGCGTCGGTGCTCCCTGCCTCTCGTCCTTCATGTCTCTCTTGACGGCCAATACATCCAAGACTCCTGCTGTCTCTCTCACCCCTATTTCCACACAAATCGACGAACCCTCTCTACTTAACGCGTCGTCCGGCGCTGACTACGTCAAGACCAACCAAAAGCTGCCTCCCTCTCTCGTCGCTTCATCATCCTCTTCCACCAACAACGGTGCTCCGCCCGCCCTAGGTCCAGGGCGATTAGCCTGCTCATTCGATGGTGATGCGGACAGGATCGTCTTCTACTACCTCGACGCCGACACTGGAGGGTTCCGACTCCTCGACGGAGACAAGCAAGCGGCGTTAGCTGCTGGGTTCCTTGTCGACCTCGTCAAGCAGTCCGGTCTGGAGATGAAGGGATCGGAAGGCTCTGGCAACGAGGATGGAGGAGTGGATGTCGGAGTTGTCCAGACTGCATACGCGAATGGCAGCTCAACTAAGTACCTCGAACAGGTTCGTTACTTCCTTCAACTTCTCCTTGCTTCTATCGCTTGGATGAGATCAGAAAACGACGCTGATCATGGATATGTTACGTACCCTTTATCTTTATCAGCGCTTGCCTGTAGCGTGCGTTCCCACAGGTGTCAAGCACCTTCACCACGCTGCCGAACGCTACGACATTGGTATCTACTTCGAGGCCAACGGTCACGGCACTGTCCTCTTCTCGCCTTCCTTCATCCAGCTTCTCTCTACGCACCAAGCAAAGACCCCTGCCCAAGCCACCGCCCTTTCGCATCTTCGTAACTTGACGCTCCTCATCAACCAAACCGTCGGCGACGCTCTTTCGGATCTCCTCCTCGTCTGCACTATCCTCATCCATCGTGGTTGGGGTCCCAAAGAATGGGACTCGAGCTACCTCGACCTTCCCAATAGACTCGTCAAAGTCAACGTCGCCGACAGGAATGCGTTTGTTACTACCGACGCAGAGAGGAAGCTTGTGGCCCCACGAAATGCTCAAGCAAAGATTGACGAGGAGGTTCGAAAATACGAGGGTGGTAGAGCGTTCGTGAGACCAAGTGGGACGGAAGATTGTGTCAGAGTCTACGCAGAAGCTGTCAGCAGGACGCATGCTGAAGGTACGAGGCGAATCTCCTCTTATTTGCTTGGGGCACAAGAGTAAACGCTCATCGTTTTGTTCCTTTCTCACCACATCATGTCTTCGTTCCTCCCTCTGAATCACGTCGAACACTATTTCTATGCTGAATCCCAGAGCTTGCTCTTCGTGTCTCGCAGATTGTGGAGGAAGAAGCTGGTCTATGAACGATGATAAACTTGATCTGTTCGCGGTAACAATCGATGCATGGCCTATTCGCCCTAGTCCTTGTTTTCGCCTGAGTTGTTGTGTCGTGACATGGTTCATCACATCTTGACTCGCTTTCTCGAACCATCTGCTCCAGACGAGCCATCCAGTCCCCTCGGACGAGCCTTCTTTTCCTTCCCAGCATCTTTCTTGAGTCGCTTGTCGAGTGACTTCTTGACGGCAAACTGACCTCCCTGCTCGAGAAGGGCAGCGTGCTTCGCTTCTGCCAAGAGCCGCTTCTTCTCGGCTGTGCGACGCGTTGGAACAAGTATAGCTCTTCAAGTCAGTACTCACTCACCAGGAATGATAGTGGCACTTTGCTCAAGGGATACAGCCGACGATGATAAACTTACCATCCTTGAGATGCCATTCTCCCTTTCCTTCCCCTCGTTTCGCCCTCTCTTCCTTCTTCCACTTTCCAACAGCTTCCCGCTCTCTCCTCTCTCTCGCCTCTCTCTCCTTCCTCGTCCTGACTTTACCCAACTCCATCTCGATTCTCTGGACCTCTGCCTCTTTGTTGGTACGTTCCGCTCGTGAAGACGAAAGGACGGCTTTCTTTGCGACTTTAAGGGCACCTTGGAGATCGGTCAGTTCAGTAGAGAGCATCGTTGGGAGGAAGGAGTAGGCAGCAGAATGAAGGTGAGGGTTAAGTGAACCGGAGAGGTTGGAGAATCGCGGATCTCGTCGTTCCTGTTCGGTGAAGGAATAAATCGAAAGCGGCACACTGTCAGGTTGGAGGAGATCTATGTATGGCCATGGTCAAAAGATCGATCACGTACCACTTTCTCGACCTCTATGACCTGCCTCTTCCTCGAGACTTGTTTCTTGGAGCTGAGAACCTGAGGACTGTAGCACACGATTGGAGACCAAGTTCGTGCACATCAGTCCGCTGGATCTTGAGCGTAAGAAATGCAGGGTAATCACTGACGCATGCTTATCTGCCCTCTTTGGGACTGCCTTTCTCTCCTTATACTCCCTCCCATAACCTCCTTCGTCCTCCTCATCAGTTGGGTCAGCTGTCCCCTTCCTTCCTTTCATCATCTGAGCAAGCTTCTCCCTCGCTTCTGCTACTTTCTCTCGCTTCAATCGATCTCGTTCGTCTTCTTCCTCCACGTCTTCTTCCTCAAAGAAACCTTCTCCCTCAGAATCGGATCCTTGTTGTTGCTGCTGTTGTTTGGAGCGAGATGGAAGGGATCGGTTGACCTTGAGAAGAGTAGAAAGGGGAATATCACGTAGACCTGGGAAAGAGAAGCAGCGAGGCGTGTCAGACAACAGTCTCGAGCTAGATTCAAAATTGAGAGATTTACCATCTTGAAGTTTGGACTAGTGGCGAACGAGAAACAAGGAGAAATTTGAGAATTCAAGCTACCCAACATGTATGCGCAGGCGATAGGAAGTACTTACGAGCTCAGTCTCCTTTCCTTTGCCCTTGGTCTTCCTCGGTATCCGAGCCATTTCGGCCTTGTCCTCATCACTCCCATCTCCTTCATCGTCCTCTGAGTCCGAGACGTCTTCGTCGTCTTGGTCAAACCCCTCACCCTCGTCGTCCTCCCAAACGGCCACTCCGCCTCCAGTCCTCATCCTGTCCTCTTCGAACTCGTCTTCCTCAGAATCCTCGAGGTCAACGTCGTCGTCAGATTCTTCGTCTTGGTCGTCATCGTAAGAAGGTTGAGATTGGATGATTGTTGAAGGAGGTGCCTGGGATTTATTGGGTTTGAAGGCCGATTTAGGCTTGACGGACGAGACAGGCATGGATGATTGTACTTGACGACTGGATATAGTTTGAGCTGATTATCTAGACCAGAAAGAGCAGGGCGGATAGGGTAAGAAGGTCTATGTCGTCGTCACGAAGGACAACTGTCGAGGAAATTGAGAGGTGGTTTCTCCTCAATTCGGACCTTCGCTTCCAACCGTCAACTCCTCCTCCCCACTTACTCCTCCTACCCACCTTTACATCATGGGACGATTGGCTGAAGCTCAAAGAAAGCTCCTCGAGGTCAGTACATCCCAGCCGGACGTGCCTATCGAGCGAAACCAACTGATGGCGCGGAACGCGTGGGACTTCGCACTCGTAGCAAATGATGGGTGCCGAAGCAATGGGTATCATCCAGGTTCAGCTCCACTTTAGCGACGACAAGGTCTGCAAGAACTTCCTCTGCGGAGTCTGCCCTCACAACGTCTTCACCAACACCGTGAGTCCGTCTCTTTCTCCGAGGAACTTAACATCTCGTTCGCCTGTTGCTGCCATTACCAATCTATTAGTTCGGTCTCCTCTGTCGAGTGCTGAATTTGTTTACGCCATTTCCATCGATGATGTTCAGAAAATGGACCTAGGACCGTGTCCTCGAGCTCATCAGGAGAAGCTCGCCGTCGCCTATCAAGCATTCAAGACTGAGAAGCCCGACGACCCTCTCGTTATGCGCATAGAGACCGAGTGGATGCACAACATCCGAATGTTCGTCGACGATTGCGACAGGAGGATTGCTGGCTCTCAGAGGAGGTTGGAGAAGACGCCAGAGGAGAACGCTAAGACGACGCTCCTGGTGAGTCCACATCTGATTGACAGAAATGTTCGCTTTCTACGCGGAACCGAGTGACTGACAGTGCTTGTTGTATCCACGAAACGATCGTTTGTAGATGCGAGAGATTGGGGAGATTGAGCTCTCTATTCAGGATGGAACGACTGAGATCGAGCAGCTTGGTACGTCCGCTCAGCGTCTTTCCGCTGTGTGGCTATCGTTGACTAAGAGCTGATTTCTCTGCTCTGGATGCAACTTCCAATAGGTGAGGCTGGAAAGGTTGATGAGTCGATGCAGAAGCTGCAAGCAGTCGAAGCGTTGAGGGAGGAGAAGGCAAGCAAAGAGGTACGCGCTTGCTTCCTCCCAACTAACTTGCATCCTCGACAGTATCAGAGTCTTGCTGATGGTGCTCGAATCATCTTAGGCTGAGCTGCAGCAACTCGCTGAGACTTCGGGAGCGTCAGGCCACCAGAAGCTTCGAGTCTGTGAAATCTGTGGTGCTTACCTGTCCGTCCTCGACTCTGATCGTCGTCTAGCCGATCATTTCGGTGGAAAGGTAAGAAGAGAACCCTTTCTTCCTATCCGGCATCGAGATTATATCAAATGCAGCAGAGTCATCCAGCTGACGTGATCTCTGTCCCGCACCTGCTTTCCTTATTAGATGCATCTCGGTTACAAGGAGCTTCGAGAGCTTCTCACGAAGATTCTCGAGGAACGTAACAAACCTCGCGCACCTCCTGCCTTCAAGCCTGCCCCCTCGCCGTACTCTGCTCCTTCCGGTCCATCGTCAGCAGCTCCCACTCCTGGAGCGTCCGGCTCACCAGGTGGAGGTCCTCCTCCTTCCGCATCCGGCTACTCATCAAGAGATGACAGGGACAGGGATGATAGACGAGATCGAGAGCGAAGCTCGAGGGGATACGATGATAGAGATAGACGAGAGAGGGAGGGCAGTGGTAGAAGAGGGTACGACGACGACCGAAGGGACAGCAGCAGGAGATACGAGTCTTCAAGGAGGTCGCATGAGTAAGTGCTCGTTTTGTTTATCTAGTCTTTTGGTTCTCTGGACCCCTGCCGGTGAGTGCTGATGATGGACCTGGTCGTTTACATTTTGTAGGAGGTCGAGGTCGCCGAGACGACGTTAATAGAAGGGCTCGCTGTGTTTGAGGAATCCTATGCATGTATTATTGCAGATTGACGGCCGTCCAGCCATGCTCATGACTCAAGATGAAGAAACCGTTTGAGAAGAACTAGAGAGAAACTGAGAGAAAGCCACCTTGGTCTAAGGATTCGACTCGGCGAACGTTTGGCCGATAACCGTCACTCCCCACACTCGACCCTCCCCTCACGGTCCATGTCCAAAGAGTCACCGTTGAAGCAAGCCTATGCATCGTTCCTCCGCCGGGACCTTCCCGTTACCCTTTCCCAGCTTGAGCTCGTCTTTTCCTCTCTTCCTCCAGCACCTCTCGAGACTTGGGGCGTCGAACTCTCCCTCAAGGCTCGCTCAGTCGAGCAACGAAGGGTCAAAGCAAGTGCTCTCTTCGTCACGGCCTCAACTATGTGTCACCTAGCTACTTTTCCATCATCTCAACCCTCAGCGTCAGAACACCAAGAAGGACAGGAAACGCGTCAAGCGTTCTTTGATGATCTCCTTCAGCGCATCATCGTCATCTACGCGCCTTCTCCTTCATCGGACGCCAGTCCTTTGACGTCCAGCATCCTTCCTCCGTCTATCGTCCAGACCTTAGTCTCGTCTCTTTTCTCGCTCCAGATCCCTCTGGTCAAAGCGAGAACGCTCCTCGAGTCCTGGTTCGCTTCTCTCCCCGGTTCGCTACTGGACTCACTCGCTGCGACGGACGAACCCGAGGACGATGAAGAGGCGGATTGGTGGTTGGTGGACGGGCTGAAGGGGTATGCAGAACTGCTGGACAGGTACCTCGTCGACGTACTTGGAAGGATGACTGAGCTGGAGAGGGAAGAGGCACGACGATTGATCGAATGGGACGGCGTCCTCGGTCCGGAGAAGAAAGAGGTCAGTCTTTGTCTTCTTGGGCCTCAACAACAAACACACCTGATACAAATCTCATGGTCTCACTGCTTGCAACGTGTAGAGAATCAGAGCACGTTTGCTCAACCATAGCGTAGATAGCGCTTCCGACAGTCTTCTAGACTTGACCAATTCTTCTGCACCTTCAACGACGCTCCCGATCCACGGCAAAGGGTCTCAACATGATGTCTCCATAGACGTATCGTCCCAATCATCACCTCCGCCTGGGGACTCTCTATTCCCCAGAACGTCTTCAACACCATCACCAGCACCGCCATCACCACCGTCACCACCGCCATCTCCTGTCTCGAAGCTCGTCGCTATCGGACTCCCAATCATTCTTTCTCTCGCATTCATCCGACTGATCCGAAGAAGGGCTTGGTGGTCTAGGGATTCGATCAAAGCTTGGCTTTGGTGGCTCGTTCAGACGTTTTGGCGGGACTTCAAGGGGATGATCGGGCTCGCCACGACGATTACTTATGTCTGAAGAACTCAGTCAAATTGGCCATCTAATTGTGTAAAGCAGTTTCGTGATTAAGGTCTCGCAGCAGTGGGGGAGAAAGAAGGGGGAAAGAAAAGAATCGAGGGTGGTCATTGAGTGAACAACCTTTTTTGTTTGTGTGATGTCTTGTGGTGAGCGCAAGGAGGGAAACTGCACGGAGACAGGAGAGATATCTAGCTTCGAGAGAAAAATTGTATGTTCCAGATCTGGACCGGGAAAAGCGATTCCGAGGCCGCCCTCGTGATTGCAAGGAATCGAAGGGGACAGGGGCGACCTCTTTTTTCTTTTATTCTTTCTTTCTTCTTTTCCTGGGCCCTTTGATCTTTCTCCGACTTTCCTTTCTATCTCCCGTCAACCACCATCTATCAAATCCTTCATCCACATTCCCCATCACCACTACCCTTCCGCTCCACAATGTCGAACGGTGCCTTCACCCTCACCTCTCACAGAGCGTTTCTCCCTCAAGTAAGATCAGGTTCCTCCTCGCTTCGAAACCCTTCTGTCATACAAGAAATCCCGTCAGGCTCACTGCTCGAGCTGCCGCTTTTCCCGAAAGGTTGCTGCCTCGTCTTCGCCCCTCTCAGAACTCAAAGACGAGTCCGTCGAGGGGTACACAGTGTCGGTGGCGAATCTGTCAAGAGAAGGTGAGCAAGTCATTTCGCTCGGATCTGTGAAAGTGCACATCCACAACGACCGCTCAGCTATCATCTTCCCTTCGCCCCTTCCGCTGCTGACTTGTCGACCTGTTCTCGTCGGCCCGTATCTTCCAGTAACTGATGTAAACCTGAGACGACTCTTTAGCACCATCGGTCAGCTCCCGTCCGTCGCTCAGGCGGAGTCGAGTCATGGACGGTTGTGCTGATTCACCATCGCATCCAGGCACCGTACAATCTACGAAACTCCATTACCCTCCCCTTCCTATTCAAACAGGACATGCAGAGCTTGTGTTTAGCGAGCTAGATGAAGCGAGGTGAGTAAAAAAAAAGTGCAGTGTCGACCCGTTTCCTCTTCACATTCCCGTTCCTAGTCGCGGCTGTACTCGATCCCGTCCTGACTACTTGGATGACGTGGAACCTGACCCAGACGATCGATCTCTCTCTCTGGACTGAGTCTCTTTGGATCACCCCTGTGAGTCTCTATACAACTGTGTCAGGAGACAAGGATGCGGGACGCATGCTTACTTTTCTATCGCCCTCGTCCCTCTTCGCTCAAGTATCGTTGCGTTCGCCGAGCCGACCGAGCGTGTTCGACGCCCATCTGTTGCATCTTCTGGATACTCTTCCTCTGAGCCAGAAAAGAGAAATCTGTCAGTTCTCAATCCTGTTTCCAAAGAGCTGGCCGCTCAGTTGATTGGCTCTCGCCCTAAACGTTGCTCCCTATAGCTATGTCCTCAACCTTCCTCTAGGTCAGTCATCTGCTTTCGGACAATCTCTCTTAGCGCGATTCTTAGGCTGACGGATCTCTTCGGTTGATCAAGATACGACGAATGAGGAACTCATCGCGCTCTTCCAGCCATATGGCCACGTTCTGCACGCATGGTCAGTCTCGTCAATCTCACTGAATACTTCCTCTATGCGCTCGCCTCATTCGTTCTTTTCTTTATCAGCATCCTTGCCATCCTCGACTCGTGTGCACGTCGACGAGGGTTTATACTCATGAGCTCTGGTGAAGAGGCGACGCGAGCGATGCAGGCATTGCACGGCCGAAAGTTCAGGCACGTGCGCGTTAATCTCTTGATCTAGGTGATAAGATGCTAATCGACCTTGTTGACTGTTCTATCTTGGAATCATAGAGACTACGCCCTCGATGTTAGCTATTCAGTTGTTCGTCAGTGGTCTTTATCTCCTCGACTTTGCTCGTGACCTTGCACAGATCTGGCCTTGTTAATCATTCCTACCTAAAAAAAATCAGAGAAGAACACGAACCAAAGTGCGGCCAGGTCACTCGTCGAATCTTCTCGTCCTCTGCCAATCTGATATCTCTTGCCTCTCTTTGTTCCCCACACAGATCACAAGCCCCCCGAGGATTCTCAAATGCGTCACTCCCGCTCTCTCTCTCGAGCATGTCCTCCTCCTTCACATTACGAGTCCCTTCGAGCCCTCGGCAGCAACACGCATCTCAAGCTTGTCAACGACCCGTTCCAGGCCCAGGAACGAACGCAATTGTCCGAGGTCGTCGAACCCGACTCGATCCTGATTGTCGATAACCTTGTAAGCTCTGAGGGACCGATGATGTATTGGTCAGCCTGCATTCGCTGACCTCTGGTGCGCAAATCACAGTCTCCATCTACTTTTGCAACATCGGACGATCTGGTTCCTATCTTTGGCCACTTCGGGCAGATTGTCTCTTCCGATCTCTTTCCTTCCACGACTTCCTCTGACTCCAACGCCGGCATCATCCGCTACCGACATCGAGAGAACGCTGCGCGCGCTGTCGAAGCCCTTCAGGGCCAGATGCACAATCACCGAGAGGTAAATCACATGTTCGTTCGTTCTAGTCGACGCTCAAGTCACCTCGTTGACCGGAACCGGTCATGATCCCATTCCAGATCCGAGTGGGCTTGATTAAGCACCAGCAATCAACCCCGGAGTCGTCAGACTATCCGCCTTCAAATTCCCTTCTCTTCTCATCCTCCACAGCAAGTGAAGATGCGCACCTTGGTTCCTTCGTCCCCACACCTACCCGAACAAACTTCCACTCGAATCCAACATCCTCCATGATGACGACTACCTCCCACAGTCGTGTCCCTCTCGTCTCTGCATACAACCCATACCAGCACCTCGTCCAACAGTTCCCTCCTACTCACCCGAAACGACAATCCTCAGAACCGATGGGTCAGTATCGTCACCAACAGCCCTACGCACCGTCTCCTCCCTTATCCTCTGGAGATGCCTCGCCTCCAGCCTCCTCATCGTTCAGCAAATCGCTCTTGCCCTCGACCCAACGCCCCGGCAGTGTTCTTAGCCCTCAAACACAAGACTCCTCATCTATTCCTCCTTTCACCTCTGCTGTGGACCAGTTTTCAGTGTATGACACTCTCCGTGAGCGAGTCCAGCGACAGCATCTTTGTCCGCAACGATCTCATTACGACAACCCGCTCAATCAAAGCGGTGGATCCTCTGCTTCCGGAAGTTCGACAGTAGACCCTGAGAGTCCCGACTCGTCGACTTTCGCCATCGGAGGAGGAGGTAACGGCGGAGTGGAGGCAAGTGATGTCTGGCCGAGTTCGGGCACGAGGATCGTACCTGGCAGCCAAAAGAGGCGAGGCTCTGGTCACATCTCGTTCGGTGGAACGGGGGAGATGACAGCATTGCAGGCTCAATTGAGCGGATTTGACGTCGATTCTGATGTCGGAGTGGAACCAATCGTGAGTCTGCGACATGTTGTCGTTCCTTTCTTCGCGACATCCTCCCACGCTACATCGTTCTGACTTTCCTCGTCGCTCGCGGTTTAGCTTTACCCGATGCTCGGTAAATCGCTCTCTCAAGCCTTGTAGGTCGGACAGACGAGAAACGAATTCTCATCCATTCTTTGCTCCACTCGCTGCTGTCAATCTGTCGTCTTTCTTCTTCCCGTTTCCCATCGCTGCTCGTTCTATACTATCATTCACTTCCTCTGCTCTGCTGCTTGCTATATCCTCTCGGTCGGTTGCACCCGTCCGTACGTCTCTCACCAACCGTTTTTCTGGTCCATCCTCATCTTTGCTTTCCTCTCCTTTCCTTTCCTTCTTCTAGCACAAAAGTTTCCTTCATCTGTCTAGTCACCATATGCCTATTGGCTTCGCTTTTCTCTCCTGTATCTGTCTCGCTGTTCACTGGTGTCTCCCTCTTTTGTTTGCTGTCGCTATGATGACCTCTCCTCTGCCTCGCTGCACCCTCTGGTTCCGTCGCTCTCCACGTCTTCTGCCGCGGAGGTGAGCTCTAGATTGGGCTCTTGGTAGGTTGGGCTCTTGGTAGGTTGGGCTCTTGGATCGGCGTGAGTTCAGGGACGATTGAGGGCTTGATTGAATTCAGTTGGCTTGATCATCATGTCAGCTCACTGTCGACGAGGTATCAGCTCTATCAGTCGACGATCGCCCGGAGCCAGATCCCGGACAAGGGTCCAACCAAGAGGACGTCGCCAATCGAATTGAATGCTCAACCAAGTTTTAATTTTAATTGTCGCTCACCTATCTGCCACGTGGATCCCACCATGTTCCAAATAATCAACCCTTGTCATCGGTATAAACGAAAACAGCGGTCAGCGCTCCCCCGGCCATTCCGTTCCCCCTTCCCCCTTCCACGGTCAAGACCTCTCATCCCAGCAGACACCCTCTCCCACACATTCATACCCACCAATCCCACAGCTTCAACACATTCCCAACAACTCCGCACGAACCAAGAAATTCCTTCCCGGCTAGAGCCATTTCCTGAGAGAACACAACACAATGTCCTCCCGACCTCACAAGCAATGTTCGTATCCCTCTCACTTACCCTTGATTTGTGTCCTCAGTGGGAATGACTACCAACTCATCACCATCAACTTTTTATCTCCACCTGACCCTCCTTTATATCGACCAATCCGTCTTCCCATCCCGTCCTCTTGGCTTCTCGCTCCCAGCCATGTCGGAGCTCAAACTCCGACGCCTCACCGAACACAACCAGCGTTTGAGAGATGACCTTCAACGACCGAGAGTCAAGATCAGCGAGGCTTCTCAATCGTGAGTCCGATCGCATTGCCTTTCCTTCCGCTTGCTTGGGGTGAGACGCGAAGAAGAACTGGGAGCGAACGACCGGGTTCGAGACGCGAGGTGGGACGCCGAGCAGGAGCGGACGACCAGGATGGGATGACACAAAGTGATCCGTAACTTGTCACTCAAGATGGGCTAGCATCGACCCTAGAGATAACGCGCTATGAGGACCAAGAAGGAGAGATTGCAGTCCCTTCTCGTCTCCCCTGTCTTGCTCCGTCCCGCTCCTTCCCCTTGCCGCCCGCAGACAGATCGAGGACCAACAACCTAAGTCACATCTCTCTCGACCAACCTCTAACTACCTCGGCACCTATCTCTTACTATCCAACAGATTGATACGGTACTGCAAGACGGTCAAGGATCCTCTCGTGCCTTCCGTCTGGGGTCCCGTTGACAAGAGGGACGACCCATATGGTATGCTGATCAACGCGACCTCCCTCTTGGCTTCAATACCGTCAAACTCATGACCCTCCCTTCTGTCATATCTTGAACAGCTCCCCCTCAATCTGGAGGATGCTGCGTCGTCGCGTGAAGAGAGAGGAAACTACGCGTTCAAGACGACGGGAAACCATCACTCGTCTATCCTTCTTTGCTTCGAACTGGACTGCCCTCGTACCCTTATCCAGTTTATCACCCCTTGTATTCCTGAACTCTTCGTGATCGTTTCTCTCTCGTCTTCTCTCCTACCTTCAATCCGACTTTCACCCTTCGCCATCATCACCTAGCATGATGTCTCGAGACTACTTTACCCGTTCCTCATATTCCATGACGACAACCACGCATAACCTTCCTCCTTTCTGCTGTCCCTACCACTGCATGTTACTCCTTAGTGTGCTCGTCGCCTGGCCTGGATCTTGATACCTCCTCTCCCCCTCCCTGCTCTCACTCTTTCTCTGAACGCAGTTATCTCTCTTGTTCTTGGATTCTCTCCTCTTCTACTTTCTGTGTCGATTTGATCACAATGTCTATGCGCCCATATCGTCGTCATGGAGGAGCTGACGCGAACAGGCAAGGAAGCGCAGGGAAAGAAACTTTTGATTTGACAGGGAAAAGAATCATCGAGCCTTCTAGTTCTTCTTCTTGCCCTTCTTCTTAGGTGTACCCTGGAAGCAGACAGGTAGGAATCAAGTAACAGAGTTGGTGGATGATCAGATCAAACGATCACGACCAAACAGAAACAGTGAGTTGACGAAAGACTGACCTTTGCTGATCCTGCTGGACTTCCTGCGGATGAAGCAGAAGCAGATGTGGAAACTGAGTTTATCGAGGAGCTGGCTGTCATCGGTTCAGATGAAACCTGCTCAGCGGCGGCTGAGGCGAGGGCAGGAGCCAGAGAAGAAGACGTAGGAGCGGCGATCGATTCAGAGAGAGAGGGTTTCGTCGAAGATGAACCTTTGGACTTGGGTTCAGTGGAGATGGTGCTAGCAGCGGAGGGAAGAGCCCTAGACTCGGCTTTTTGTTCACGGAATTTGGATTCTGAAACGACACACGTTTCGAGACGAACAGAACGACGCAGCTGAATTAGTTCTCATGCTGCTGTCCTGACGCGCCACAAGAGATTCGCCCGATGATGGTGGCTTACCCTCTCGAAGCTTGTTCTGACCAATTTTCTCGTAGTCCTCCCTAAGCTTCTCGTCTGTCAAAGAAGCAAGAAAGAAAGGAAGGAAAGAAAAGAGAGTGACCGCATCGTCAGAAGTCAATCCTTGGGACCATCGCGTATCAAAAGAGACAAGAGAGACTCGTCCACCCACTAGCAACCATCTCACTGGCCGTCTGGAAGATGCTGGGACCCCAAGCTGGCGTGAAGCTGTTCGCTTCGTTGACAACATCCAAGACTTCGCTCTCTAGTTCCTTTTCGGCCTTTGCGAACCGAGCAAGAAGATCATCTCCAACGGAGCCTTTTTGGATAAGGATGGCGAGAGCGGTCTTGTCGTCTCTAATTTTCCAGATCCGGCGAACGTCCGCCATCGCTCGAAGGAGGAGGGCGGACTTGAGGAGGGATTCGGGAGCAGGTGGGTTGGATTGAAGGAGAGTGATGTAGAGGTCTCGAGCTTGGTGATTTGGGAACCAAGGTTCATCGACGGCTTCAGCTGGAGGATGAGAAGTAGCAGATAGTGACAGGTGATGGGACAAGGTGAACGGGGAATAGTGGTGAGCGTCTCGGTTGGGAATGAGATGAATGATCGGTCTTACCCGCTTTACGACGACGGTATACGGAGGAAAAGAGGCCGAGAGCAGTTACGAGGACGGCGACTGTTGGGTGAAGGGGTGGAGTGAGTAAGACTGGCAAGAAGGGTTAGGATATATGCCAGCTCAGCTCACCGTAGGCTAGAGATGTGGGTGTCATGTCGAATGAGTTGGTCAGTAATGGTGGATCGGTGTATGTGTACCGAGCGAGGAGAGCTGTGTATACCTAGAGGGGCCAGGAGATCGACGGAGACCATGTTGTGGTGTGGTGATGAGATGTCGGATGGTGGTTCTTCGTCACTGATTTCCTCTCGTGAGGGGAAATCCGGTCCTCGTTTCATCTCGACAACCACCCTCTCACCATGAACTCAATCATCGAGGACGCTCGTCAAGCTCACGAGGAAATTGATCGCTATGAGCAAGCACTCGCTGCAATCTTCCTTCAGCCCGACAAGACCGTCAGTCCAAATCAACGCGAGACTCGCCTAACCCTCTGCTTACTCTCCTACCCCCTTCACCTATCAACACAGCACAAGCACAAACTAGACAAGGAGCATCGCGCCTCTCAAATTCTCGATCGCGTCCTCGCCCGAAAGCAGACACTCAAAGAGCAGTACGAGGATCCCTCTGGGTATGTTTCAACTTTCCCTTCATCCCACCCTGCTCCATTCAAGACTTACGGGTCCCCCTCGGTACATTTGTGTCATCCCCATCCCTTGTTTGACGCTTGGACAGACTTCGAGCCACCGAAATTGCCGCTCTATCAGCCCCTCCACCCCCAGCAGACGATCTAGAGGAGTTCTACGCTCGTCTCGTCAACATCAAGGAGTTCCACAGGAAGAACCCAGAGGTTGATTCGAGAGCCGTCGAGGAAGAGATCAAGATGCTCGTAGAGGGAAAGAGAGGGGAAGATGAAGAGGTGGACGAGTTTGCCGTTGATCGTGAGTCTCGACGCCTCGCTCTGTCTTTCCTTGCAGTCGTCGTCTCCTGCTGACTTGAAGCCGATGGGAATACCCCAGCGATATCGAGTATGTTCTCGGGAGAGGAGGGAATGGGAAGGTTCCTCGACGTTTACACGTCTCACTCTCAATTCATCAACTTGAATGACGTCCCTCAGCAGTACGCGTCTTTCCTCAGTCCATCGTCGATCGACATGCTTGGGCCCTTGACTGAGCTAAACATACTACTATGACCTCTCTCAGTCTGCCGTATCTTGCTTTCCTCGATCTGCTGGCCAAGGGCAAGGTCGACGCTCACGTCAACAAGAAGACCAAGGGTTCAGAAGCTTACTTGAAGTAACTATTCTCTCCCTAGCTCATAACAGCCGTGCACGAGGGCTCTCACGGCGAACAAGGTCATTGCTGACGATTCGATCGCTCTTCAGGTACATCTCTGGCCTGCACACTTACCTCCTTTCCTTCCTCTCTCGGACGAAGCCGCTGCTTGATGTTTCTGGTCAGGAAGCCGAGGCCGATGAGAGGTTCGCAACTCTCTGGTCTGAGGGAAAGCTTGAGGGGTGGGAAGAGGACAAAGAAGAAGGTTCAAGCGGTGGAGAGAAGAAGGAGGGCGATGGGATCTGGTGTCCTGCCTGTATGTTGTCAACCTTGCTCTTTCTTGCGTTGGCTCACGATGACCTCTCACCTTGGAGCTACTCACACATATGATCCGCTTCCAAACAATTGACCACAGGCCAGAAAATGTACTCGAAACAAACCGTCTACGACGCTCACCTGAAATCCAAAAAGCATGAAAAGGCTGCTGCTCGGCTCACCAATGCCTCTACTGCCCCCACCACCGCTTCATCAGCATCCTCATCTGACCCATCACTACCACCGCCAACATCTCAATCCCTTGCTGCTCTTCGTCACGCCAAGCTTCGCACACCAGCACGCGAGACTTATCTCACCAGAGCACTTCTCATCTCCCCTCTCTTCACCATCATCCTCTCTGATACCAAAGCCAACGTCGAGCGTCGATCTGCTTTGACTGCCCGAGAACGAGAGCTCGAGCTCACCGAACCCGCAGTCGAACTTGCTCCTCAACCTCAAGAGGGTGAAGAAGATGGTGGTGCCGGGGACGAAGACGACGATGATGAGAAGATTTACAATCCACTCAAGTTACCGCTCGGTTGGGATGGGAAACCGATCCCTTACTGGCTCTACAAATTGCACGGATTGGGAGTCGAGTATCGGTGCGAGATTTGCTCGGATTACGCTTACATGGGTAGAAAGAACTTTGAAAGGCACTTCCAGGTTAGTGGATCCATCCTGATTGCCAACCTTTCGCTTTCTATCTTTGCCCTCTCCCTCTCCCGTTCACGTTGTTCTGTTCATTGACCCTCCTTCCTCCCCTTGGCAAACGAATCCCGAAAAAAAAATCGTGTTCTCCTCTTGGACGTATCTTCGTGAAACAACGACAGGAATCTCGACACGCTTTCGGTATGCGTGCACTTGGTCTGCCGAATACCAAACATTTCCACGAAATCACAAAGATCGAAGATGCCCTTGCTCGTAAGTCTTTGAGGTCCTCTTCCTTTACTCTCTCTTTACCCTTTTCGCGACAACTACCTGACTGTATCATCTATTGACGACGTTCTTTTCCTTCGTTTCCTTTCATTTTGGTCCGGTAACAAACAGTCGCCGAGAGGCTCAAGCAGGAGGGAAAGCAGGACGCTCGAACCGTCGAGACGATGGAGGAAATCGAGGATTCAGAAGGAAACGTCTACGACAAGAGAACCTACGGTACGTCCTGAGTTCCCTTATCATCCCTCTCTTCACCTCGACCCTTCTTATCATCGCTTCATAGAGGCCGTGCACGTGAATGAATCCTTTGTCCTTGCTGACGAGGTCCTGCTTTCCCTCTCTTGTGTATGGATCGGTTCGTCTGGTCGTAGAGGACTTGAAGAGACAGGGTCTCCTAAGCTGATGGGGGAAAGTTTTTCGTCGGTGGCGCTGAGTCGTCGATGTCAGTTGGTAGATTTGGATGTTGAAGAAATCGAGAGGAAAGAATCGATGAGTTTAGGCGTGTGGCCGTCTCGTCCGTTCGAACCAATTTTGCTTTATAGAACGATGAAGCATGGTCATCAATCCATCTTACGGACGAGTGCAAAGCGAGTGCAAAAGGTGTACGGAACGAAAGATTCCGGACCCCATCATGTGATTCTGTCTCTCGCCCACGAATGCGAACGCATTGATCATTCCATCCTTCTCTCACCTCTCTCTGGCTTCCCTTCCTAACGCTCAATCCAACAACTCAAGCGTCGCCGGTCTGACGACCGTGTTCTCTCTTCCTCTGACCATGACGAGGTTCAAGAGATCCTCTCCTCCTCTCGCAGGGACCATGGATCCATTCGGTAAGATTCGAACCCGACCCGAACCAATGTCCGATCGAGCGAGGTCAAGAAGGGTGAGAAGAGGGAGGGACCCGATACCGAAACCGATCCCTCGGGATAAGGAGAAGGCGCCAGAAGTTTGGAACCCAATCATGGAGGAAGAGGGAGGAAGCGGGATGGAAGCCTAGAAGAGAAAATGGGAAGAGCCCATCAGTCCGTAGGCCTTTGAAAAGAGGCAAGAAAAAAAAGGGGGGGGAGGAGGAAACAACGAGAAGAAGAAACTGACATCTTCCTCCCGATCAACGTCCCTACCAGTTTTCCCACCTCTGAACCCATCCCTCCATCGACGCTCGACTTCTCCACCGCTCAGACTGTACATTGGCCCGACATCCCCCGCGACACCCCTTCCTAGCATCTTGACAGAAACCCTCACCAATGCGAATCGCATCGCTTCTTCCGCCGAAGAAGGGTCGAGAAGAGGAAGATCTCTGATGGTCCGAATCTCATTAATGACTTTGATCAGCGTTTGAGATGGATCCGAAGAGGTTGCCAAGAGGGGGAGAAAGGTCGTAGAGAGGGTTGGTAAACGAAGCAGGAAAGGAGCTGATGGGACGAGGTTGGGAGAAGAAGGTTTTGTCGTCGATGGTGGCGGCGGTAGAGGTAACGTCATCGATGACGGTGCTATAGAGTCAACGAGGCTCATCCAATCTGGTTTCCAAGGGCTTTGGCCGACCTTTACGGAGCGAGGTACGGGTGGACTTGATCGGGCTGTTCCGGACAAAACAAATTCCAGTCGTCAGTGATGGACCAAGCCTTTGGGTACTACAGAGGGTAGACAGGAACCAACCCTCGTGGACTTCATCTGTGCCCGCATCCTCCACCTGCATTCGTTCCGTTTCCCAACCAACGCTGTTCCAACCGACCCTCTTCCCTTTGGGTTTTCTTTCCCATCTCGCCCTTTCTTCTTCCTCTTTTGAGTCCCACCATCTTCTCGCCGCTCTCGTTCCCGCCCAATCCTGGGGGAATCCACCCATACCCGACTCAAAAGCCTGAGAGGATCGATCTCGAATCCCACCGACTCGAGTCCCAGTATGGGTCAGAGACGTTAGGAAAGGTTGAGCAAATGAGGACGGAAGGAGGAGAAGAAAACCATGGAGAGATGTCCCTGGCGAGAAGGAGGGGGATGTGAGAGAGGGAGAAAGGGTTTGTTGGATGAGCAGGAGAGGAATTCGAGCGTCTTGGGTCAGAGCTCGAAGAGGTTGTCCAGGGTTGTTAAGCTGCAGAGGAAAAAAAAGCAACAAGAAAAGGAGAAAACCACAAGTTAGGATACAAGATGACACGTTGACGACAAGTGCGGCCAACTGTCCAAGCATGATGTGATGAAAGTGACGTACAGCTTCACGACGTTTATCGAGCTCGACCTTCTTGATCTTGTTCTTGCGAAGATCCTTTCGAGTCTGATCCTTCCATAGGTTTGATCGAGCGATGTCCGAGGATGGTTCGAGTTGCCAGGGCTTCTCAGGGTTGTCTTCCGAGGGAGTGGCGTTCTTTGGTGGAAAGCTGCAAAGAAAGAAGGGAGAGAGGGGGTGGATCAGCAGCGATGGAAAAGAGGTACGTCGACAGTGATTGATATAACCCTTACCTGAGACGAGGGTCGTAAACTTCTAAACCTATGACCATGCCTCTAGGAATGCTGCCCGCCGTCTTGAGGTTGCCAAGCTCACTCCAGATCTAAAGTATAAGACCTGCGTCAGTGGTCCAATCTGCCGCTGCACTGTACTCTGTTAACCTCACCTTCTTCGTCTCTGTTCTATCCTCTGCTTTGACTATCCCACCGAGACCCGCTTTAAGCACCCTGCCGACTTTAGCTCCAAACATCTCAAACGCACAAACACTCTCCCGCACGTCATTGAGCTCGACCTTCTTTTCCTCAATCCCACCATGGTGTTTCCTTGCTCGTTCCTTCCCTTTGGTCGATGGTCGACTCGCCTCCTTCTCGAGGACTGAACTGATAGCGGAACGGAAAGCACCCCAGACTTCCGCGTGGGATGAAGGATGAAATCTGATCCAAATTTGGCGGCTGGGAGAGGACGGTGGTGGTGTCTGAGAAGTGGACGGTTGTGAAGGGCTTTGAGAGGAAGTTGAAGAGAGAGGATTCCAGATGACTTGGGCGGGGCAGAGAGGTTGAAGAGGGAATAAAGAGGGTTGATAGAGCGTCGTAGTAGCAAGACGAGCGCCAGAGTTAAACCTGACACAACAGGGAGGGAGGAGATGCGAAGGAATCGAGATTGTAAGCTCTCCAAATCGGCCATACGCAGCAGTAGGAAAGGCGAAGCTGTATGGCACCTTTTTCCCCAACAGACCTCTCCAGTCACGAGCTTGAGTACGCCTTGGAGCACGTCCTCATCGCCTTTTAGTTCGACGAGGGAAAAGTAGGAAACGTCGTTGAGGATTGAACCATGCACCGACGCTCGATGGTTTGGTCGGAATGACTTTTCCGTGGGTCGATGAGCCTATAGTTACAAGCGGTTGGGGTAATCACAGGTGACATTAGGAAGAGATGAGTTGAGAATCTTGACAAGGCAAGAGGAGGACGTAAGACGAGAAGGAAGACTAACGAGTCGGAATCCCCAAGTATTGATCATGTGCATACGCTTAGCCATCCAGATGTGAGTACCAAGCCAGATTTTGGATCCTGTAAACAAAGGAGAAGCTCTCGTGTCAATCAACAATAGACAGCTCACCGTCAAAGAGAGACTTGGACTGACTTTGCCGCCTTCGAAGCTGCTGCGTCCTGGTAAGGCCAGTTTTTCGAGTGATCTTCTTCTTAGGATAATGTTTCTTAAGAGGCGTCGTCTTTGGATCGATCTTGAGAGCCCCAATACCAAGTCAGGCTTGGACTTCTCGCAGCCTGCTGAGCAGTGAGTGAATTGAACGCGTACCTCTGCTGCAGCCTTGGACCTGAGCCTTCCAGGGACACGTCGAGCGTTGTGGGAAGCAGCTCTTCTCCGAAGGTGCCGCGGGAGAGTTTGAAAAGCTCGTTTTGATGAGCTCTCTCTGATAAGGCCGAAGGGTTCGAGATCATGTCAGAAAAGGAAAGGCACGGTACGTGGCGAGAATCCAAGGCAAGCAGGGTCTTTAATCGTACGCTGCGGTTTTCATGGCGTTCTTCATGGCAATGATTTCGAAGGATCTAGACTAGAACGACGACGAAAACAGCATATGTCAGTTGTGGAGTCCCTGATCAAGCTGAATGCTCGTTGATTTGAACGCTTGTTACCATAGCGAACTTCTCAATGTCGAGAGCAGCAGGCAACCCAGTCATACCTGTGAAGCGATAGACAGGCGTACATTTATCTTGGGTGAGCTAACGGACATATCTCGGGATCATGAGAAGGATGCTACTGACTCTTGATGGACGCATCGTTTCCTCGACCGACAGCCCGGGCTCCAGCCGACTTTGAGCTCGAAACGGTTGGGACTGAAGCTGAGGAAATCTGGCGAGCCGCTTGGATCCGTGTCTGGGCGAATTTTGGTTTACTGGCAGGAGGTCCGCCTTGCTTTGGAGGCATCGTGAATGTCGTGGATCGATGTCGTCCGGTCATGGCATCAACTCGGAATTTCGGCACTAGATGGTAACGTGCATATGTATTGGGTTTCTTCGCTTCTTATCATCTGCTTGGGCTCAGGAGGATCCAAGGCGTTACATTACAGCATGTGATCGAACGATATGGAGCCAAATCTACCATACACAGAGCATGCAAGTCAAAGTGGGCAATCAAAAAGAGATCGTTTCATTTTGGAAGGGGGAAAGGGTGCGAGTCAAAGCATCGAGAACAAAAGACTGAACAGGGGGAAGGAAAACGATGTGTTGAGGAAAGATGTGGCGACGGGACGGATATGGAAGAGTCAAGGCGAAAAATTCCTATTCCGTTTACTCCTTCTTCTCCTCCTCTCCACCAGCAGCCTTCTTGGCTTTCTTCGCAGCCTTCTTATCCTGTCGGATCCTCGAGGCGATAATGGCCTTGAGTTCCTCATCTTGGACAGAGTGCGACGACTTGACCTTGGAGGCCGAGTACCAAACGGGGGTAGGCGAGACGATAAGGGGACCAGCGGGGAGGAGTGCGATGGTGAAGAAGAACTGGGCGACGTGAGAACCCTTCTCGGTGTGACTAAATGGGAGGATTATACAGGGGCGAAAGGGTCAAAAGATGCGGACAGATTAGAGGTAGGCAGACAAGTTGAGACGTACACAATGTCGTAAGGTCGGAGCAACGAGTGCTGGACAGCCTCCTGGACACCCATACGGGCTCGCTTCTCCTCCTCAAGGCATCGGAGGGTGAAGGGGAAAGCACCAGCCTATTGGACACGGGTAGATGAAGCCAATTGAGATCAGAACGAAGCGCTTGGTTAGGCACCCAAGCCGAGGATTTTTGGTAGTTCACCTTCTTCTGGATCTCAGCGAAGATGGTTCGCGAGTTCTTCATCTTAAGCTGGTAGGTGATGTCGGACTTCTTGTAGATAGTAGTCCTTGCCTCACCGGCCGAAGCCTTACCGTCAGCGGAGGTGGAAACAAGGATGTCGACACCGTAGACCTCTCCCTCCTCGAAGGTCTTGGTCTTCTCCTCCGATCGGTGCTCGCTAATATGGGAGGATGGAATTTCAAGGTGTTCAGTGGTCATGTCCGGAACAAGCGCCAGGACTCCAAGGTTTGCTCACGCAGTGGGGTTAAGGACAATTCGCTTAGGACCGTCAGGAACGAATTGGGTTTGCTGAGGAACATCAGGAGAAGGATTGGACCTCTCAGTATGGTCAAAACTAGATGGGGATGTCAAGTAGTTGGAAAACATACGTTGCACGAGAGCTGGCCCTCGACAGGAATGCACGAGAACTCCTTGGTGATCTTCTGGATGTTGTCGGTAACGTCGTAGGTCTTTCCTCCAACCTTGATCAATCGCATCTGTAAGGCAAAAAAAAAGACCCCAACATGTCTTTAGAACGAGATTCGAAAACCTGGACCTATACAAGCAGGCAAGGAACGAACAGCAGCCTGGGCAGCGTTGTAGGCAGCCTCAACGACATCAGCCTTCCTCTCCTCGGCAGGGGCCGACTCAGTGGCACCAATGACAAGAGTCTCTCCGTGGATGGAAGCGTACTGCACACAAGCAAATCGACCGTCAGTTCTTCCCTCTCTTGCTCGTGTGACCCCAGAACAAGTTGCTGTTGCTGCTCACACCATCGATGTGGACACCAATCTGGAGCTTAACGACGTCACCCTTAGTGAGGGCGGGGACACCAGTGTCCGAGGGAAGGGGAGAGAAGTACGAGACAGTGTTGTTGACGGAGATGGAGGTGGGGAAAGCGATACCTGAGGACAGGCCAGAAACAAAGCGAACAGGCAAACAAGATGAGAGATGAGCATCAATCGTGTCGGGACATTCTGTTCACATAAAGACTTACCCTTGAGGGTCTTGGTGCCCTTCTTGTTGTAGACACCCTTGACGGCCTCCTCGATCAATCGGTCACCCCTGAAGGACGAAGGCGGAAGTAGGTAGATGGGCGGTGAGTTCTTGTAAAAGAAGGTCGCTAGCCAGTGAAGGTGGCGAGGCGACAATTCTATAGGGACAGACTGACTCCTGGCAGAGCTCAAGGATGGACTTGGACTCGTCAATCTGGGGAACGAGCTTGGCAACGACCTGACCAAGGATGGTCGAGGCGGTCTGGTACTTGGTGAGACTGAGAGGTGAACGATGGACGAAAGAGTCGAGATTGAAACAAGCAGAGAGGAGGTGTCAGGGCGAGGAAGGGCAGGGGTACAAGAGTATTGCCGGCAAGTGTGGGATAGTAAAGAGAGAGGAAGCAGAATCGTGGTCGAGGTGAGAAAGAAACGAACACGTCGTTTGAGAGACCCTTCTCCTCGGTGGCCTGCTCGACGACGGGAGCCTTCTTGGCCTTGAGGGGGACGGCGGTGGTGGCGACTGGGGTTTCAGCGGACATTGTGGTTAGGACTTGTGACGGCTGGTTGGTACTCGGACGAAGTTGGTGGTTGAGTTTTTGAAGATGATCTCTCGATTCGCAGAGAGTCCCCCCCCCCCCCCCCCCCCCCCCCCCCCCCCCCCCCCCCCCCCCCTACTGACGTACACACCACCTCCTCCGACATATGAGGCTGCCAACGCTCAAACTATTCACAGGTGGTCCAGAGTGCTCCCTCTGCGAAGTCGCTAAAGCTTCCCTCGCAAATCTCCAATCAAAGGTCGATCCGATAATCACCCAAGTATCAAGAGATCCAGACGTTTACCTCACTCCCTTCCCCATAACACAGGTCCCATTTCAGCTCCAGCTCTACGACATCAGAAGGACAGAAGAGAACAAGCGAGATCTAGAGAAGAAGAAATGGAGGAGACTCTATATGTACCATATCCCCGTCCGTTCCTACCTCGATCCTCTGAGGACGCCGTCTCGTCATCTTCGCTCAACATTCTCCCTCACATTCAGGTTTTGCATCTCGAGGGCCAGGGCCAGATCATGAAGCACCGGATCAACGAGGTAGAGCTCGAGAAGATTCTCAAGGCATGGAAGCCAACCGATGGGGAACAAGGGGCTCGGGAGGAAGTGATTCAGGAGGTTCCGAGGCAATGAGCTTAGGTATAACACATCACAGCCGGTCTCATCGCATCAAAGAGAAGCTAATAGCTCTTGTCTTTCACCCAGACTCCGCCTCTGTATCTTCCTCCTCCTCTACTTACTCCGATATCGACTACGTTGACTCTCTTCTCCTTCACGACCCCAACGACTCTATCGACAATGATCCCTACCACCAACCACCTTACCGTGAAACCATATCCATTCAACGAGCACTGAATAACGCACCCTGGAATAACGCTGTCGGCCGCGCTTTCTATCAACTCCAGGAACATGTCGCTCCAGTCTTTGATTCGTCTGACGACGAGCTGTCGGCCATTCTCCGCGACACGTTCCAGAACTTTGCTCAGATTCCTGTCGGACTCTTGCGTAATGCGCATTCTCAATTTGAGCATGAGAACGACGACATGGACGATGTCGAGTTGGGCTGGGTGGTGGACACAGTTGGACAGAAGCGAGATGAGACACACAGAGTTGACGGAACAAAGAGGGACATTCTTGAGTCCATCATGAGGGATGTCGGAATCAAATTTCGACATGCTGGGTCAGGTGAGATCATCGGAGATGTTGCGGGGGAGGAGGAGATGGACGACCATATAGGCAAGAGCTGGAACCTGCGTCCGTCGAGGTAAGTCTGACGATCCCCACATAACATTATGTCGTTCTGTGTTTGACCGTCTACTCTCAAACCCGCTCCATGTAGATTGTGCTTCAACTGTCGCTCAGAATCTCATAGTCTCAAGGCCTGCCCCATTCCTCCTATCCCACACGTCGTCCGAGCGAACCGCAAAGAATACAAATTACTCTATAATGCCGCCCTTGCACAGGAAGCTGCTGATCGCGGTCCAAGCTTCCACTCCGACGATCACATGCTTCGTCGACTCGAGTTACTCGATAGCTCCGAGCCAGGCGTAATCAGTGATGAGCTGAGAGAGGCGTTGGCACAAGGCGATCGAGGGAAAGAGATCGGAAGCTGGATCTGGGAAGGGATGGCTATGTGGGGTTATCCTCCCGGTTACGCTCGATCGAGCCAAAGTCAGTCCCTTCCTGAACCACTCACGTTACGATTAACACATGGAATCGATTTGCAAATCAAAACATCCTGACAGAGCTTCGGCGATGCACTCCAATCCTTTAGATCCCAAGGAGCTTTGTCGACTCAGCATTCTGCCTCCAGTCGACAGTCACGAGCCGACGCCTCCTCTTGAGATCTTTGGATCGACTGAATTCCTGTTTGCGGATGAGACACCCATTGACCCTCTTGGTGTTGATGAATCAAGCAGCGGTTCCTCCTCTGATGCGACTTCGTCTTCTGCATCTTCTTTCTCCTCTTCTGTAATTATTCGGCAGAAGAGGTGGGTTAAATTTCCCACTTTGCTCTTCGACAGCGACACGCTTCCCGTCTTTACTATGGACTATCCTTTCCCCCTTGTTTCTCCTCTTCGGCGGGCTGGTCCTCCGCAAAATATTCTTGTCCTTCCTCCCTCCGCTCCTTGTGCTGATCGTGACGCCATGGCGGCCAATTTTCTGTCTGGGGGTCGACTGGATTCCTGTGCCTCGCCTATACCTATCATCGAGGACGAAAGCACGAGACGCAGGAGGATCTGGTCAGAGCTCCAAGCGGGCATCGCTACATCGTCAAATTCCACTCATCCGGGTCACGTCGACCCTTCATCTCTTCCTCCACCGCCTCCGCCACCCTCTAGCATTCCTCCTCCAACTCCGTCTGTTGTTTCTTCTCCACCTTCACCTGATGCTCCATCCTTACCTCCTTCCAGCGTTTCTTTGCCGCCTCTGCCCAGCGTTCCGCCGCCACCACCTCAAACCTTACCTCTGTCATCTATATCATCTCCCTTATCGGCCTCAACACCTCGGATTACATCATCCTCCATCTCTCATAGTGCTTCTCCGCCTGAATCGTTCGCCCTGTCTCATCAAATCACTAAGATCGACATCGATACTTTTTCTGCTTTATCTACCTCTTCATCAGCACGTCTCGATCCTCCTCCTTCTCCTTCCCATACTGCCTCTCGGTCACGTGACGTCCTTCAACAGCAAACACGACGTCAATCATCTCCACTTCCTCGAGATCGAAGTCGGCATGGTGGTGTACGCGATGATATCCAGCAAACCTCCGAATACAAGAGATCATCTATCCGGTCTGCACCACGTCGATCGCTTTCCCCTCTGCCTCGCTCTTATTCGCGCCCTCATCGCCACCATCAACCTGATCGAATCTCTCACTCATCAGTGAGTGATACCTACCGACCTTCAAACCACAGCGACAATTACAACGGTCGGCATCGTCCTCCAGTTCCAGCGTTCTCTTCATCTCGCTCCTACCCGGCGCGTTCTTCGCTACATCCTCGAACCTACTCTCCACTGCCTCCCGTTCGAGCCCATTCCCCATCACTTCCTCCTCAAGCCTGTTCTCCCCCTCAATACTCAGATCGTAACGACCAGAACTATCGTCCGCAAGAGTTTGGTCGTGTTGCAGATTCTCAACGAGTCACCGGCAGATCACTTCGGGATGACGATTCGCTTCGGTTCGACAATCAGGATCTCAATCAACGCCGTCGACCACGTTCTCGATCACGTTCACCTCCACCATCATCACTGCCGCAGTCGCGATACCGAACGCATTGTGATGAGTATGACGACCGGAGGTACCCTCGTCGACGACTGGATTTTGGGACATATTAAAGGTGGGACAAGCGGGACGAAGGGGCGCGAGGGAGGCGAGATGTTCACAAGGAAGCAAGGAGGAAAACTTTTATATATTTATTCCTGAGAAGGTTCTATTGTACATGCATACTTTTGGACGGATCGTTTCTGTAAAACATGTTCATTGATTTCGTCAAAGGAGACCGTCGTACCGTAGAAGAAAGAATATGCAAGATGGCTTTGATGAGACATACTCCAGGCTCCAACTCC
>BCKM01000002.1:0-224528 GCA_039545415.1 Udeniomyces megalosporus | reverse complement strand
CCCCTCCACCGTCAACTCTTTCCTAATAAGACTCGTATCCATCCTCGCTTCCATAAGCACGAGCACCGCCCATGAGCCTGATCTGCTCATCGATCTTCAAGAGGTCAGGATCGATGTTCTCACCGCCGATTTGTTCGTCCACCTTCTGATCCACATTTCCATCTCCTTCATCCATCGACCATTCACCATCCTCGCCGACGATTTCTCCCAGATCGATGCAAGGTGATTCATCAAGCTGATCCATGGTTGGGATAAAGGAGGTCGAAAGTGAGGTTCGAGCGCGCTTGTTGGTACCGATTGCGTTGCTGTCGTCGTTTTGGTCAACACCTCTTGAGGCCCTCTTACCCAAACTCTTCTTACTGCCGCTACCTATCTCGAGCCCTTCAGTCAAGGCAGCCAATCTCGCCTTCATCTCCTGGGTGGCCTTTGTGCTCTTGGCTCTTCTCGCCGATGCTCTAGTCCCAGTGAGAGCTGCCTCCGGTCCTAAAGCTGCAGCGATGGCCTTTTTCTCCGCCGCTCTCTCTCTGTACCTATCCTGGATAACTTTCCTAGCCGCCCTCTCCTCTTCACCTTCCCACCGACCTTCTTCCTCCCAAGTCTTGGTAACGTAGGCGACCTCATCATCAGGACGCATGTATCCTTCGAGTTCGCCGTCGATGAAAAGCTCATCATCCCTGACAGCATCGGAACCTCCGACTCGAAGCGCAGCGAGGACTCCCAGTGTCGAGTGTGGGGCGAGATGAGGAGGAAGCGCATGAGCGTCGTGGCCGGCGAGGATGAGTTGACCGAGCTCRGTTTCAGCTTGACCAGACTTTCGGACTGATTCTACAATGGCGGGAGTGAGRTGACGGTAAGGATTCGTCTTGAGGAGATCGGAGGGTCGATGTCGCATGTACTCCGATGGACGCATACCCGTCATGACGCTCCTCGAGAAGAACTTGGGCGCCGGATCGGGGGGAGCATTAGCCTCGTCAAAGATGTCGCTCATAGTCGAGATGATTCTGTCATGCTCAGTGGAGGCGCGGGGACCAGTGGCCCGGGTGGCGAGGCGAGCTGAGGTAGGATCCCAAGTCAAAGCATGGGTCCTTCGCTTCATCACAGCAGGATTGGTAGCATTGGAGGAGAGGAAGACAGAAGGGACGGATGAAGGTGCGACGGAAGGCGCGACAGAGGGCGCAGGCGAGGCGGACGATCGAGCATGAGAGGAAGGGGGAGGAGAGGCGAGAGGTTGTTGCTGATACTGGGAAGAGGGAAGGCTGACAACGGATGCGGAAGGCGAGCGGAAGAATTTCGAAGAGTCAATGTTGGTGGAAGGTCCAGGCGAGCTAAAATTCGAGCCAAAGTCTGATCTCGAAGGGAGGAAAGCGTAGGTCGAAGCCTCATCGGACGCTCCAGCTGTACGAGAGAGAAGGCCAAGGCCAGAGACGGACGACGGGCCTTCGTGAGATCCGAACGACTCTAGGGCCGAGATGACGTCCTCGTAAAAGTCCTCATCTTGGCCACGAGATGCTTTCGAGGGAGATTGCGAGGTCGAGGCCAGACAGCCGGAAGAGCTCTGCCCAGTAGGCTCGTGGACGTCGACAGAAAAGATTTGTTGAGGAGCAGGAGGGATGTGAGAAGCTTGATCGGAAGCGGAGTGGTTGGAACGAGAGAAGCGTGAAGGGGTCGGGCTAGTAGGAAGACTGCTTGAGTATGCGGCGACACCAGGTAGCGGCGAGTTGAGTGAGATTGAAGGACTGAGAGAAAGCGGGAAGTTGAGAGGAATTGGAAGTGGAGATTTGAGAGGTAAGGGTACTTTGATTGGAAGAGGAGACTTGAAGATGAGGGGAGCCTCGGAAGGGATGGTAGACTGAAGAGGAAGAGAGAGGTTGCGGTTGGAAGAGCCTGAAGACAGAAAAGCGGCGACGCCAGGGAGGGGAGAATCGAGAGGAAGCTGGTAAATGCTCTTGGGTGTAGATACAGATGAGCACGAGGCTTGAGACTGATGAGCAGAGCCGTCTGATAAAGCTGGCGGAATGACCGAAAATCCAAGGGATGGGGATGTGAGATTGGAAGCATCATGTGACGAGGCAGATGGTCGCATAGGAGTCTGGTATGTCGTGTCGGTCGTGAAATCGAGACGGAGGGGCGGATTGTTGGTCGTAGCAGGCTGAAGATGATGAACTTGAGGCCGGACATTGGATGCATATTGAGTGTACAAGGAGGACGTGGATGGGGATGGAGACGAGATTTGAGAGTTGGTCGGAAATGCAGCGGAGACGGGAAGAAGGTATGGAGGCGGGGGCATGGTAGGAGAGGTGGATGCGAAAGGGAAATCGGGTGGAAGCGGTCCACCGGAAGACGAGGACATGAAGTCATTCGAGCACGAGGACGGACCGGAAAGGCGAGCGGGAGGTCGAGGGAGGTCGGGTAGTCCAGCAAGAGGATCTTGATCGGGTTCTTCCTCGGGCTCGAGTTCGCTGTCCTCGCTCACGTCATCACCGAGATCGTTCCASGTGCCTTCAGGCTCCTCCATCTCTTCTGCTTCCTGKACYGAAGCCTTCCAGTYCTCGATCCCCGGCTTCGTCGAAGAGCYTGGRACTTGAGCAAGCTTYTCGACCGAGAKCTCYGARGGTACCTCSAGGCCAAGAGCACGCCTTTTAACTCGGATRKRATCCTCCTCTTCGAGRACCCGTTTSGTCAGCTGAGCGACCTCGAGCCTCCTGTCAACAACCCTCGTGTGTCGACCAGTTTCAGAAACAAGGACCTCCCTGACGCTGAGGTCGTAATCTTCGAGCTGTTCCGACCAATCGAGTAGGGCTTTTTGTCCCTCTCGATACCTCTCCATCGCCGTCCAACCTGCAGCACTGTAGACTTTACACATCTCGTTTGCGAGATCACCCGCCTTCGGCATTCGATAATTGGCTGAAGCTTCGATGGCCATCATGACGATGGCGGCTGAGACGGTGACGGCGTGACGACCATGATAGACATGGATCTTGGAGAAGAAGGCCGAAAGCGAGATGGCGGTGGTTCGGACATCCTTGAAATCGAGTGCTTTAATGAAGTCGAGGGTTCCAGGATCACGCTTGAACCTCCCCTTCGTCGCCCAGGTTGCCGTGTCGGTGACGGCTTTGGAAGACTCCTCGACGATCTCGACGAGGTGCACGATGTGTTTTTCGATGTAGACGACCGGTTCGACCTCTGTGACGCCAATGCCTAGTTGCTGCTGGAGAACGACGTAGGTTCGAGTAAGTCGAAGGAGCAAGAGATCGGCGCTGTTCTACACAAATCAGAGAGGAAAGAGCACAGTGTGACATTAGCCTTCATTACCGTCGTCACGTACAGACGAGTAGGACATAATACCTACGGCAATCATTCGCAAGGTGTTAGGTCGCTGCTTATCCCTCATGACGATAGCGAGGGACGCGGCGGCGTAGTACGTGACTCGATCGGCAATGAGGCTTCGTTTGGCGTTGGCTTGATTGTAGTAGAAGCAAGCCTTTTCCGCCAAAGTGGGAACTGAAAGGCTTCGAGCGAGGCTATTGATGAGTTCGTGAGCATTTCGCTGCAAGGATAAGAAGGAAGAGAGGGGAGGACGGTGGAAAGGGGGTTGGTCGTCCAAGAGCGAGAGTCAGTCAAAGAGCCTAGCGATCTGTTCTCGCCTATAGTCCAAAAGATGCGTTTTGAATGAGGGAGAACAGTCTGATCAGGAACATTGAAATGCTTACGATTCGCCTCTCCTTCGCTTCGTGTCTTCGATCCTCGTTCGAGGACGGGACTCCACGACCGCCTCGAGTGATACGGCTTCTGCTCGAGCTGTCAAGCCTCTGTGTTCCCTCGAAGAAAGTAGTTGATGATTCATCGAGCGCCCTATTCACGAGAATCGGACGCGTCGAGGAGACCGTCCCGCAGGACATGCATACGAGCTCGCCGAATCCATCCGAAAGCTCGAAGGCTGTTGATCCACACGTCACGCACTCCGATTCGCCTGATGAGACGGCTGGGATGTCGGACCCGTCTAGCGGTTGGACAGCCTGGTCTTCGCCGAGGAAGGCGGGATCCATGGCGAGTAGATTTCGATGGAGGCGAGTAAGGGTTCGCCGGCGATATGACTTTTTTGAGAAGAGAAGGAGGGCGATGGATGATCGCCACTATTTAGTTGAAGAGAGTTTCTTGAGATACGAAGTTTTCCTAGTTCTAGCTAACTTACTCTGTGACGAGCAGTTGCATCGAGGGGAGGTCGCAGAGTCGAGGAGGGGGAATGGAAGGTTAAGGGCAATCAGGACCCGAGCAGGAAGTCGAAGGCACAGAAACTCTTTCTTCCTCGAGTTGTAACCATCTGGATATTGGGAAGCCTCTCAAGTAGGCGACAAGCGAATTAAAAACAAAATGATTTTTTTGCGATTGGATCCCATATATATTCTCGGAATATCGTCCAGAGATTACAGGCCTTTCGAAGCCGGCCCAAATCGCTCAATGCCAACTCCTGAGCACCCTTCTAAGATCATGGTCTAGAGTTACCTGATTAAGGACACCATATGGACCAAGAGCTCTGTCAGCCCTGAGCATGATAGCATCGAGAGATGCAAAGATTGTCGATTCCATGACTCATTCGAGTTGGCTGTTGCGTTCTCTTCAAAGTCCGTAGATGCGATGGCATCGGGCCTAAGGAGCGAGAAGAACAAGACATTACAAGCCGAACAGGAAGGGTGAGTGAACGATCAATCTTACCTGTTTTCTGAAGTTCTATCATACGAATCCATCAATCCGACAGATCTCCTCGTCCTCACCCTTCTCTCCTAGGCTCTTCTGAATCGAGAGGGACGTAATCGATGTCATCTCGAGGGTATATCCACTCCAAGGCGTAGAAGAACAGATGCTGGACTGCAAAGATGATGACCATGATGTAACCAAAGAGAGGGCCAGTATCAAGCAATCTGTCGAATCACCCAGTTGCAAGTGCATCCAGTCAGCTCAGCCCACCCTCAGGATATGCATGAGAAGGTAGGTCAGAGAAAAGTGCTGACCGAATCATCCGCTCAAATGTATCTCTCTGGGGAGGACCCTCGATGATACCTCGATAAACCGCCTCTGTTCGTTCAGCGACATTTTCCCAAGAGTACATCCCTTTGATTCGAGCATGGGCCAGGTGAGGATCGTAGTCTCCGAGACGTATCCGGTGGATTGCCGAAGAGAGGGCACGAACTACGTCTGATGGTCGAGGATGAAGTGCCCGCTTTAGTATTTACTACTGTAACCGAGGAACTCAACAAGGGCAGAGAAATCAGGTTGGACGATTTGAGGCTTACCATCTTCATCAGGCTGAGCGAACACAATCATGTCCTCCGGTAGGATTTCTGGTACGCCACCCACTCGGGTGCTGACGACCAAAAGGCCAGTCGTGGCTGCTTCGAGGATAGCAATGCCGAAAGCTTCGGTCAGGGAAGTGTTGAGGAAGATCTGACCTCGTATGAGGACCTAGAGCCGGTAGAGGTTACACAAGCAGTTTAGTTGCTGTACTACATGTGTCTATGGACGAAGAACGACCGACAGAATGGACGTCTCCGGGAGCGACATTTCCGATTAGTTCAATTCGGTCTTGCAGTAGGTGTTTCTCTCTCATCTGCTCCAGCTCGACCATCTTTGGACCATCGCCTCCTGTCAGAGTATCGATAGCAATTGAGCTTGGGGCTCGACGAGGTAAAACGAATATACAGAGGGACGAACCGATGAGGAACTTGACATTGGGGAACCGTCGACAGATGTGAGGAGCCGACGCAACGAGAAGATCGACACCCTTGCGATATACCAAGCGCGAGACGACGACAATTGTAACTACGGTTGGAAATTTGGTCAGCAAGGTACAGAAAGAGGACGGGCATGGATTGTCGAACAGAGCGTACTCCAATCCGGATCGTTCGCCTCAGGTCGGGGAGGAAACATTGAGGGAAGGACGGCGTTTGGAATGACGTGTGTGACAGACGGGTCTAGCGATGCTCGGAGTACGGTGTTCTCTCGTCTGAACAACCGAGCAGCAAGGATCAGCGAGGTTGGACATTGCCGATCTTTCGGTTGAACACTCTTACCCTGTATGGCTGACGCAGATCACGCCGTCAGCGTTCCTCAAGGCTCCTCGGAGCAGCTTGTTGGTCAAGATGCCAGTAGCATCTCCGAATCCGAACAAGCTATGATCTGTCATGACGGTCCGAACTCCCATCATTGGGGCGTGCATGACACATTCGTGCGCCATGGAGGAGAGTGAGGCGTGCCCATGAACGAGATCGATGTGCTCTCGGAGAAGGATGTTCCGAAGATACGGAAGGAAAGTCATGAAGTTCGGTAAAGTAGCCGAGGAAGTCAGGACGGCCAGCGGTAGATGATAGACCTTGATGCCAGGATACAGATGCCGGACGCCAACGCGGTTAGGAGGATGTGTATGCGTGATGACGATGACCTAACACATTCGTAAGGCATGTCAGAATATCAGCTAACGAACGCGAAAAGCAGTCAGGGACGGAAGACATGAAGCTAACTGCGTGACCCCTCCTGAACAGGCCGACGGCGAGTTGAAAGATGTGATTCTCGACACCTCCAACATTTGGATGGGAGAAGTCCGACACGAGCCTGCAGAGGAGTACTGGTGAGTCTCAAGACCCATGCAAGAAGGGGTTAGCAGATCCGACGAACGCACGCTATCCGATACCGTTTAGAGGCAGGAAGGTCATCATGTTTCATGATGGACGCTCGAGCCAGAACCCGGTTTGGCGAGGGTGAAACCGTTTGTTTGTTTCATGTTTTCATTCGCGAAGGGTAGACTTTCCTTGGGACCAGACATGGGTTCGGTTGAGGATGAGACGACATGAGACATGAAGAATCGTCAAGAGTGAAGAAAGTGGACAGTGGCAGGGAACGATGTACAGGACGGTCAAGGCTCAAGTTCAGGCTTTAATAGATGAATTTTCGGATACAGAGCGATTTGAAGATGAGACCATCGCATTGCATACAGTTCCAGCCAACAGGGTCGTTGTACTGTAAGGAAGCAGGACGATCATCAAGGGAGGTAAAGTTGAGCGAGAACGAAGGGGGGAGTTTTCGTTTAGTCGAAAAGTCCGAAACCCATGTCGTCGTCTGATAAGACAGGTAGCAATCAAGATCAACAACAAGACTTTTGACAGCATGAGTCGAGGTGTTGAGGAAATGAACAAACCGGACTCCTCCTTGTCCTCGGCCTTCTCCTCCTTCTTCTCCTCGGCGGGAGCAGCGGCGGCGGCTCCTCCAGCGGCGGGCTGCAAGTAGGATAAGGTAAGGTTAGGCTTTGGACACTCAAGAGCTGGGTTTGAGTCTGGGAGAAGGGACGAACAGCAGCGGAAGAGGCAGCGGCACCTCCTGAGGGGACGGAAGCGAGCTTGGCGGAACCCTCGGAGATGAGGCTAGGATTGGGCAGATTGAGGACGAGTCAGTTGAGAGTTGTGCAGGAGGAAACAAGGGGACGAGGCCTCACGTGTTAAGGTCCTTGCCCTCGAGCTCGGAAATGAGCTTGGAGAGTCGCTCCTCGTCGGCCTCGATGGAGACGGTAGCGAGGAGGGACTTGATGTCCTCAGCAGAGGGGGAGGTCTATGGTACGGATGAGACAGGGTGGTTGGAACGGATGGGAAAAGGAGGGGTAGGGAGAAAGAGGCCCGAACAAGAGAGAAGAAATCGAAGTGAGCGGACGAGAATCCAAAATTTCGAGGTCGGGATTGAAGGCAAGGGTGATGAAACGTCGAGGAAGATTGGAGGAGAGAGAGGATAGGAAGCGTACGTTTCCACCGGTGGCGAGGAGGAGGTAGGCGGCGATGTGCTTCATCTTTGCTAGTATCGAATTAAGTCGGTGGACAGACAGTAGCTTGAGGGGAAAGAGGAACGGCCAGCGCTCAACGAGAAATTCGAGGGAGGGCCCGAGGTAACGTTTCTTCTCAGAGAGAAGCGCGTTTCCTCTTCCCCCCGCCTCGAGAGGGGAGGGGAAACGCTTTTCAACCTGGCTCTCCTCTGCTCCGTTTCGACCTCTCGCTCAACTCCCGTTCAAGGTCGGTCCCTCCCCCTTCGTCTATGCGCCCGTCCTATATCTATCTATGCTCATCGCTCAATTCAACCTCTCCCACCAATATGTCCAATCACCAATCAACATCCATTCCCCCATTCTCATCAACCTCGAACCCTTTTCGCTCAAAATTATACCCATCCCACCTCGCTACCGTCCTTTTCTCCGCCTCGCTCTATTATCAACCAATCTCATAGACTCTCATCATGGCCGACAACGACGTTACTGATGCCGCCACTGCCGCTGCCCTCAAGGCCAGGAGGTCTTTCAAGAAGTTCTCTTACCGAGGAATTGAGCTTGACCAGCTCCTCGATTTGAGCAACGAGCAGGTTCGTCGGTCCTCAATCGTCGAGAACGTGTTCCTGCATCCATGCTGACTTGACTTCTTTGCTCTGTTCAGTTCATGGAGGTACGGTTTTCGACTATCATGGCGCACCAAGATCTGGATTGATCTTCCTTTTGTATCCTCCCCTTGTATCCATTGCTGATGTCTCGCACTCCACTCTCACCTTGATGACCCACGACTCCTCGACGACACCGATCCTTCAAACTGCCATACTCAATTCGGTCTATCTCGATGCTTCGCTCGACATCAACTCTTCGATCCCATTTTCTACATACGCCCTCACTTTCTCCGCTCCATCCTCTACCCTTCCTCAGCTTGTTCACGCCCGAGCCCGAAGGCGTTTCCAGAGGGGTCTCAAGCGACGACCTATGGGTTTGATCAAGAAGCTTCGAAAGGTTCGTTGAACCTGATCGTTCTTCGAGTTGCCTGTCATCATGACCCTCTCTGCCCCCTCTCTGAGGGGGTCTCCCTCCCACATCCGACAATTCGACGAACCGACCTTCTCGCGACCTCCCCCTGTCAACTTCCCGACTCAACTGAACCCTGATCCTGATCCCCATCGGCCCTTGTCTCTACTTGAAATTTGTGTTCGTTCCTTTTCTTTTCTTGACCTAATTACAGGCCAAGAAGGAGTGCCCCGTCAACGAGAAGCCCGCCACCGTCAAGACCCACCTTCGAAACATGATCGTCGTCCCCGAGATGATCGGTTCCGTCGTCGGTATCTACAACGGAAAGGTACATACTTGGTCGTATCGGTATCCGCTGTCTCGTTCTCTTGGCTCATCTTCTGTCCCTTCACTCAGGTCTTCAACACCGTTGAGATCAAGCCCGAGATGACCGGACACTACCTCGCCGAGTTCTCCATGTCGTAAGTCATATGCGCACAGTTCCAACCCGATCTGTCCACTCTTTCATCTGACTAACGTTCGCATATGTCTCTTTACTACTTAGGTACAAGCCCGTCCGACACGGTCGACCTGGTGTCGGATCGACCAACGCTGGTCGATACGTCCCCCTCAAGTAAACGTCTCCTTAATTGGATGTGTCATGATTACTTGCATAAACAGAACATTGCCTGAGATGATGAGCCAGCTGGAAGACCTGAACCAAGATAATGCCAACTCCCTCAAGACAACAATCTCGGCTCGCGCCTTGTCATGAGATCAGAGGGAATATCAACATGTCTCAATTGGAGTCAACTTACTCTCAGTCCATGTCCTCCAAACACAAGGGTTCTCGTTTATTGAAATCGCTATTTGGCTGTTAAGAGCTCCTCTATGCTATAAACCACATCAGAAAAAGCGCGACCAAGGCCGGAACTTGATTGATGGCGCGTTGACTTATTGTCATGGTCTAACGGCGAGATTTGGGCAGATCTGGTCAGGTCTGGTAGGACTATTAATCCCTGAATCGTACCACAATCATCAATTTGGCGCTCTTTTCCCAACCGCTGACACTCGTCACAAGATATCTCGCAGCTTGATGTCAAGCTTGCAAGCGCATGCGTTTGCTCTCGACTATCCAGCCAGATGCCCGCCCTGTCGTCACCTGTCCTGCGCTTGGCAGAAAGTTGAGCCCGAGCTTTCGGTTCTGTCTTCTGCCATCTGACCCCCTCCCTGTATCCCCTCTGGCGAGGAAGCTGAATGCATTGGCGCTGATTTCGGTCATTGACGTCCCTGGTGCTATGGCCTCATTGACTTTCAAGAGTCATGATCCTGGACCTTCAGACCCTTTATCGATCGCCCTTGATCAGACTAGACTGCTTACCGCCTCGATGTCAAAGAATCTCAATCTAAACCGCTCTTTTGTTCCATAGCAACCGCAAGCAGCAATCGAGTCAAGGCAAACCTGATCAGGTCTTCGCGAATAGCTGGAGGCTAGAGGCCGTTTCACTGATGGCCGATGCCCTTCAATACTCCCGATATCCAGACAGGTGGCAACGGAAACGAAACTTCTCTCTCGACCTGGCCTCGAACGGGACTTGCATGCTCCCACGCGCCAAGCGTGCCATATGCCTTCGAACGAGTAAACGTGTATGGTCTGCCAAGAGCTAGGGATAGAGAAGATCGACCCTGCCTGACATGACAAGTTTGTGCCACGTCGAAACATTGGTACTCCCCGAGCCACATCCTACTCTCTTCTATACCTCCTCATTCCTCAACGAGAAGCTTCACAGCAATGGTCTCCCTTTGGTCCTCGTTCACCGCCACGGAGTGAGTTCCCTTTCATCCTCATCACGAATCGCTCATAACCCCTGACGTCCTTGAGTTGCTTTTGTTCTTCTTTCCTTTCATCCTCGTTCGATTTCTTAGGAGGCGAAACATGGCGATCTACATCGCAGGCATCATGCTGTACAAGCTCGGCCTTGAGGCATTCAACGGATCAATCGTCACTCTCGCTACCGATCGTTTCAAGTCGACGAACACTTTTGCCAAACTTGGTATCCTCACCGGTATGCGGATCATGATTTACAACCCCCCCCCCCCTCCCGTCGGGTCCCTCACTGATACATTCTTTTCGTTTATTTCCAACCCGTTCAGGTCTCAATCAGGCTATGCAAGTCGTCGGCTCGATCCTCATCGCACCCCTTATCAAACGATTCCCTACCCGAAGCGTTCTCTCTGCCGCCATTGTTGTTTTTGGACTCATCGTCACCCTCTTTCTTATCATTGACGCTGGGACTGGCGGTAAGCCGAGGACCATGAGCGTTGGAGGGAAAGTCAAGTATGGATCTTGGGACCCCAACGCACTCTTCCCTCTCTACTGCATCAGCGGTATCTCCTACGGCATGGTCGAACTCATCCGACGGGTCATCCCGAGAGACATCGTCGGAGGAGATGTCCAGAAGCTTAGGAAGATGGATGCCATCGTTCACATCCTCTACGAGGTCGCCGGTACCAGTGGAGCGCTCCTCTCGGTTTTCCTCATCAAAAAATTCGGCAACAACTTCTCATTCTGCATCACTCCACCTCTCTTCGCTCTCGCTGGTTGCGCTTGGGCGTTCGTCGACAAACTCGGTCACGAATCACCTGCCGAGATCCGAGCAAAGGCTGGCGTTGGGCTCGACGCCGTCGAGGATAGGCAGACTAATTACCTCACCGCTACCCTGACTGGATTCAAAGTCTTTGGTCGATCGACGTACAAGGGCGCTGCTATCTGCTTCAGCAGCAGGAAATTCATCTGGCTCAGTACATGCAATCCTTTATCTCGTGACTCATCAGATGGAACCTAAATCCCTTAACTCTCTCTATCCAACAGTCCCTGGATACTCTCTCGCTCTCTACGGACATCGATACCTTGAGAACGGGATAAGTCCAGCGATCGCCAAGAAGATCATGCTCGACTCGAGCTATTCTCAAATCATGGTCTGTGGTTCAAACTTTGGAGAACTCCTGGGAGCCGCTTCCGTCTTGCTTTTCACCCGACAGTACGTCTCGAGGACCTTCTCTCTCTCTCTCTCTGTGTCTTTTGTATCTCATGTTTTTTCTTCTGCTTCTGTTGAAGAAACTTTATCAGAGCTGACAATCGATGCTGCCCCTGATTTGATCGTTCAGTATCAAGACTCCCCTTCCTTTCCTACGATTCGACGCACTCGCCCTCCTCATCGTCTGGATCCTTCCTTCCTACACTAAGACCATCCAGCCCCATATAGCTGGATACGCATGGAAGATTGCAGGTAAGTTAGAGGCGTATCTTTCCCTTTGCTTCCAGATTCGACGAGCGCTGATTCGATCTACTCATCTTTCGCCTCGTCCTTCTGTCTCTCTCTCTCTCTCTCTCTCTCTCTCTCTCCAGGGATGTTCATTCCCATCTCGATGGGCTGGGCAGCTGGAGACGTCTCCCTCGCTGCTTTCGTCCAAGCCTCTCTTGCTAGACTCGAGCACCAGGACAAGGAGGTATCCGCTCTCGGTGCCGTCATGGCGTTCCTATTCTCGACGTACATCATCATCTACGTGAGTAGCGTTGATACTAATTCCTCTCCAGATCTTTCTCGTACCAATTCAAGTCGCTCATCGAGCTAGGTGATCTCCTTCCTTTTCCTCCCTTGCCTTCAAAAGGCTATCCTGGGATCCGTACTTGGAAAGTACATCGATACCGCTGCCGTCAAAGACGGGAATATCTATCGAGCTCTCACCCACATTGGAGGAATCCAGTTCACTATCATCTCAATCATCATCCTCCTAGCGACTTTCGTTCCTAAAGGAGCCATCGCTTTCAACCCATCCCTCATCAACGACGCGCACCTAACCGATGTCGAATCCACCGTCCAAGATGCGAACGTTCAACAGCTCGGAAAGGACGAAGTTGGTGGTAAAAAAGGTGATGAGGACGAGTACGAGCCGGAGTTCAAGTCGAACAACATTGCAGAGATGTTTTAGGGAGGAGTTGCGGAAGGGAGGGCTTCGAGACGTTTTTCTTTCTTTCTTTTTCATCCTTTGGGTTCTCTCTCCTCCTTCCACTACAAGACACGGGCCATCGGGTGGATAGCTTCGCTAGTTGGGCTGTATCTCATGCTGTCGTCATCGTCGGCCTTCTGAGGAAGAAAAAGGAAACCCAGCAAACACTCGCAACGGTGACAGAGAAATCTTCATAGATACAGCACGAGAATCAAAGAACGGGCCAAGACCAGGAAGGTCGCTAATAGCGCACACACACACACACACACATGCAGAGATGCTCTCTCTTCTCTCCCTCTCTCTCTCCTTTTGCCTAAACAAGAGCGAAAGTCAATTTATTTCCCGGTGAGGGTTCGATCCAGGTTGTATGCGCATGAAATGAGGGTGACGCATGAAAACGCTTGGGGAGTGTTGCCCAACCCTACAAGAAGGATGACAAGGCAACCGAACAGACATTTTGTTCAAGTCAGACGCGATTGAAACAAGACACGCGAGGAAAAAAAAAAAAAAAAAAAAAAAAAAAACGATTTCTTGTTTTTGACGAACCTTCACCGCCTCTAGAAATCTCCTCAGAGAACAGACCGCAATGGTTCCCGTAACCCAAGAAATCGTCAAACATGGCGACCGCTCGAGGGAGTAACTCTGGCTCGAATGCAGCCGCTCGAGTTAAAGCTTCGATCGCCCACAAGGTGGTGAGGGAGAATGCGCCCTCGGAACCACCGACTCCGTCGTTGACCTTCTCGGTGTCGTATCTTGGAGTACGAAAGGGCAGGAAGCGATCGAGGGACAGCAGTAAGCACATGCATGAGTTGGTTCGGGTAACATTCGTTATCGTGGCGTCGAAAGCAAGAGAGATCCGGTGATGACGTACCGGAAGACAAGATTGTTGGCGCAGAGACCGCCCTTCTCAGGCGTTGAGAGGACTCGATCGAGCGTCGATCTGAATCGAGGGTCAGCGGCGGACATAAAGAAGACCTGAGAGCAAGAGTTGACAACGGCCACGACGGCGGTCGGTGGCAATCGATCAGCATCAACGGACCAAGACGATGGGACCGCCCCGCTTCTTTCTGCTCACCAAAGGCATGACGAGGATGCTAGCATCGACAACATCTAAAGATTCGTACGACTGAGCGAAGAACCCTTCCTTGTCGTTCCAACCCTTAGTCATGATCTCCTCGTAAAGCGCGTCTCTGGTCTCGAGCCACTTTGTCCTTTGAGGCAACGGGAGGGACCTCTTGTCAGCGAGTCGAAGTCCTCGATCGATGCTGACCCAGAGCATCACTTTGGAGTAGAGGAAGTTCTGCAGAGCAGAGGAAGAGAAGCTTGGGGGTGAGCGTCGAGTATCGAGAGACAGCGAAGAACCCGATACTGCATTGATCATTGTTACCTTTTCCTCGCCTCGGACCTCCCAGATGGAGAGATCAGTCTGGTCCCATCTGAAAATGACACGTTTGAGACATCAATGGGCTTCAGATCTTGGACGAGCCCCGACTAGAATCATTGGAGGACTCACTGTGTACACGCAAAGTCGACCATCTCTCGGACAGCGACCCACATGGACCAACTGAGTGGTTTTGATGACTTCTGGGCGAGGTAGATGGCGTCCCTGTCAAATCATGATGAGGAATCAGGTCAGTCGAGCTGCATCAAGGAGAGGAAGATAGAAAAATGCGCACATGAGCTCCCCATAAATGTCAAGCTGTTTGTGATCGCTTGCTCCGTTTCCAATTCGAACTGGCTTAGAGCCCTTGTGGCCATCGAGATGGTCCAACTCCTCTTCAGGCATGTCCTTTCCGCCGTGGATCTGTGACACGTAGAAAGTCAGCCGGACGAGCCAAATGACGAAGAGAGGTAGGCAGAAAGCGAAACGAACTGTGTACATGATTTGAAGCGAGCCATCCGAGTTTCGCTCAAAGAGCCTCTGCTGGATAAACCTGGAGGAAAGACAGGGGCGTCAGCACGTCCAATCCGCGATCGAGCTGGATTAATCACGTACTCCATGAACCGGTTGGCTTCGTCGGTGTAACCCAATCGGATAAGAGCTGTTGGGAGAAAGAGCAGACAGGGATTATGAGCTTGGGTCTGACACCGCAGGAGCAACTAGAGCCTTACCATATAGAGTGAAGGAGGAATCTCGAATCCAGCTGCGATGAAAAGACGATGAGATAGGTCAGAGCAAAGGCCAATAGCCCAATGACTGAGAGGATCTAGCTAACGTGTATCGGTCTGTAACAGACAGACAAAAAGTCAGGACGATCCCTCAGCAACGCTATTCTCAAGCGAGATATATCACTTACAATCCCAGTTTCTACCACCGCCAATGTGTTCGGGCAAAGAGAAAGTGGGAGCCGCCTGGTGGTGATCATGAGACGATCCTTACCGTCAGTGAACGAATATATGGCGAGAAATATGGTACCAGCGGACTGACAATGATGGCTCCAGTCTCCTCAAAGACCATCATTTTGAGTGTCAACGCCTGACGAAGAACAGCCTCTCTCCAACGGCCCTTATACGTGGCTCTCGAGATCCAAGAAACCCAATAGTCGTTCGTCTGCTTGTACAAGCTGTCGATCAGCTTGGCCGATAGCACTGGATCCTCGTCGACCCGGATCTTGGAGAGTCCCTTGGCAAGAGTCAAAATATCGACACCGAGTTCCTCGGCTCTCTCCTTTGTGGCCGTGTTGGTAGTTGTCTTGTCGTCTCCCTTGAAGCCGTCCTGCGGAACCTGTCGAAGGATAAAGTCGACGACCTCTCCCTCACAGACCTGTGGTCAAGTGGGCGGTGACAAGGCTCAGCGGCAGGCTTGAATTTCACCTAGGGTTACGTCGCTCTCACCTCAAACTCGGACCAGATACCCTCTCCCTTATGTCCTTGCTTGCTGAGATCCCACTTGTTCCACTCAACCTGGGGTCCTCCTTTACCCTGAGTATATACAAAGCACAAGCATCAAGCCGTGAGAACCAGATTCGGGTCGCGAAGTTGCGCTCCGTCAGTTCCATACCTTCAGCTCGTTTTTGCCGGTCTCGGCGTTGGTACCTGACTTTTTTTCCTTCTCATGCTCCTCAGGATCTTTGGGGTTGGAGTCCTTTGATCTGAATGGGTCGTCGCGTTTAGACGCCCCAGGATCGTTTTGACCGCACAGGTTCTCGCCTTGAGTGAGAGAGATGTGTCAGTTGATAAGTTGGCTTGATGATGCGTTTGGCTATTAAACTGTCGGAACCTGGGACTCACCGGAGACGACCATTCTCAAATCGAGACAAAGATCCTTTGACTTGAAGTTGACCTTAGTTTTGTCGAACTCCTTGTACGAAACCTGAGAGTCGTCTGGCACAATCTGAGAACGATTTCAACGAGGCATGAGCTCGACAATTCGTTTGAAGGAGTATTCAAGGAAAGGAAAGACCTATCTAACCTCGGTGGAGTGCTCGGCTAACCGATCAAAGTTTGATCGAACAGGATCAGCACATCGGCCCGGACGTCTCTTTGATCAACCAAATTCATCAAACCACTCACCCCGAGCATAGTCAAACGCAGGAGCGCATTCGAGTCTGAACTTTACTTTGCCTCGGATGACCTGAACCCTACGAACGAGCCAAGGTAGGTAGGGCTTATTGCCCTTAACTGAGGCCTTTGGGATGAGGAAGTCCGTGGTCTGCCCGACGCCGACTTCGTTAAGGAATTTGGTGGAGAGGATGTTGGAGCTTGGCGAGTAAGCCTGCTTTGTTTGGTGCTCCTCCTGTAAGTTGGAAAAGATGCGTATGGTCAAAGCGATCAGAGCCTATTCGATGCTGGTCGATCGGGCAAAACTAGAGCGGTGCCACGAACGACTGGTGCGAGCGAGAAATGTCCTCCTTTGTTCTGGTCGACAATCCTATGGAGGGTGAAGTATGTCAGATGTGGAGGTAGTGTCATGTGGTTGGAAGAAAGCAAGACCTACTTGGCAAAGATACTGGGTGACAAAGCATGAGGTAAAGAGCATGCGTCAGCCAGTCAATCCCTTTGATGGACCGATAAGCGTCTGGGTCCCATGGCACGAGCTCCTCAGACAGTGGCTGAGGTATGCAGACACCCCAGGATACAGACGATCCAGAAGAGATGGCGGTACACGGCACACGCTCCCGATCGTGGTGGATGGAGAGAAATCGCAAGTGAGACCAACCTCGGAGAGTCAAAGTAGGGCATACACATCGAGTCGATGGAGCCATTGATGGATATGAGCGCGGCGGTCTTCATGTCTCCGATGAGAGCATAATCCTATTAGAGAGGGAAAATGGGAGAGGTAAGACATCGATGGAGAGGTTCGCTGGTTGGCGTTCGCTCACTTGGATACCCATGACCTTTGATCGGTCAGAGTTGATGTGTGTAGGAGCCATGATAACGTTGAGCTGATTGGAGATGGGCTTGATGGATGTTGGGGGTTAGGTGGAGGGGATATTGAAACGTCGTCGATCTCTCGAGATGACGTCTTCCTCCCCCCCCCCCCTTCGTACAGAGACTCCCCGCTCTCGACCGCTTGTCGTCCTCACTTCGCTAGCAATAACCCATCGACAAACCCAGCCTGGCCCCTGACTCTAGTCGACAAGATTGCCAACGTTCGTCACCCCAATCCAGTATCGGATTTGACTCTCGACTCAGCCTCAGATTCCGCTTGACTCGGCACGTGCAAATTCATCAATTTCTCATCTCTTACGGATATCTCTCGAGCCTCGTTGGGATTCCAGCCAGCTTCATCTTGACCGCCATCTGAAACGAACCCAAAAACTCCACAACAAGTCAGTCAAGGTAAAACAGAAAAAAGAAAAGCGCAAGAAGAAGCAGAGACCCCCGCCTCGACCGAAGATGTGAGATCCAGACAAGAAGGAAACGAACCTCAAACAGGTAATCCAGACATTCAGCTTGAGTTTTTGCCTTCTCCCAATCGAGACCCCAGACGTAGAGACCATGTCGACGAACGAGGATTGCTGGAGCTCCAGGGTAGTTCCTCATTGCCTGGTCGTCGGTTTGGAACAAGAGGAGCATGAGTAACGGGAGGGGGGGAGGGGGGGCTGATGAGATGATGCTTCAAAAGAGGACGAGCGGGAAGAAAGAAAAGACCTTACCTCTGCCATTGAATCAGTCAAATCCTCTTCGTCCGGTGTGTTCTCGATGATCGGAACGGTGAGCGTGTCGAGGAAAGTGAGAGTTTTGCCAACCCCACCGATTCGAACACCCTTGATCATCTGCAGGATGGATGGGAGGATTTTTTTTGTTTTATTCGTGACAGATCGAAACGTAAAAGGGGGATTAAGGAAAGAATGATCCCACTGACCTCTTGATGAGAAATGGTGAATTCATTCCCTGGCCACAAAAGGGTCGCCATCACTGTTTTTTTTTTGTCGCAAGAAGCAAAAGGGCCCTCGATCAGTTTTCTTTTGTTTCAGGATCATTCACTCTTCGTCCTGTCTTGTCGAACACGAAAACAAAAAGGAAAAGCTCACCAGCATGTTGACTGTGTGTATGAATGCAAGCACCAGCTTCCCTCTGAGTGAATGCGTTCCAGAACAAGGGGGTGCAAGCTGATTCCTTGAGTCCCTTCGGAGCACGGTGAAAGGTTCTTTTAGAACCTGACGTTGGGATGGTCGGTTGAGGGTAAGGGAGGACGAAGATCTGGTTGGGTTGAATCCTTTCTTTCTGAACGCCAGAGGGAGCGAGGTAGACGACATCTCTGGAGAAACAGATGGGTGACGAAGATTGGGGTGTTCCAAAGAAGAAGCCAGAGATGAAGGAAAGTGCAAAGATGTCGGTTGGGCATGTGGTTAAGCATGAATATAGTTGGATAGGATGGAGTTTTACTCGGAACTGACTCTCTACGGATTGAGATGCCACCTCCAGTTCCAGTGACCCATCCGAGTTTCTAACCCCCTCCCGATGAATCCAGTCGAATGTCAGCCAAGAATGAGGGGGAGGGAGAAAGAGAGAAGGGGCTGTCGACGCTCACGTAGAACTGGGAGCAGAGAGCTGGGATGAGGTTCGCGGGATGATTTGGGTCATCAGAAATGACGAGATCGTCTCGTTCGTCCTCGATGGGTGGTTGAGTGGAGCTGGCCATGGAAGAGACACGAGGTAAGATGGAGGAAGGGGATGGTTGGAGGAGGACGAAAAGTGATCGTTGCAATTCGTATTCTGTTGTCTAATCTCTCTGACGATATCGTCGTTCGATCAAACACATTCCTGGATACCATCTCATCAAGAGAGTCCCAAGCCATCTATGTTCGCCGCTAGGAAACTCAATCGATCAATCGAGATAAAAAGAATCAAGAAAACAGAAAGAAAGAAAAAACGAAGGTGGGCTACGTACGCCGGCAAGGAACCCGAAGGAGAAATCAAAAGTCCAAGAAAAGAGAAGTAGAAGAAAAAACCGTCCATGGTGTCGTGTGAAGGTATGTTACAGTGACGGAAGAGTGAAAGAGGAAGGAGATTGTCCACCGACGGAACGGTCGGGATAAAGTTCGATGATCAGAAGGGGAAAAGGACGCTAAACGAGAAGAGACAAGACAGTAAATTATGCAATTCCATGTAATGTATGCGCATGTTTGTGCGTGGTTCGACCAAGAAAGGAAGTATAAAGTCTTGTGAGCGTGCTTGACGGATGAAGGAAAAGAGAAAGCAATATAACGAGCAAACAGACACCCCAGGCATTGTCACCCCTTGCCTTCTCTCTCTCTCTCTCTCTTCCTCTAATCTTCGTTCCTACTCAGATGCCGCCGAAAAGCTTCTTGACCTTGTGTCTCCATCCTTTTCGACTCTTTTGCTGCTTAGCCGAGATCGCCGACGCTGATCCAACCTGCATCTGACCACCGAAAGTCGATCTGGGCTCTACCTTTGATCCCTCCGAGTCTCCCACCGAGAGCTTAGTCGCTACGATGGGAGCACTAGCTGAGGTGTATGGCATGGCAGGTCTTTGAGTAGCGACCGACGTAGTCGTCTTTGCAAGTACCTCCGGTAAGGATTCGAATGACGGTGCAGGTGAAGATGATCTCGAAGAACTGGATCCATATCTTCCCATTGGGGGAGGTCTCAATGGACCCAGGTCAGACTTGACCGATCCAAGGGAGGCGACTGATCGAAGGGAGAGGTTGGACTGTTGACGATGAAGCGATGAGGCGGATGAGGATGGTGATCTCAGAGGTAGGACGATTTGACTGTTTGATGAGGAAGCTGATGAAGCAGACAATCGACGGGAAAAGACAGGAGCGTCGTAGGTAAAGGGAGAACTTGGATCGAATGGGACAGAGGTTGATGAGGTGTTTGGGGTAGGATGAGATGGCAAAATTTGTGTGGTTTCGGTGTAGGCATCCGCCCATAAGGAGTGAAGTGGCTTCGCGTTGACGATTGACTTGGGCGGTTTGGCAGAAGAGATGATGGGAGACAATGCTGCAGAACCAACGGAGGACGAAGAGGATTGCCGACGGATAGAGAACCGACGGGAGGTAGTGGATAGGTCTGGCGAATCGGGCGGCGTTCTCGGACTGTGAGAGTCCGAAGAAGACGAGAGTGAAGCGGAACTTCGACCTTCCTGGCCCAGAGAAGAAGGAAGAGGAGGAGGACTGAGGCCAGCTAGACCAAACATGCTCAGACCGAACGCGGATTTCTTTCGCTTGAACGAAGGCGCGCTACTGCAGACGGAACCCGCACGGGAACGAGAGGTGTTATCGTTACTCGAGTGATCGTCGATAGATGGTGAAGGTGAGGATGCGAGTTCGTCACGTTCCTCTTCCTCCTCGACGACGGACTGGATGAGAGGGGACCGTTTTCGGATGGACGGAGCGGGTGAGGCAGAGGTAGCGGAGATGGCTGAGGGAGGAGATGCCAGAGGAGAAGGCGACGAAGACTTTGGACTCGTTGACGGGATGGAATGAGCGCGCGTCCGGTTCGATGGTTGACCGGATGAAGGGGAACCATTCGACGTGGGCGGAAGACCGAGCGAAGCGGCAGGTCGGTGAAACTTCTTCTTTGGCTTCATCTCGTGCTGGAAAGGCTGCCCCAGTTTGTTGAGTGGTGTAGGTGGAAGGGTCGACGGCCCAGCGAAACCAAACGGGTTCGCATAATCATCAGGTGAAGGGGAAGGATCGTTGAGGAATTGTTCGGCTGCTGCACGCGAACCTATTGTTTGGCCAAGAGAAGAGGAAAGGAGAGAGGGCAGAGAGAGAGAGGGAAGTTTCGGGCGTCAGCGAGAAAAAGGGTTTGACCACCTGTCACCACCGGAGAAAGAGGGTCCCGAGATGGATGTGACCCCGCTAAGAAGAAGTCGAGGGCGACATGGGCAGAGGCAGGCGAAGAAGGAAGAGACTGACGGAAACTCTTGAATAGGGGGTTTGGCATGCCCTGAAAAGATGACGAAGGCAAAACGAGGGATCAGTTCCTCTCCGAGAAGGGAAGGGCGGCCGCAGGGGGGGTGGGATGTTTTTCTTTCTCCCTTGGAACTTTCGTCGACTCACTTTGATCACTTCCTCGAGCTCTGACCAATCCTCGAAGACGGCGACATCCCGGAGCGCGTAGAATGTCCTCGACATGGGGGACGGGTCGGAAAGAGGGTGGTGGTCTGGAGAGCGCTTCAGAGTCGGACGTCGTTCCCCTACCCCATTCTTCTGTCGGAGAGAGATCGATCGTGTTGAATAATTCTGGAGCCCCTTTACGATTCCAAGATGTCGGCACGGATCTCGGTTCAAAACCGGGACCTTCTTTTCGGAGCTCCAGCGTTCTGGTCAAATAGCTATTCAACATATTTTCATTCCTTCCATCTCCTCGTATAATCCTCTTCTTCACATCGTCTCCCATCTCTGATCACCCAACGCGATCAACCTCTTGAACAACTCGTCTCTCCTCACGATTCCGCCGAACGAATAAGTTTCCTTCCCGCCCCAATCTGCTCGAATCGTCACCTCGATCCCCGTTCCTCCCACACCATCCAATCCGGAAAGATAGCCAATGGCCATCCGAGAAGTCCAAGCCATCCCTCGCTTTCGAACCGATACAATGTCGTTGATGGAGAACATGAGTCGAGTGTTTTTCGACGAGGGTGATTTGCCCGAGGCGGTCGTCGGCGCCCTCGAGTCGCCGTTGGGAATTTCCTGTTGGGGTGCCGTCGAGTTGGGTCGGTCGTGGGCTGCTGCGACGCTGGTAAAGACGATCTGAGCAGGGAGGATGGGCGTTGGTGCATGGATGAGGATGTGTCCTGGCTTGCCCCGATACTGAACGAAGAACGCTGAAGGGGGAAGAGCAAAAAGCATCAGGATTCACTCTCTTTGTGGCTTTTGACGTCTCTCATTGACCGTTGAGAGGTAATCAGAAAATTCTGTCGCAGAAAGATTGCCTGCACTCACTCGAAGGTCCTTCAGCTTGGTTCGGTTGTGGAATGACTGAGAGGAAGGCGCGGGCAGCCTGGTTGTCTGGCGAGACGTTGAGCTTACTTATGGCGAGCTGAAAGATGTCATGATGATGGACGATAGATCTAGGTTTAGGTATCACTAAATCAAGGGCGGGAAGGAACCTAAACTGACCCTTGAGAGTTGATTGAGATCGATTTGTTTTTGCCCGCTCACATATCCAGCGGATTCTAAGATCAAGGAGAGCGAATGAGAGAAAAGATGGTTGAGCCTTGACAACGTTTTGGGACGGTTTTCACCGACAGTGGGTAAACGAGTGGATCGACTGACCTTCTGTAAATTTAGCAGCAGATTTGATGAACGAAGCAAACTTTGCTTTTGCATCACCCTTCTTCTTCCCTTTATCTTTACCATCGCCCACAGGATTTGTCTCGGGAACGTGGTCCGATCCGTCTTCTTCGAGTACGCTGATGATGGATGCTTCGTCGTCTAAGATTGAATTATCATCGTCCGCCGAGTCAGACAGAGGAGCGGGAGGTGGCGGTGGTGGAGGAAGGGGTTGGAGGCGAGCTTCGGCATCTCTGAGGAGTCGGATGGTTAGCTGAGCGTTGGTTGGCACGCCAGCAAGGATTCCGCTTTAGGCGACGATGACGTAACTGGCTTCAGCGAGATGGATGGACCAAGTAGAAAAGAATAGAGAGTGTACTGACTTTCGCAGCTCCATCTTCTCTTGCCAGTTAGGGATTTTGTCGTCAAGAAGTCGACCGAGAGGTCCAAAGATCGGTTGACCAAAGATCAAGAATCCAACTATGATGCCAATAGCTCGTGAGAAGACCCATTCGGGGAAGATTGTCGCTGAGACTGGATACGAGAGAGAGACGGGATAAGAGCATACTCGATGGGTATCGATGGACGCGACTGAGACAGAAACTGACCAATGATGGGCACAAGGATCGAATAAACAACACTGAGCCGACCAGCATGCGATGGATACGGAGGGGTAGGTGAAAAGGCACTGTCGAAACCGAACAGATCCTCACGATTATGGTCAGACCCTCCAGATCGAATCAATGCGTTTCTGGCCAAACAATCACTCACTTCGCCCATCGCTCCCATCCATCTGCCAAATCACCAACGATGACCATGACGGGCTTCCCGTGTTTCGCCAACATTTCGTCTTTCTTTCTCTGCTTCGCGTCCTTTTTGGCTTGCTTCTTTGCCCTTTTTTCCTCCTTTGTCAATTTCTTCGCCCCGCTCGGTATCTGTCGCTCCTGATCCTCCAAAGTCTCCCCTGCGGTGTCGATGACTTCCTGATCCCCATCAGATGATTCCCCTTGCTCACCGCCCTGGACGCTAGCGGTGACAAGAGATTCGAGCCCATCAGCAAATTCAGATGCGTCGTGTTCCACCGATTCTCCTTCAGTTGTGACACCTTCGAGAGATCCAGGGATGGTTGTGCTGGGGTCGATGGGAAGATTCCTCGCTAAGTTGGGACCAATTTTGTCGGGGGATGATGGAGGAAAAAAGAACGTCCGGGTCGAAGGTACGAGGATAAGAACGGACAGAAAAGAGAGGAAAGAGGCGGTGATGAGGTTGTTGTACCATGAGAGGACGTAAGCCTGTTGTGTAGTATTGGGTTCAGTGAATCGTGATTGGTTTCTCTACTCAGGCGCAAAGAGAGGAACAATCGGATGGGTAGGTCCAGGGAAGAATGAAACTCACTACCAAAAATCCCGCAGTTCGCCAACCGCCGTCCTGCCATTCTCTGATTCTTCCGACCTCCTTGACGAATCGCATCATACCAACAACGACGGTGGAGTAGAACCTCTCAACGTTACACCTTAGCTTGTCAGGTTGGAATCGCTCATCGGGCGAGGGTTGGAAGTCGAGCAAAGGAGGAAGAGACGAGATGCGAGAAGGATTTGTCGGAACAATGTGGACGCTGTGGATTTGCTTGTCGAAAGTTCGAAGGAGGATGTCAAGTTCATCTCGATGAATGGTTGAAGTGATCTGAGACGAGGAGCTTGGGGTGAGATTCGACGTCTTTGATTTAGGGACGTCAGATGCTGGCCGAGCTGGGACGGACGGAGGCAGTCTACGCGTTGGTAGGGGTGGGGCAACATGAGATCTATGTGTCGTCGCCTGAACAGTAGACGGTATCCGAGGGGGTAGAGGGGGTGGATTCGGGAACGACATGGAAGGAACGGATGATAGCGTCCAGGGTGGAGGACGAGAGAAGGGCACCGCCAAAAACGTCATTCTGGGCGAATAAATTACCGAGCCCTCCTCTTCCCCCAAAAAACTCGTGCGTTTATCATTCTTCCTGACCTCGAATCGCCGTTTACAAGTCTTTGATCAGAGGTGCGTGAAATTGTATACAACTAGATTACTTCCGAGAGAAGGAAAAGAAGAAGAAGAAAAAACAATTACACAATCTAAGTGAAACCGGCAGCGATGTCTTCCTCATGCTAACCCTCCTGCCGACCTAGATCGCGTAAGCGAAACGCCACCGACGAGATCCGTGTACATCTTGCGTTTCGGGTTGTCTCGTTGAGCAAGTGATTTCCTGACCTTGCTCTCTGGGCGAACGACGATGCAAGGTACAGCCGAGTGCGAGATACAGTATTTCGACACAGATCCCATGGAGGCTAGGTCAAGAATCATGGCAAGGGACGATCAGGTGGGCGTAAAAGGTGATGATACGATGGGTAGATTGGGACTCACCACCAAGGGCGGCTCCCCACGTAGCGAGCTTACTCCTGGAGCCACGAGTGCCAACAATCAAGCTATCCGGTCGGTAGAGACTGATGAGTCGCATGATGCTTTCCGTGATTTTTCCTGCGACAAACTCGACAATGACAGAGATCTGGTGGACAGAATGGAGCTTCGTCAGGATCGTCTGCGAGGGACGAACACTCCCCTTCACCATGACTCGACTCACGTGGCGCTCGTCCACCTCGTCATTCTTGTCCAGTATCAGTTTTTGGAGAGTCTTTGCTTCTTCTCTCAGCTCCTCCTGTTTGGAAAGCGAGGACCGTTCTGTAGGTAGAGCATCAGTTGTTCAGCTAGCTGCGATGAAGGTTCAACGCCATCGAGGCCGGAATGACGCACCAGCTCCTTCCCAGTCGAGGACGCGAAGCGCCACGACTTCATCACCATCCTCCAGCAAGTTCTCCATCAGCCAGTCAAGAGCTTCCGTGCCGCTTTCGTCTGGTGAGACAGCGACGAGGAAGACTCTGGTGTCCCGGGACCGAACGAATCCAGCCGATTGAGCTTGGTTCGAGCCGGGAGGGGAGGACGCCGGTGGAAGGGAGTATGGTTAGTGTCGTCTTGGCTGGCCGGAAAGTCGAGATAAGGCAAGATCACCTTGAAGAGTGAAGGAGAAGAGGGCATCATCCGACGAATCGTCAAAGGTGTCGAAACCGACTGCGAGAAGTTGGATGACAGAAAGGGGAATCGAGGCCAAGGATCGCAGTCGTGTGTTGAGTTGATGGCTGTTTGTGGGACGGAACTTGGGTTGACTGACCTTTGGCACGATAACCATCCTTACTGTCGCCAGAAACGACTCTGGATCTGGAGGCGCTGAGGGCACGGGTAGTTGAGGGACGAGAAACGGTAGGTTGGTGGTTGTTGTTCGTAGGGAACTGGACGTGAGGTTGATTCGGGAGAGGAATCGAGTTGAGCGGGGGGGATACCTGAGGAGAGGAGAGAGCTGATCTGAGAGCTGGTTTGAGTGGGGGCGAGTACATGTTGGGCTGTGTCTCTGGGGACGATGATGGTGAGGGTGAGGGAACGGTCCCTTGACGGAATTCCGAGAAGCCGATCCTTGGGTTTCTCGATCCTTGAACCCTCCTTGAATTCGCTTCCCCTTCACCATGGCTCCTACCCCACCGAGACCTTCGTTCCTACCACCCAACTGGCCCACAGATGTCCACTTTCTCACCGCTCCCTTCTACGGCGGTCTGCCAGATCAACTCGTTCACCTCCTCCAATCCAAATCCAAACCGCCAATACACCCCCCAAACACCTCTGTCCACATCAGGCTAGTCACTTCATCCGCCCATCCAGCTTGCGGTCAAAGAGGTCTCTATGCCAACAAGAACTTCAAGAAAGGAGATCTCATCATCTGGTAACACCGATTCCAAGTGTCCAATCCCTTGTCTCCAAATCCAACCGACAACCAACTCTCTCCCCTTCCTCAGGTACACTGGTCATGTACACCTCGATCCAGAGGTTGAGCCATCGATGGCTGCAATCAGGGAAGCATCTGATTATGACCTGACGCTACTCCCGAAATTGAGTCCCCTCCTGCCGGCCGCATCCTCGAACGAACCATGGTACGAGTCTGGCATCTCGGTCGACGCGAGCATATGTGGCAACGAAGCTCGGTTCTGTAACGACTATCGAGGCGTTCCACCTACTACACCTTCCATCACGTTGATCCCAAAGGTCAAACCAGGCAAAATTGTCGCCCCTAAATCAAGACCGAATGCGTTCTTTCACTCTCTCCGAACGTGTACTCTCACCACCCCTCCCGTCCTCGATACCAACAAGACCACACCGGCAGAACGCATCAAACAGGAGAAGGGAGAGTTGAGGATGGGAATCTTTGCGTGCCAAGATATCAGCAAGGGAGAGGAAATCCTCATCTCGTGAGTAAATGTTTCATGTTTCAGGCAAGAGGTGAAGGGCTGAACCTGGGATCATCCATGGATGGTCCACTGACACACCGCATCCATGACCGTTGATACAGCTACGGTAAAAGCTTTTGGTCGACGAGAACGGGAGGAGGAGGATGAGGCGATGGAAGGGAATCATGAAGGGAATAGAACGTCGTCACAAGTCCACCAACCTCCGTTTCGACGTCAGCGAAGCAAGACAGGACTTTTTTGTTACAAAACTTTCATTCAATTTGAGCTCGTTGAGTCCGAGGCCTTGGTAGCAAGCTGAAGGGAAAGGAGCAAGTCAGCTTGGGTCCGCGGACTGTCGAGGTAGGAAGTGGAGACTAGGGGGGTCACGAACGGTCAGGCCGTGGATGTCTTTGATCTCCTCCTTGAGGATCTGGTTGACGAGTCGATGTTGTTTGATCTTGGTGATTCCAATGAAAGCTGGCGACGAGACTTGAATGGCGTAAAACGTACCGCATCCACCTTTCGAACACGGATCGATTCGGACCAAGGAGAAGCAGCGGATTTGAGCTCAACTCGAATGTGTGCGGTATGGATATTGATGTCAACGTACCTGAAGTATCCTCAACGTCGCATTCGGTAGCCTCGAGTCTATCGATGAGCTTATTCCTAATGTCGAGTTCGTTGGGAGAGTGAGGTCTTGAGGGAGGAGCGGCGGCGTACAAGTGTGGGCTTGCGTGGTGGATGGATCTGATTCGTTGGGAACTGGTGGGGATACTTGATCTGACTGATCGGGCCATAGAGCGTGCGGGGATGAGGAAGGACATGCTTGGGGGGGGAGGTGATGGGTTGAATGACACGAGGTGAACAGCCGAAGCCCTTACCCTTTCGAGGACGATCACCCGTCAAGACCCATACCCAACATGTACAGACCAATAGACCACATTCCTTCCAGACCACCACCATCAGGTGTTCTCTCCTCTTCCCTCTCTCTCGGCCTGTTCCTCTTCGGAATTTTCGCCGCGTACATCGCCTCGATGATCCATATCCAACGTCAGGCAGATCGCATCATCATCCCCTCAACTAACACCACCGAGCCAATCACAAGCGAGAGGACTAGTTTACTCAACGCAGTAGCTCAGATTCATGGTCTCAAGGGTGAACATTTTCTCGAATGGCACTTTACGACCAGAGTTTACCTCGTCGGTAAGTCGTCCCGGGTTTCCCGACAGGATTTAGTGTAGGCGATGCCTCGACTGACATGACGATCGTCATCATCCCGTGCAGTCGCCTCTCTTGTCCTCCTGGGAATTAACATCTTCAGTGAGCGACTGTCATCGACCGACTCGATCTTGCCGCTCGCTAAGCTCCGGATGGGTCGTTCCCTCTTCTTCTCTTTCCTGCTTTTCTGGTTCTCATCATGTAAAGGCGTCATCACATCCATCAGTACTGAACCTTTCCACTCAGAACCAAAGTTCTGGGCGATCAAAGTCGTCGGAATTCCACTGACTCTGGTGAGTGAGGTCGCTATTTTCGATACAGAAATCAGCTGCGGTCCAACGGCTCCCTTCCCCTCCTTGATACATGTCCGTGCTCATCCGATGGGGTTCCGTCTCCCAACTTAGCTGTTCCTCGTCCCTCAGCTTGCAAGACGGACACCGATGTCTTACACCCCAAACCAACTCAACCACACTTATCTCCTCCTCTTGGTCCTCATCCTTCTCGTTCTCGCACCCATTTTCAGTGGTCTACGTTGGTTCCCTCATGCTTGGATCATCATTCGGCTCCTCAGAGTCCATGTACTGACGGCGAGAACACTGAACGGATCTGCAGCGATCGATACAGACTATGGTCGCTTGTCCCTCGCTCGCAAGATCTTGGAGATCATCATCGGACCGACGACGGTGATCAGTTGCCTGATCGGGGTACATCGAGTGGTGGATGAACTGTATTTTGATTCAGAGACGGGTCGAAGCACGAGGGCTACGAGTAGGGTCCCGAGTATTCATGGTGGTCAGCGATGAGGGGTGTGGTAGCTGATGGTTAGGTGGGTGATGTTGGATGTATAGGTTATGTTTGACTGATGTCGTTGGATGTGTAGGTTATGTTTGACTGGTGTTGTTGTTATATCGATGGCAAAAATCGACCGGGACTCGGATGAAAGCGACGAGCATCCTCGATTCCTCTCTCCCTCCTCCCTCCTCTCTCTCACCCATCGATATGTTTCGCTCGACGGTTCCAGTCTCTCGTACCCTCAGATCACGACCCATAGCTACAAGTCCAAAATACACCGACTTTCGCCTTCTCGCTCTCGAGTCCTCAGCAGACGACACCTGTGCTGCCGTCGTCGATTCAAACCGCAACATCCTCTCAAATGTCATCAGAAAGCAACACAACATCCATCGTACCTCTCATCTCCTTCCTGTCTCTCTTGCAGTCTGTCTCTGATATCTCATTCCCATCAATTCATCCACAGAGGAATTCGGTGGAATTCAACCTGCTAAAGCGTATAACGCACATCAGAGGATGATGGCGAGTCTCATCCTCTTCATCCTCTTCCATACAACCAGCTAGACCGAACATCGTCTGATACCCAGCACTCATTCAGCCACTAGTCGTCAAGCAAGCTCTCCAGGAAGCCTCTTTGACTTATCATCAAATTGATGCTATCGCGTGAGGAACCTAGCCCTCTGCCTCCTTCTTCCATATGTCTGATACAATCTTCGCTCACCTTCATCTTTCCGACCTTAGCTTCACCCAAGGACCAGGGTAATCATGTGCTTACTCGAACGATTCATATAGATTGGAGCTCTATCTGACCCAATACGAACAAAACATCTTCCTTAGGATGTTCAACTGCTTAGGCGTAGCTTGTTCGACTGCTTCGGGGATCTCTGCGTTCACTGGCGTCCCTGTTATTGCAGTCAATCATATGGTCAGTCCAAACAATGTCATCACCTCCTCACACAGGAAGAACGTCCTTTGATAACTTTTTTTGACCTTTTTCTTTTCTTCTTACCTCCTTATGTCCAGCAAGCCCATGCTCTTACACCTTTGATGACATCAAAAGAGGATCCTCCGCAGTTTCCTTTCTTGACTCTCTTGATCTCGGGAGGACGTGAGTTTGGAAGATCGGCCCTACTCTATAACCCCTTTCCTCTTCAGAGGACCAACTTACCACGACCCTCCCGCCTTGACCGCTCAAATCACACCCAGATACTCAACTCGTTCTAGCCTCCTCTCACGATGAGTTCGAAATCATCGTCGATACTGGTGGGATGGCACTTGGGTTCGTAGGAAATATCTTCTAGCAACCTGGTCATCTCGCATTCTGATCATCATGTTGATCGACACCTCTCTCTCTCTCCTCCCCCCCCCCCCCTCTCCTCGATCTCTTTCTTCTCCTTTGTTTTCTTTCAAAAACCTCTCAGTCGAACGATTGATCGTCTTGCTTCTGCACTTCAACTTCCACATTCCCTGACTCATGGTCTTGGTCGATCACTCGAAACTGTCTTTTGTTCACCTATCCCATCATCATCTCTCCCTCCCATCAAACCCATCTCCCGACCTAGTCTCATCCAACCGAATTTCGAACTCGGAGGAATCTTCACGTCAGCTTTCGCTAGGTTGCATGAGCTATCACCCGATCCGGGTAGGGATTCCGTTCATGGGTTTTTGGTCGATGGTCTGAGGGAAGTCGATAAGATCGCCGTCGTCAGAGAGTTTTTCAAAGTCGTCACAAGGACTTTAACGGATAGGGTAAGGAAGGAAGTGAACGTCTTGGCGGAGAAGGGGATCTTTGTCAAGGGATTAGTCGCTTCTGGAGGAGCTGCGAGGTAAGTCCCCCCCCCCCCCCCATTTTTTTCCTTCTTCTTTCCTCTTTCCCGGCGAGGAAGGCCGAGAGGATGCTTTCGCTGACGAGCATCGTTCTTCTCTTTTCTTCCTCAAGCAACGGATACATTCGCTCAGAGCTCGAGCTACTTAGCAAGTCGTTAGGACTGAAGAGTTACTTCCCACCGATAGAGGTCAGTAGGGATGGATCTCTTGCTTTGAAACCCTCTCCTCGTTCTGCCGCATCATCGATCTTGTCAGCCAATGAATCTTGTCGCGTCGTGTCCCTTTTGTCAGATGTGCACGGACAACGCAGCGATGATTGGGAACGCAGCGATTCATCGGATCCAAAGAGGAGATTTTACACCTTTGGAACTCGCGGCTTATCCTCGAAAGTTGTGGTCGATCAAGAACGTGCTGGTATCGTCAGAGGAAGCTGGAGATGGAGATAAATGAGCGAGAAAAGAAAAAGGAAAAAAAAAAGAAGACAAGAAGGCCAAGTGGGAAGAATATGAAGCGATCAAGAAAGGAAACAAGAACGAGAATCCCGGTCCAGATTTGGGTTGGGTGTTACCGAGGATGAACCATTAAGCTTCTCGATACACGACCTTCTCGATACAGTTGCAGCACAGAACCATCGAACCAATCCAATCCAATCCAATCCAATCCACTCAGCTCCTTCTCAGTTCGGACACATCCCCACCTGACATCCCCAACGAACCATGATTCAACATCTACGGACCTTCTCAGTAGCCATCTTTTCTAGCGTTCAGGTACGCTTTCCCTCATCACTTGGATTCCTCATCAACCAGATTACGTCCTCATCGGGCCTAGCTGACGACTCAATCGTTTCCTCCGAACCCTCACGATCCCCTTCCCCCTCCTTTTCTCTCTCCTTCCCACCAAAGGTAGCCTGTCTAGCCCACTTTCTCATGAACCGAACGGGTAGCCTGATGCGAGCTTCCGGTGAATCCATGTTACCCGAGTTCGCACCTCAAGGCGATTGGCTCTTGATCAATCGAATCCCATCCCATTACCCTTCACTCAGCCCTTGGCGTAGAGGTGATATCATCTTGGCTCAACATCCTTTCCTTCCATCGAGATCGATTGGGAAGCGAATCATTGGATTACCAGGTGACACGGTCGAGGTAAACCCAGGAGGTGTCAGACCTTGGGTCGATGATGGTGATGGTGATGATGATGAGCGAGGTCAAGGTGGGGGTAATGGCGGTCTGCAGCAGAGGTATATCAAGGTTCCACCGGGTCATGTTTGGCTTCAAGGTGATAATCTGAGCAATTCGACGGACTCGAGAGATTATGGACCAGTTCCGATGGCGTTGTTGCATGGAAAGGTTGTAGGTCGAGTGAGTCCTTCTTCCTTATTCTTCTTCTTCTTCCCTCTCCTGAGATAAAGCGAGGGAGTTGGGGGGGCAGGAAACGCTCTTGTTGTGTCTCCTTCCTACTCGACCTTGCTCACTTTCACCCCCAACATCCTGTGCCTTCCCCCTTGTAGGTTTGGCCATTGTCTTCTCGCAAGATTTTTCGAAACAATCTTCGCTGGCTCGATCAAGTTGACGGGGACATCGATGCATGAACAAATCATCATATCTTGTCCCCCGTGTGTTCTGAATTACCGAGAATTCAATGATCGATAGTATAGAGCATGATATAACGTGAGGAATCATGATCTCTTTTTATATATAGAATCATTGTTTGGTTAATCCAGTACAACATGACGGAGCGTACGAGGACGCATGCAAAGTAAAAGTGGTAGGGAAGGCATGTCAAAAAGGCCCAAAAAGAAGAAATCCTCCACTTTGTCCTTCATCACCCCCCCCCCCCCCCCTCTCTCTCTCTCTCTCTCTCTCTCTTTCTCTGTCCCAATCCACCTCACCATTGTCGAAGAGCTCTCTGGTACTTGGCGACAGCCTCCTTGCCATGTTCCCTCATGATCCTCCATTCCTTCTTCCCCCAACGTTGCATGTCAACCGGAGGGGCACCCATCGAACCCTCAAAGTCACTCAACGACCTGAACCTACTCTTCAAGAACTTTTCACCTCCTTTGGCCGTCTTTGCTCTAGCGACGGCGACGAGTTTTTCGTTGTAGTTTGATTCGTCCTTCCTCGATTTCCCTACTTGACCTTGATTGAGTTTATCGTTCCTGTAAGCTCTAAGGGCAGCTTCGTAAGCGCTGATGACCCATTTGAGGTAACCAATGTTTTTGCGTTGTTGGAGGACGACGTAACGGGTGTGAAGGGATGAGACGTCTGGCCAGAGAAGATGAGGTGGAAGTGGATCGGGTCGAACTTCGTGTCGAGGAACCATACGAATGAGGGATCGTGATGGAAGAGAAGGAAGAGCGGAGGGTCGAATCGAGGAAGGAGGGTAGAGGAAGACGAAGCGTTCAATGATGCTCTTGGCGATCGAGAGTTGATCGGCACTGACAAGAGAAGCAGACAACGAAACAGAGAGCGAAAGGTTCAACGTGAGCTGATGGACAGAGACAGAAGATCGAAAACAGAAGGACGACGCGTAGCTTACTTGGTCATGATCCTGATCATATGAACCCAAACAGTCTCTATCGTCCTTTCACCCATACCCAAATCCTCTCTCACCTCCCTCGCTTTCAAATGACCATGCTCCAGTTCGACTAGGTGAATCTTCTGTTCCGATTTCTTCTCGTAATCCTCCCACTCCTTGAAGATCCTCATCCCAACCTCTGCCGCTTCTTCGCACTCCATCGCCTTCGCCTGTCTAAGTCTGGCGAGGATGTCTCGGTAAGAGTATCCATTTCGATTCGCTTGGAGTGTTTCGAACGTTGAGTCAAACTTTTCGATCGATCCGTCGAGGTTGTTGTGACTGTAGTGAACGCTAAGGTAAGAGTTGACGAGTGGGGTCGTTAAGTTGACGAATCGTAGAGGTGGTAGACTACCGGTCGGAGTTCGTTTGGTTGGCGAATGATAGATCTGAGCATCGAGTTGGACGTGATAGAGTAGACGTTCGGCCTCGGCTAGGATCTCTACCGATGACTGGGGAAGGGGTGAAGTTTGGACGGTGGTGGGAGTTGAATCGTTATCGTCGGTCGTGGTAGATTGAGAGTGAGTCTTGATTTCGTTGCTAGATTCCCCTCCAGACCAGTTCTGCTCGAATTCCTGCTCGCTTAGTCGAGTATCTTCTTCGCCTGATAACTCATCGACTGCGTGATCCCCTACGGTTGGTGTTCGATTCGAGTCTTCGTCGACAGATGTCTTCAACGCTCCTGATCCCAGGTCCATCTTGATGTTCTCCTCCGACTCGACCTTTGCCTCGATCTGACGAATGGTTTCCCGACCATCCTCGATCTTCGCCTCCTCCGCCGCTTTCTTGTCGGCCATCTGGACCAGACCAGCTTTGGAGATCTTGGCTCGAGCAGTAGCGTACGCTTGAAAGACGTTGCACATCGTGTGAGAACCAGGGGCAATGGATTGACCATCCTCTTCGATTCCTGGATGATTCGAGAATCGAATCATTTCGGTTAGGATCCATCTCGTCCTGGCGATATCGCCTGCTCTCTTGGCCCCTTCGAGTAACGACTCAAACGTTTCCCGGTTCGGCGTGTAGAGGGCTCTCTGAGGAGTGTTGGGACCGGCGAGGTGATAGAAGTCAAGCATCTGACGCATGAGTCGGAAACCTTCGAGGTAGAACGAATTCTTCTTGACGGAATTGGAGCAGGCGGCAAAGATGACGGCGTTGTATGACGAGACGTCAGGCTGGAGACGATAATCTTCCGTCATCTCTTTGAAGAGATCGAGACCTCGCTCGGGTTCGGGATGGTCTCGGTGACCACATGCTTTGATCATGGTAGTGTAGAACTCTTTGGTCGGAGTGGAGTGGGCGACGAGACGCATATGCGCGAAGAGATCCCAGCCGGTGGCACGATGATGAGAGATAGGGGAATTGACGAGTGGTGTGAGGAGCGAGTGATAGATGTCGAGAGCGGGGTAAAGATCCTTGTCCTCCAGATCGTGTAGAGTCATAACCGCAGAGTGGAAGTCGGATCGAGAGACGTGGGCGAGGACGAGATAGCCATGGCTGTCTGGGCTAACGGGGAAGCCAGCTGAATTGGCAAGGAGGAGGGAAGAAATAGAACCGACCAGGAAGATATTGAACGCCTGTTAAAAGAGAACAAGCAAGAAGAACATCTCACCTCTCTCGTACTGCTGGATTACGTCGATGAGTCCTTGCGAGTCTCCTGCCTGGGCGAGCGACTTCATGACATCGAGATACAGTTTCCCCTCAGGCCTCGAGCCGGATCGCTTTAGAAAGATAGAGCATCCATCAGTCCAGACTCAGCGGAAGTGAGAGAAAGATGTCGACGATATACTCACCTGCATCAAGTCCAAGATGTGAGCAGCTTCGAGCGCAGCACCGGCAACCTTGAACTTGTGCTCTTTCTCCTCTCTCGAGAGCACCGGTAACCGACCTAACATTCTATACCGCTCTAAACGGATCTTCTCGAGTTGCTCGTCCTTAGGTTTCCACTCTCCCGCTCGATTCAAGGCTCCATAAACCTCCCTTGCCCATTCTGATCGAGTGAGTAGACCCATCGGCACGACGTCGGATCGAGCAACAGAGGATTCTGTCGAGTTTCGTATCGAGGGAGGACCAGGATCGCGTTTGGAAGGGATATGAACACCGCCATTTGGCAAAGTGCGATCGAGTGGAATGAGTGATGGATGGGGCGTGTCGGGGATCAAAGATGTTCGGCGGCGGGAAGATTCGGCGGCTCCGATAGCAGTCTGAACTCCTTTGATAATAGCGGATCGAGGAGGACGGAACGTTGAGGCTTTTTCGGGTGTGAGCTGGGGAGAGACGTTGATCGAGGGAAGAGAAGTCGACGCTCGGTCGGGGTTTCGAATCTCATAGGAGGAAGATGATGGACGTGATTCTATATTGGCTGAGGATGACGGTGGGGTTATCGAAGTGGCAGGTATGGTGATTCCAGTAATTTCGGAGAAGTTGGCGATGGGAGGTACATTTGGATGAACGCCAAAGGGGACGGCGTATTTTGGTGGTTGAGTGTTGAAGGAGGGAGAAATAGAAGGACGAGCGATGGACGAAGGGTCCAGCTGACGAGGCAGAGAAACCTGATCCTGAGGCGAGGACTGGGAGTGTGATTGTTCGGCACGATAGGCGTTTGGGTATCGTTGCTCGAACGAGAGCTGCTCGTGAATGATGGGTCTGTTCGCAGAGAAAGAGCCAGCTCGATCGGCAGGACTTGGTTCTAGATTCGATGGTGAAGGCGTCGATGATGATGATGTACTTGAAGGAGTGACCTCTGAAACTTTGTCCGTACCCAGCTCACGAGCGAGAAGTCGATCACTTAACCTCAGCTGTCTGACCCCAACCAACTCCAGCTCGACCTCTTCTTGTTCTCCTACTACCGGTGCTGACAGCTGTCCCATCTGAGACTCCATCGTGCCCGGTGCTAGCCGACCGGACTCGGACACCGTCTCAGGTGCGGCCAACGCAGCCATTCTCCTCTCTTGTTCGGCCTTGACTTCGAGCCAAAACTCCTTCTCGACCCTGAGTTTCTCCTGGGCGACGGGGTTTTCAGTTGATCCATCAGCATACGGTCGAACGTCCTCTGGCTTGCCAGGTCGATGCGTAGGCGATTCGAGGGAAGGAATATTGCCGAGCTCGTTTCCAGAGGCGAACAGGTTCACGTAGAAGTCGTCGATCTCGGCCTCACTCAATGGTTCTAGACCCTCGAGAGCTTTCTGGAAGCATATGAATGAAAAGAAGACCCTGTCAGCGGAAGGACCGATGCGTGGAGTTTGAAAGGGGCTGACAGACCTCGATAGCAATCTCCCTATCCTGACGCATGACCTGTTCGGCAAAGTATCGTTGTTGCTCATTGACACCTTTCATCCTCTGCTTCATGCCAACTCCAGTAAGCTCGCCGAGCTTTTTGCTAATTTCTTCCTCCCTGAAAGAACGTCAACCACGAATGAATGGATCACCTGTCAGAGGACCGAGTCAGTCCAGGAGGACAGTACGTGGGCAAGGGGACGGACTCTTGTTCTTGTTCGGTCAGCTGCTTGGGTGGTTTCGGAGGATATTTGTCCCGCTCAGCCTTCTTCCACTTGATCCTTGAGAGAGCATGGCTGGTGGAGAAAGAACGGGAAGAAGCTGATGTCGGAGAGGGCCGGAGGGGGAGGCTAGTCGAACTAGGAGTGATGATCGAAGCTGGGGAAATGCGGGAAAGTGTATGTGGGTGAATGTGAAGAGCTTTGCGTAGATAGCCCAAGGGATGAGCAGGTCTGCGAAGCATGAAACGAGAACGGAGGACTGGTTGAAGCGAAGGTGGAGGTGGAGAGGTTTGGGACTGTCCGAAATTTCGTGTCAGGACGACTTCCGACAACCACCCCCTTCAATTCAACGACTCAGCATCATGGCTATCAAGAGGAAGTCGTCAGACTCGAAATCAATATCATCAAACCCTGTCAAAGTCGGTCACATTCCTGAAGACCTTAACACAATGATAGCCAAGTCTGATCCGACGTCCACCTCTTTGTGTCCCTTCTTGCAGCGACCAGCACCTTCTGCAGCTCGAGACGATGACGAAGACTTCATCAGCGATGATGGAGAAGATCTCCTTACCAAGTCAGTCGGTCTAGATGATGACGACGACGACGATTCGGGGGACTCGCAGGACGAGGATGAGGACGACGCCGATTTGGGAGACGAAGCTCTACTCGAAGGTGCCGGTCAGGATGTCGACATGGCGAACGAGAGTGCAGATGATGATGACGAGGATAATCAAGTCTCGGCACCCAAGAAGTACGATCAGAAGAAGGGTAGCTCTCTCTACAAGGCACCCACTCACGAGGAAATGGAGAGTGAGTCTCAGAGCGTAGTGATATGTACCTTCAGCCTGGCTGACGCATTCACAACCCCAATCGTTCCTTTCCTTAGCTCTCAAAGCTGGAACGTCACTTTTCAAGTCCTCCCTCTTTTCCTTGCAGCTTGATCTCCTCCTCCCCTCTCTTCGACCTGTGCCTGCTTCCGCTCGCCCGGCCCCTCCACCTCTGGCCGCCCTTCACTCGACGCTTCAGTCTCTCCGGATGAGCCTACTGGCCCTTTCTGCTCTTCCCGAGACTAGTCCTCGGCTGACCCGGAGCCAGTTTCCCAACCTCCCTTATCCTGCCCCTGGACCAGCGGATGACGCAAAATGGTTGATGACTTTCCTCCCGCCGAAGGAGGTCCAAATTGTTGGAGATTGGGCCCTTGACACACGTTCAAGCGTTAAGGGAAAGGGCAAGAAGGAGGGCAAGGAGGGAACGGTAGATCTTGCCGTCCTGATGCCTGAGGAGTATTTCGAAAAGAAAGACTTCATGAATGGTCGTTACTTCTTTAAGCGGGTCTACTGGCTGGGAGTTGTTGGCAAGGCGTTGGAGGACAAGCTGTCAGAGTTGGGTCTGGCGAGCGTTGAGTGGGCAGAGGAAGCCGGAAGCGAATGGAAACCAGTCTTGATCCTCAGATCCAAGAAAGGTCAGGTCGACTCTTCTTCAAGCTGTATCCACATTCGAGGTGCTCACTTTAAACCGTTCATTATGTTTGCTCTTCCAGACAAGAGTGCTTCAGACTTCTCCAAGCTCAACCTTACCATCACGATTCGACCCACCATCCCTACTACCCTCTTCCCTCCCATTAAACTCTCCCCTCTCAAGAACTCTCTTCGTCCCCCACCCTCGGATGTTGCTCCTCCTCCTACTCCCCTTTACAACGCCTCTCTTCTATCCGACACGACTCTCTCAACTCACCTTCTCTATCTCCACAAGCTTTCTCTTGACCTACCTGCATTCAAGGATGCCTCGCTCCTTCTTCAACTTTGGGCTAGCCAGCGAGGGTTTGGTACCGTTGTTCCTTGGCTCGGTCCCGGTGGGTTCTCGTTGTTTGCCGAGATGGTGCTTGGTTACCTCGTCTTTGGAGGTGGAGGTCTCGGCAAGGTCGAAGGTGGGAAGCGACTCGGCAAGGGCATGTCCTCTTACCAAATCTTCCGAGGTGTCCTCGACTTTTTCGTCGGACACGACTGGTTCGGCACTCCCGTCTTTATGAAGAACACAGTTGCGACGGGCTCAGAGCCCAATAAAATTGCTCCAGAGGATTTCACCGCTGTGTTCAAAGCTGTCTTCGTCGAGCCAACGGGAGCTGTTAACCTCCTCTCAGGAGTAGAGCAGGGGGTTATCGAGCTGCTTGGCCACGAGGCCAGGATCACTCTCAGTCTGCTGGATAGCGAGGAGGGTGAGGGTGAGGGTGAGGACGTCTTTGAAGGCGCTTTGTTGAGGGACCTCAAGGGCGGTCAACTGAGATACGACTTGGTTTTCCGGTTCGTCTGCTCTGACGATTTCTGATTGGCTGTATCGTCGTCCTCGATAGGTTACCTGATCAGCCGATACTCTTCTCTTTGACCTCCACAGGATTGACGTCTCCGACGCACAAGCTCTGCTTCAACCACCTCTCGCTCGACTCGATCAGAACTCTCACCTTCACCACCTTATCAACTCCATCTCATCTACTGTTCGACGGGCTCTCTCAAGCCGAGCTCGTATCGTCGTCATGCAACGACCTTTCTCGACCTCATCAACCGCATCGATCACTACCTGGTCCTTGTCCTCCCCTCGACCTATCGCGGCCGAGAATTCGGATGTCCTCGAGCTGGGCGTTATTCTCGATCCTGCCGAAGCCACTCGACTCGTCGACCACGGACCTCCTGCTGACGATACCGAGGGCTGCAAGGAGTTCCAAGCTTTCTGGGGAGAGAAGAGTGAGCTTCGTCGATTCAAGGATGGCCGTATCCTGGAGAGTGTCGTCTGGGAGGTTGGATCGGCTCAAGACGAGAGATCTCAAATCATCGGTCGATCCGTTAGATACATTCTCCAGCGCCATTTCGGGATAGACGAATCGTCTGTCAACCTCGAATCCTCGGCCGGTTACCTTCCCCTCCTTCGAATGCCCAACACTGCCATCGACCTCATCTCGACCGAGGATGGCAACTCGCTTGACGGCTTCCGACCTGCTCTTCAAGCCTACCAGGAGCTTTACCGAGTCCTCAAGGGTATGGACGACCTTCCACTGTCGCTTCTCAACGTCTTCCCTGTCTCGGAAGGTCTTCGCTACGCTTCCGTGTTCCCACCGCTACCCATCGATGTCGACCGGTTTCCCCTTACCCCGGATTGTCTCAAGTACGTCGAACCGTTGGACGTCGTCGTTCAGTTCGAGTCGTCTGGTCGATGGCCCGATGAGCTTGCTGCAATCCAAAAAATCAAGCTCGCCTTTTTCGAGAAGATGGCTCGGAGCTTTCAATCAAAAGTCGAGGGCTCTATCGTTTCGGTCGTCATTGACGACATCATAGATGAGGAAGGCGGTTTGATGACGGACAACTGTTACCTCGAGCTCTTCGTCCCCTCTGGATTCGCTTTCCGACTTCGCATTCACCACGACCGAGAGAAGACCCTCCTCGAGCGACTCATTGCCGACAAAAAAACGACCAAGCCTCCTCTCCGTCGACTCGCCCAACAGGCGCTTGACCTTCACCTTTGTCGGTTCACTCACCTTCCCCGTCACCATGCCGCCCTCAACTCGCTTCACCATCTCTACCCATCCTTCACGTCGACCGTCCGGCTCGTCAAACGATGGTTTGCTTCCCATCTCCTCTCGCCTCACGTCCCAGTGGAACTCATAGAATTGATCTGCGTCAGCGTCTACCTCTCGCCAACGACGACTTCTGCTCCTTCCACCTTCTCTGCTGGTTTCGCTCGCGTTATCTCTCTCCTTTCGCGCTGGAAGTGGAAGTCTAGCCCACTCCTCGTTCCCCTTTATTCCGCCGCCGGGCTCGAGGCCGGCAAAAAAGTCACCTTGCCAAAGGAAAAGCGGGAAGCCGCCATTGAGGCTTTCAAGAAAATGCGAGCGAGCGACCCAAACGTCTCATCTGGTGCCCTCTTCGTCGCTACCGAGGAGGACGTCAGCGGCAAGGTGTTTGGATCTTCTTCACCTTCGAGAGTGGTCGCCAACCGGATGGTCCTGATCGCCAAAGCTACCCTCGCTCACCTCGAGGCTGCTGGTCGAGATGGAACGCTTGACGCGAGGGTGAGTTGTCGTCTCTTGTTTCGTTCGATCTCACCATTTAACTTGGTCGCTGAACTTGAACATCATCTCTTCTTCCCCTACGTTCCAACAAAAAAAAAAAACGAACAGCAACTCTTTTCCCACCCTACATCGGAATACTCCTTCCTCATTCACCTCAAACCTTCCATCCTTCCACGAGTAGCTCAAGCCATCTCCCCCGACCAAACGCTCTGGACGTCAAAGTACAAGAACGTCGCTTCGCTCCAAGCCTCAAGTTCAATCTACGGAAAGGAGCTGAGGATCGGATTCGACCCTGCTTCACTTTACCTTCGGGACCTTCAGGTGAGAAGGAGAGACGTGAAACAGAAGCATCAGCTATCTGTTGGAAGCTTTGCTGATTCACTCAACTTGGATGATACAAAAAAAAAAAGCGAATTTACTCGGATTCGTTCGTCCTCTTCCACGATTCATTTGGTGGATCCGTCATTGGTGGAATCTTCAACCCTCAACTTCAAGAGCCTCGTAACTTTAAAGTCCAACTTGGGTTCTCTTCCAAGCCTCTCGCTCTAGAGGGCGCCGTCAACGTAAGTAAACGATACCAAACTTTTCTTCTTGTTTTCTCGTTCAGTCCGACACCGTGATGGCCGAAATCGTTCGTGAAGCTAACAAATGCCAAAACTGGTTCGTTCCGCCGCCTACAGAGTCAACAAGTTCGACTTAACGAAGCTGGTATCCTCGCAGAGGTTGCTAGATTGGGAGAAGGTCTCATTGATCGGATCGAGGTTCGAGCTTAGGAAAGAAAAATTGGGCTCGACTTGGATCTCGGAAGACAGATCCTTGGGGTCAGCAGCTTCTCGATCCTCGAATGCAGGTCTGCGTTCTATTCTGTGTTCCTATGTTCCTCTTTCCCTTCTTCATATGGGGTTTGTGTTTCCTTTCTCTTTGCATTTTTCTCCTGTTTCTCTTTTTTTTTTTTTTTTTTCAAGTCCCTTTCTCTTTTTCGTCTGTCCCCTTTCCCCACCTTATCAAGTCTATGGTTCATATGTATGTCAAGCGAGTCCCTCTAATTGAACACATTAGGAAAGACTAGATAGCTGACTGAGGTTGAACGATCAAGCCGTTGTTTGATGGGGGACGAATCCGCAAGTGTATGTATCTGCTTTGAAGACACCCGAGCAGTCCAACCCGATCCTCTTCAGAACGTCCGAACCCACCCTTTCGTCCCTTCATCCAGCCCCTCACTCTCACTCCTCCTTGTTCTCGACCGGCCACCATCCAACTCTCTTTGGTCTAACCTCTACCTTGCCCCCGATTCCACTCTTGACGGCCTTCCCGTTAATGATCTCATCCTGACCTTGACCAATCGAGAGTGTCATCTCGCCTTCTCCTCTCCAAACGGATTCACATTGTTCCAGTCTCAGGAGAGCTAGACCGGAACCGGAGGGAGTCGAGGTGATGAGTCGACCAGAAGATTTACCTCGAGTTGGGACAGTTGATGGATTTGATGGCAGGGACGAGGAGGAAGGGGTGAGTCGGATATCGGTTCCTGCAAGAGGGAGTGAGGGAAGGATGATGGGCTCATCGGTGGTGGTAGATTCAGAGAGAGGATGAAGCGTGATGGGGACGATTCGTTTTCGAGTCATGCCGGTGTGGTATGTTCGGACTGTCAGTTCTTGACCGATGTAGCAGCCTTTTCGGAAGTCGACTAGGTAAGATGGGATGAAGGAAGTGAGGGAGTAGAGAAAATGAGACACGTGATAACATATTCACCTATGTGGACAAGGCGGAAGACACGCTTACCACCACCCATAAAGTCTAGATTGGACTCGGAGGGTAGAGCCGACAGTGGGACGAGCTCATCTGTGCCTTCTGGTACGCCCAGCGAGAGTCTATGAAGTGTGTATGCTGGGGTAGGAGCGACGATGAGCGACGACGAGGAGTTGGGAATGGATGTATGAGAGGCGTCGGACGGTGGTGCCAAGCATGCTAGGATGAAAGTGACGGCGTGGTCGGATGTTAGCCGAGCGATCAGGGACATCGAGGTCTAAGGTGTAGAGCCGTGTACACGGAGATGCATGATCCAGCGAACAAAAGATCGAGACTCACGTCTAGTATTCTTCTTGACGAGTCCTCTCCAACCCATACCGGGAGCTCTTAGGTCCCAGCCTCCAACTTCTTCCTCTATTGGACGATCACCCGATAATCTTGTCGGTTCAACCTCCCAACTAGGACCGGCACTCCCTCCGTTTCCCCATTTCCAGATCCTCTTTCCACCCCATTTAGCTTCTTCGGCTTCAAACCAGGCTCTTTCCGGATATGATGCACCTTTGATAGCACCAGACGAAGCAGTTGATAATGTTACTGGTGGTGGTGGTGGAGGCGTCCAACAAGCCCAGACATCCCAGTCTGCAGAGACATCCTTGACGGCGACCTTTGATCGGAGGACAAACTTCTTGATGGTGTCTCGGAGAGGCAGGGGATGAGCTGGATGGGGCGGACGGGCGTCATAGTCTATGAGGAAGGAAGAGGTGGGAGGATGTGGGTAGATGTGGGCATCGTAGAGGATTCGACCCTGAGGAAGGGTTGAGTCGGGAGTAAGCTTCGAGGTCGGGTCGTGATGTCATTAATTGATGGATGTATAAACTACCTGAGCGTGAAGGAATGAAGCGTAGAAGGGACGAGCATGGAAGTCTGCTGGGATCTTTACGGCTGTGATACCGAGAAGGAAACTGACGACGTCCTTGCCCTTGAGCTGAAGGACGGCTCTGTTGGGGACGATGTCAGCATGTGTGAAGTTGTTGTGGGATGAGAGTTGGTGGGGTATTGATGTGGACTGTGCTGTGGCTAAGTGGCGAGCTGATGTGAGTCTGGGAGGAATAGCGAGGGGGAAGCGGAGCATGGTGGAGGTGATGACTGGGTGAGGTGGATCGTCGTCATATATCATATCAGATTCCTATTCCCTCAGCAACCTCTCTCCCTCTGTCCTCTACACCCCACTCGACCATAATCATCGATACGCTCATGTCTCCGTCCTCCTAGACCCATCAACTACCACCACAAACAACCCACACCCACTCGATCGAGACAGCGACCCCCCTTTCCTCGACTTGTCGATATCTTCTTCTCCCCACACCTTGGCACTCACCCCTCTTTTCAATCACATCATCTTCCTCTCCTTCTCACTCACAACCATCGACCACCCCATTGTCCCATGATCAACAAACGTCGGGCTCCCTCCTTTTCGCCCTCGACATTGCCCTCTCTGGCGGAAGAATTGGGGTCCCCTCAGAGCTCTTGGACCGTCTTGGGTGACGAATTCGATGGTCTCGTCAGCCGTATGGAGCGTCAAGGTCGAGTCATCCTTGTTCTAGGTGGTGAGTAGCAGGCACACTCTTCCTATCCATCCTTTTCCCAACGAAAGAGAAAGCTCGGACCGGCCGGGGAAGGGGGGGGGGGGCTCGTCTCCCATCTTAGATTTTGCTCCCTCCCCTCCTTTGTATCTCCTTCTTGGGACCCCTTTCTCACCGAACCGGCTCTTTCCTCTCGTAGAACCCACACCTCAAGCTCGTCAGCTCCTCATCTCCCAGACATCGGCCTCGTCCCTTCTCCTTCTTCCACCAGACAGCGCCGCGTCGTCTCAAACACCGGCCGCAGTCCCTCGACCTAAAAGACGACTCTCCCTCTTGCGTCGTCGTTCCCGTCGCTCCTCCATCCCCTCCTCCACCTCCTCTCCCGAAGCAGCGACCCCTATCGACCCAGGCAATGCACCTTCGCCTTCGTCTCCAGATCCAGATGCCGTCGCGTTCCTGAAGCGAAGCATAGCCGACGACGGGCTTCAGGCCGTCATGGAGGAAGCCGTCGGCATCGTCCTCAGGTGGAGAATGAAGCGAGCAAAGGAGCTCAGACAAAGGAAGAAGACAAAGAGACCAACGACGTCCGGATCTTCGGAACTCAGGGGAGAAGACGGCAGACAGGTACCCAAGAACCCCCGTCGATACTCAAGGCTCGGGGCTGGACTCGCGTCCCTTCGAGCACCAAGCGTTACCTCTCTACATACCAACCTGTCCGACGACCCCCCCGCCAGTCTTTCCACCGAGGAGGACGAAGCCACCGCGTCTGCCTCTTCCAACCAGCTCAAACGGCCTTTTGACGTCGTCCTTCACTTTCTCGGTACCCCGTATACAGTCGCCCAGAACCTTCAGGAACTTCTCTCGACCTGCTTCCTCGTCACTACAGTCTCGCTTCCTCTACTCACAGCTCCAATCAGCTCGAAAGACCGCTCAGGCTCGAGCTCTAACTCTAGAAGGAACAGCAGCGCTAGCATTAGCAACTCAAATCAACCCAGATCGTCTTCATCTTCACCTAGTGCTTTACGGCCCAACATCACGTCTACCTCAACCTCTTCTAACCTCAGCGGTCCCAGCATCGTTCCGTCATCTGCTTCCGCCTCTTCTTCCATCTATTCCCCCACAGGCGACCGTTCGACCCCTCGTCCACCGTCTCTCACTCCTTCGACTCGTTCCTCGGTCTTCACTATCAATGCATCCATCGCATCCGCCGCTCCCCTTCTCGCCCATATACTTCCCTCCACTTCTTTCAACCTTTCAACGTCAGCATCGGGAACATCTGGCCTAGAGAATGCTTCCTCAAGACAATCTGGCTCGTCAGCTCTCATCCTCTTACCTATGCTACTTGACAAGTTTCTCGCCCCTTTCCTCGTCTCACACCCAACGGTGACGATCCTAACACTTGGTTCGCCAGAGGTTCTAGCCGAATCTCCTCCACTTCCGTCAGAAGAAGCTCTCTCGGAGGACGATTTCCTTCCCCTTGCCCCCCTTCCCTCAATGTACATCCTCATGGCCGCCGGTACACTTAACCCTCCTCTTCCCGTTGTTCGAAGGATCCATCATTCTCGTCAATCTTCCGCTTCATCCTCTCTCAAGAATGGCTCGAATGAGACAGGTCTCATACCCACTCAATCGACCTCATCAAGTCAACATGCGATATCATCCTCAAATACATTTTCGGCATCATCAGCATCCCCGTCTTTGCCATCCGTTCACCCAAGGACATTCATTGCATCATCGAATTCAGTCACATTCATCCCTTCCAATTTTGCATCTTCATCCGTTCAACCTTATCCGCCTTTCTTCCCCTCTTCAGCTACGACTTCACCAAACAGCATCAGAAATCTCGCTCTTCCTTCCACGTCGGCTTCCACCATCATCCCTCCTGTTCCACCCATCCCAACCAGCCTGCCGCCTCTCCTTACGCTCACGCCGACGACACCAACGACGATCCATCCAAATGACAGTACACCCCACAGTCCCATATCACGTACTCACTCGACCTCTCCCTCTTCGCTCATCGGGAACGATGATTCCCCCCAATGTCCCCAGCAAACCTTTCAAGTCCCCCAAACGCCTCCCTCTTCTGCCTCGTGTCCTCCACGCGTCTTTTCACCCAATCAAACACCACCACAACCATCATCTCATCCCATCTCGCTCCCAACCCTTGAGGATCCATCCGACTCACTGTCATCTTCTGGGACTACTCATTTGGAGACACCTCGAACTTCCTCTTCTTCAGAGATCACTGATCGTCGACAACAATATGGCGATGCGACGACATCGAAACCACCGTTCTCGTCGGCCATGACATTGGTAACAACACAGCCGTCAAAGGTCGGAGATGATGATGGCACTCAGAGGAGAGTGAAGAAGAGACAATCCTGGTTCGGTCGAATGTTCAACGGGTTCAGCGGCGGCGGTGATGGAGAAGAAGGACAGAAACATAAGGAGAAGGAGAAGAAGAAGAAGACTTGAGGTTGGCGGAAAACGATGATGCTCGTTGGATCGAGATTTTTGGATTGAGCAATCATATTGTGGTGCGTTGGGGGGGGGGGGGGGGGGGGGGGGGGGGGGATTCTTGGAACGAAATGTTGCCGTTTGTCTTTCTTGGGGATATACTTTCTTCTGCTTCTTTCTAGGTGTTTCCTTCTTTCTTCTCTTTGTCTATCTTCTTGACCCATATCCCCTCTCTCTCACACCCACTCTCCTATTCGCTCACACCTACGACCCCTTTACTGCCGTTCAGTTCTTTCAAATCCGGAAAACTTCTCTTCAGAATGAAACCCTCCTTTCTACTCGTCCAAATCCACATGCATCATCAACCTCATCCTTCATCTTGCATAGTTCTTCTCTCCAATGATCCAAGTTCTCTCTCTCTCTCTCTCTTCGTTTTCTTGTTTGGGCCACGTCGTTCGTATTTATGCCGGTTTAATTCATCTTGGGGCTATGTGTAAACCCTTCTTCACATCGACACCGGATTCTCTCGCCGATTGTCTCTTTGTATGTTTGACAATAAAAAGGTGGAGGGTAGTCATGCAAGCTAGCGAGATACAAGGGCAGTGTTAGACGAGGGAGAGATGGAACCGATATCACAGCAAAGGGAGAAAGAAGGAGACGGGTAGTGTACAGAGAGTTTAGGGGAAATAGAGTAGAACACAAAAGAAGTCGAACGTGTTGGTTTTCCATTGCAAGCTCTCGTTTCCCTTGTTCCCGTCATTTACGTATCAATGACGACGACAGCGACCGACCAAGAGGGAGACGTCCAATCTACCTGGCCATCCTTCACGTCGAGATCGATCAACTCGTTTTTCACCAAGACCTCTTCGCCAGGAATGTTTGATGCTCTCCAGTCCCCGTTGGAGGCCATCACCAGGTCGACGTGAGCTTTCTGGCCGGATGATCCAGAGGAGGAGAGATCATCGAAGAAGGAGGAGAAGTCGAGCGACATGGGCCGAGAAGAATTACCAAAGTTTGCAATCTGCGAAAAGGAGATATCAGATGCAACGGAAAGGGAGTGTGAGAGTCACTTTTTTTTTTTTTGTATCCAGAGAGAGTAAGAAGAAAAGAAGTCCCGGACCTTGACGTAAGTCTCTTTCTTTGAAGAAGAATGTGAGACGACGATGGCGAGAGACGAGTTTGTTCCGATAGGAATCGATTCATCGATGGTGAAGGGAAGCACAGAATCTCCTCGATGGATGGAAAAGACCTTTCAGGAAAGAAGCAGAGAGGGAGAGAAAGTTTCGAAGGCCGATGAGAAGAGGGATGGAAAACAAGCGGGTGTTTTGTAATTTTGTTAGGGTCGAGGGAAACTTGGGGCTTTTATGATTGTGAGAAGCAAAGTATAGAATTCTCACCTTCTGAACGTAATAAGACGCACTCAGGTAAACTTGACCTGCATCGAATCCGATGAGATTTGGACTCCATTGATGCCGGTTGATGTTCTCCAGCATAGGAGCGTATGCGGCGGCAAAGACGAGGTCCTGCAGATGTCAGCGTAGAGCGATCGAGGAGGGAAGTAGAGATGAGAGACACACAAAGCATGCATGAGTTTTACGTCAGAGCACACAAGCAGGAGATCAAGATCGCTCACAGAGTTGCGCTCGAGTCCAACCATGAAGCTCGCTTCTCCAGTGGCTCCCTCCATAGTCGACCATCGGAGTCGACCACAGCTTACTTCGCCGTAGAGGCATGATTCATTGGTTCCAGTGACGGCATACTTCGAGAGAAGATTCGATCGGCTCGTCAGTCGTGTTGTAGAAGAGATTTCTGCGTTGGTGAAGTTCCGCATGCAAGTGTGACGACTGACCTCTCCTTCAAAGACCTTCTCTGCGGATCGATCTCGATTGTCAAAGAGGTTGATGTTGTCCTTGAACCATTCTGGAGTTTGATAGACGTGTTCGTCTGAAGATTATCGATAGCGGCGTCAGGTAATGCTTCCTCGACTCGTGCAGACAATGATGAAGCGGACAGACCGATGTATTGGGGTGAAGGGTCGAGCTTAGTGATGGGTTGGGTGGTTGCGAGCAGCTTCGGGCCGACAGAGAAGGGCAGTGAGAATCGTTGAGATCAAAGATGGATGATGTGTTCCTCCCTCAGAATCAAGATGCTTTCAGCTCACCTTGAGGTTGGGGTATGCAGATTGGATTGCGTCGTGGAACATCTGCCATCGGTAACCCTGGTAGGACTCTGTAGAGGACAAATTCAAAGTAAACGAAGTTCTGGACATCAACCCCTGTTGTTCTACGTTACGTTGATTTGATTGAGCCATGTGGTGGTGCAAACGAACCGATTGCGAAGAAATCTTCGTTCCCAATCTCGATGTAGGGAACGTTGAAAGGGTCTGGATGACCGAGATCAGATCGCATCTTGCCATACTTTGTATCTGCCGAGCCAACAGCGAACTCGATCTGAACGCGGGAAAGTACAACGATGACAGGATACTGCAATCAGAAAAGAAGATGATCATATGAAGTGTATCGCTTTAACCGAGTGTATGCTCACTTGGTCGATAGCAGTCTGAATATAAGGCTGGAGATCGGTCGCGTTCACCGTCTCTCCTCCGAGCGAATACCCTAGAGAATGGACAGAGGAGATCAAAACCAGGATGTCAGGTCGTGGGTTAACGTCCGAGCAGCGCGAGAACGCCCACGTCCTACCAACCCGCGTAAACGCCCATGATTCCTTCTACGCCGAGGTCTTCGAGCCAGTTTAGGTATTCCAAAAGTCCCAGACCGTCTGTGTTGATGTAACCCCAATCCCCAAATCGACCGGGTCGGTCCGCGAGGGGGCCGATGGTTTCGTTCCACTAGACCAATTAACACAAGGACTTTAGTCAACAAGCAGTACCAAGAGGGATGCCTAAAGCTACGGAAGAGCTCACCTTCCAACGCTGGGCAACGATCTGGCCTTCAAGGTTGTTCTGGCGTATGAAGATGCGGAACGAATGAAATCAAACGACATGAGATGAAAAGTCGTCAGCTGAAAAAGAATCAGAAGGGGGGCTCAAAAGGTCATCATAGCCGGCTGTACTTACACCTCCAGGGAACCTCCAGATTGAAGGTTTCGTTGCAGCGATGCTCTCGGCGATATCGATTCTCATTCCATTCTTTCGGTCCTCTGTGGAGATGGGAGCGAGGCGGGAAGGCATGAACTTAGATTCAAGAGACGAACGCTACCCAATATAGACTTCTCAGACGTACTGTAGGTGGGAGGGAAGAGCGAAAACAGAGCAAACTTGACCCTCGTCGATCCGTCTTCTCCTTCGACATAGAATCGGAGTGTATTGTTGGTGTTGGACGCCGAGGACCACGGTTTGAGATCTGCACTATACTCAACCCAGTCCTCCGTCAAGCCAGAGAAGCGAACGATGCCAAAAGATTGTCCATCCGTAGCTGATTCGAGCGACGCCTTGATGCTGACACTAGCAGACGACGGAGACGGACTAGGCCTGGATCCAGTCGCTGAGGCGAGTTTGGCCCAGAAGCTAACTTTGTAGGTCCAGTCAGAGCAGACCTTAATCCCCCAGTATCCGGTGTTCTCGAAAGTTGAGGGAATGCTTGCAGAGAGCGAGTTGGGAAGCGAGCTCGAAACTGGTTTCGTAGCGTTCGTGATGGCGACGTCGCCTGAAAGGGTCGACCAAGCGTAGTAGGCATCGGTCTGATTGGAAGGATCGACGATTTGGAACGCTCGATCTATGACGATGAGAAAAGAAAACAGAAAGAAGAAAGAGGAAACAATAGCATCAGCGAGGCTGAAGACTCCATGAGAAGAGAGCAGATGCATGGATAGTGGTTTCACTCTGAAGCAGCTCAGCGTATAGGCCGCCATCCCCTGAGTTGTTGATGTCTGATGAGGGGGGGGGGGGGGGGGGGGGGGGGAGTGGGTCAATGTACGTCACCTGGACAAGAGGGAATCGAGACTTTCGCCGAATCTTTCACATCACTAACCTTCAAACATGTAGCCATCTATGTAACCAATCGGAACGGTCTGAGCATACAGTCTTCAACAAAGGAGAAGAGACGGAACCAAGAACGGAACATACACATCGGACCAAAAGTGTCATTTCCACCTTGACGTTGAATGACGACCTTCGCTAGATCTTGGTCACGCGATATGATGGGTGTGGCGAGAGTGGTAGTCCCTGCGATGACTAGGGTAAGAACAGATAGCAACATCCCAGTTGAGATGATGTCGGGGTAGAAGTGAACAAGCTGAGTGGGTTTCTTGAGAGGACGGTGGTGCCTTAGTTGATGGGTCGGCCAGATCGTGATGTCGTCGAGACGATCATATCCGGTCGAGAAGAAGGAATTCAAAGGAAGCAAAGTGGGGTTGACCCTGTGGCAAGAGCGTCCGGAAAAGAACCCGGACCGGAGGGAGGAAGAAAAGGGAGCTAAGTCTCAAGCTCCGGTTGGACGTCCAAATTCTCCCACAGGCTGCTTCGTTAGTCCAACTCAGTGACACGCCGGCTGGCAACTAGCGTCACTTTTCAGGCCCGACTGAGGAACCAGACAAAGAAGGAAAAAAGTCATTCGGATCAGAGACGAGATAGACCAAGAGAAGAAGGGAACGTCTGTCGTCCATCACGCGGTGGTCCCCCTCTTCTGCCCTTCCAACTTCTTCTTGAGAGCTTGCTGAGCCCAATCTTGGCTCGCGAAGTTTGCAGTGTATGCGCTGTCGACGATGGTGTTGCAGCTTCGAATCAGGCCTTGATCGTTGAACTTGAAGATGAAGCTGCCAGGGATGATCAGATAATTCAATCGTAAGCTGTTTGAAGTCGGATGGATGCACAGGGCGTCGATACAGTGAAGCACTTACACATAGTGCTGAGTATAGGGATCTCCGTTGGCGAGTTCCCCCTTGCAATCAACCTGGAACAGTAAAGGTAATCAGCTGCGATCTTCGTTCCGCTTGTCACGTCACAGTGACTCACCTCAAGCACGACACCATCCATGCCGACCACGGACTCGCATAGATTGTCCAAGTCATACTATGCGTACGAAAAGTCGCTTTTTAGCCTGAGCAGGCATACACCTAAACTGTTGAAAAAGGATTCACCCCGAATCGATCGATAAAGGTGCGATCAAGCATCAGCTTGAGCGCCTCTTCCTTGTCGGTGGCATATTTGGGTGCTCCCGGAGTAGCATGCATCGAGGGAGGGTAGAGCCTGTGCTCGAAGTCGTGGGACAACATCTCTGCGACTGAAGCCTCATCGTGTCGCTCGAGAGCTCGAAGAAAAGAGAGGGCGGTTTCGTAGAGGTTATTGGAGGACATGATGAGGAAGAAGTACCAGTATGGTGATGGTTGTTAGTTGGATAGTGTTGAGGGGTTGGAGGATATGATAAAGGTTCGCAAGACCGTGAGTCACCGAGAAGCGCTGTCGACGACCTCAAGCCTCGTTGCCGATTTTCGATGCATAGCCCCATTCAGTACAAGCCAACTCTCAACAGAACCAGTGTGAATACAAATCTTTCATCTATGCGAGCCAGCTCTCCCTTGGTTTTGGTTCCCTCTGCAGATACAAGAAAAGATGTCAGCTTCCACGATCGCGATTTCGATCCTCGATCACATAACGCCGAATTGATAGTGCTTACCATAATCCTGATCTGATTCTGTTTTGTTTTTTTGGTCGAGTGAAAGAGCGAGTACACCCAGTACAGCGAGTGACATTGATCAGCTATGGATTGAACAACAAAATTCTCGAGTCCTCAGCTTTTACGCACCCCTCCAACGATCTGGCCGTCGGCCTCTAGCAATCTTTGGATCATCTTCTCTCCTCTTGGCGCGACGGTCGCTCGACCCGACAGAACCGTAGATTCGGCTCCAAATGTTTGATACTTGGCTCGTTGGGGTTCGACGTTGAGACGGAAGCCGAGCATGTCCACCAGCATGGTCCGGTTGTTGATACGATCTGGCAAGTTGACAATCTGTTGGACGCATGTCACCGACATAAGCCAGAGAATCGACTTGTGAGCAGTCATTCGGGCGATATAGTGGCGACAGCCAGAATATGGCCTCAGAAGGGAGAGAGTGAGAGCGAGTGACGACGACTCACATCGAAGTTGACGTCCTCTGGCATCTAAAGTATGTGATTCGTAACCGTATTTCATTAAACATCACTGCACAGGAGCAGAACGATATGATAGATACGTACGAGCGGACTGAGGACACAGTCCTCGTTGTTAAGGTACACTCTTGCCTCCTACAAGACCCGAACCAAACCAAATCGATAGAGAAGGAGTTGGGCGACGTCAGGATATCTGGATTCTCCAATCACCATCATCGCACGTCCGACTCGATGATATGATCTTTCACCATCGGCACGAGAAAGGAGACCGGAAGGAAATAAGGATGAACGTACGATCTGTTGATTCTCCTCCTTGTAAAGTTCAACAATATCCTTCACGTCACCCATATCATCTTCAGCCTCGCTCTCGACTTCGAATACGGCTGACTGGGTGCTTGAGGTTCCGGTCGAGGGAAGAAGAGTGGCCTGCTCGAACCGAAGACCGAGCTCCTTGAGCCGGCTCTGGACCGACTCAAAAGCGGAGGGATCTTTGGGAATGTGGCTGATCTATAAGGACAAGAGGGTGGTTGAAACAATTTGATGTATGCATAAGCGAGAGCCATAAGGATTACGGGTTGAAATGACGAAGAAGACGGTTCAAACGCACGTAGACTGTCGGATAGATTGCGAAGGAGGGACGGGATGAAGAGAAGGTTTTAGCAGAAGGGAACCTGGATGAGCAAGTCGTCTTGAGAGCTTGAGTTATCGGGCGGGAGAAGATCATGTTGGAGTTGAGAGGATGTAGCCGGAAGAGGAGTCAGGGAAGGTGAACGTTCTAGGTCGGGACTCGCCCTCAATCCTCTATCACCTGTCATCAGTTCGCTCCATGACTCAATCTTCTGATAACGTTGGTCTCGTTCTCGTCACTCTTTCTCTCCCTTGTGTCTCTTCAGCTCATCAAATCTCTCTTGTAGCAAGCGAGACTTCAGGAGCTTACCCGGGAGAGGGAGGTTCTCCTCCAAGGTTCACCTCATATCTGCCCTAGTCCTGCTCTGAATTCCTACTGACGACAGCATTTTGCAACTTAGCTGAAAAGGACGGATGGAAACCAATCGGTTCCGACTCGCTTCATCTTCATCCCACCACCGCCGAGGGCGACCCTGCCTCTCCCAGTCTTTCCTCTTTATCTCTGTCTAGCTCCACCATCCACCCATATGGTTTCCTCTCCGCTCATTCGGGCTACTTTCCTCAACCCTCCTCTATTCTCAACGACCTCTTCGAGCTCGGATCCGAAGCCGAGAGCCTAACTCCAGCTCAAAGACTTTCGAGGTCAGAAAGTGTCGTAGAGGATAAGTTTGATGAGGGTCAATATCAGGGTGACTATGTTTACGATGAAGAGATCAGTGAAATTTTGAGGTGGGAGGCTCCGTGGGGGCAGATCAAGGACAAAACCAGTGGTGGGGACGATGTCAAGGAAGAGGATTACTTTGGAGAGGACGAGAAGATGTTGCTCGATTCACTTCCTGTTCGAGACGAGGACTGTACGTATCCTTCAGTCCTTCTGTATAGTCTCCTGATCTCACAGACGCTGAGTTGCCTTGCCTCATCTCCACTGTCTAAGCTTCCTTCTCTTCGCCTTGTCCTTCAAGCCTTCTTCCAACTCTCCTCTTTCTCCTCTTTTCGACTTGCTACGACACCCGGATCACCCTCTCCGACCCCTCACCCGAGTCTGGGTGGACTCTTACATCCCTACTCCCTCTCTTCACCTCTCTAACCTCACCCAATTCCTACCCATCGACAGACTCCGTCCTCATCGCTCTCTATCGTAGAGCGCTCGCCTTTCCACTCTACAGACATTGGGCACTCAACGAGAAAGTTCGAGAAGACGTTGCGAGCGTTCTGGAAGGTGGTAGGCGATCGGTTATAAGGTGCTTACTTGGGATGAAGAGAATCTTGGATGGAACGGAAGCATACGCAGTGTACAGTCTGATCTGGGTCGATGATGTTCTCGCTCATCTACTTGCCATCAAGGAGTGGGTCTTTTCCTTCCTGTAATATCCATTCTTCCGAAGTGAAGCAACCGAAACTGACGAATATCCTTGCTTCATGTTCCTGCCCTCTTTCGTCCTTCACTCAACTCACTTCTAACCTGCGACTTTCCGCCCCAGTAGAGACGACGACTTCTTGAAATTATTTGGTCGTGAAATCCGACGGACGGTTCCCTCCAAGTCTTCCACCGGCTGGCCTCTCGAGGAGCTCGAAGCAGAGACGCGTGAAGCCGGCGGAGATCTAGAGCTCGATTGATGAAGTTCTTGAAACGAATGAACGAACGGGGTTGTGGAGGAGAAGGAAACATCACATACAAGCTCAAGGAAGAGAGGAAAGCATCGTAATGAAGAGAATCAAAAGCGAAAGCGAAGCGAAAAAAAAAACCCCGAGAAAAAGGAGAGAAGACGAAAGATGACCGAGACCGAAAGTAGTAGTAGTATAGAAAAACAGACCCAAGTATTACGACGAAGAAAAGGCAATGGGCGTTAAGGGAAGGGTGATTTGATACGTGAAGAGGTGGGACAAACGTAGAAAGTCATCAAGTCGGTTCAAAAGTGTAGACAAGAAACCGACCGGGCGAGCGTCGATAAACGGTAGCTCGTTTAAGATCGGTCCTTGGGAGCCCCTCGCTTGGCCTTAAGTGGAGCAGCTGCAGGCATGAGTAGAAAGCGAGACGAGTTGATTGTCAGTACATGAGAAGATCCGGCGTTAACGAGATGGGCTGAGGGTAGAGAATAAACGAACGAGCGGGGGCAGCCTTGGCAGCGGTCTTGCTCGCGGCCTTGGAAGTGCTTGACTTGGTCTTAGTGGCGGTCTGATAGTAAGATGGATGAAAGCTCAATAAGTGAGCGTCTAGAAGATGACAGTACGGTCTGGTTCAATTACAACTTACCTTCTTGGTAGCAGCCTTCTTGGTGGCAGAGGATGGGACAGCCTTCTTGGTGGCAGGGGATGGGACAGCCTTCTTGATGGGTGCGGCCTTCTTAGCAGGGGCGGGCTTTTTAGTGGGTGCGGCCTTCTTAGCGGCAGGAGCAGCCTTCTTTTTGGTGGCGGCAGCAGCGGCGGTCTTTTTGGCGACGGGCTTCTTTTCGGCCTGGCAGAGACGTGATCACAGAGGAAACAGACAACCGGAAGAAAAATGTAGCGACGAAAATTTGAGTTCAAATCGCCCAGATGTTTATAAGGGCAGAGTAGATGGCAGAGGGACATACGACAGCCTTCGTGACAGGAGCCTTGGCGGGCCTGGACTTGGATCCAGCAGAGGCAGTAGTAGGCTGAAGAGGCTATGAACCATAGTATTAGCTGTATGATCTCGGTCGAGCAGATGAATAACCTAAATTCATGCGAGAGAACCTGGAGCTGACCTTCTTGGCGGCAACCTTGGTGGCGACGGCACCGTTGGTGGCAGGCTTCTGTGGAGAGATAACGATGATGAGATGCGGCGATCAGAACAGTCACATAAGCAAAGTATCGACAGCGGGAGGGAAAATCACCTTCTTGTGAGAGACGGCGGCCTTAGGGGCCTTGACAGCATCTGCAGGGGCGACGTTCTACATCATATGTCAGATCGGCATTAGCAAACAGAGCAGATCGGGAGAACGAAGGAAAGATGAAGCTCACCTCCTTGCCAACCTTGTTGAGCTTGACCTTGCCAGAGGGACCTGAAGGAAAGTTAAGGTCAGATGAGATCAGTCGGCTGATTCGGCGCTAAGGGTCGCATTCGCCTCTCACCCTTGGGCTGGATGAAGACACTCTTCTTGGTGCCAGTCTCGATAGCCTTGCTGAGGTTGTGAATGTTGGAGTTAGAAGACATGTCAATCTTGTATCGAGAAGCGAGGAACCTGGACAGCAGATGGCAGGATAAGGGGGATCGTCAGTATCGACCCTGACGACGACGCGTCCAGAATCCAAAGGGAAGCAAGCCGCGGACTTCTTGATGGTGTTTCGGGAAACTCCGTTCCTGGTGTCCTCTTTATTGTCGGCGATGCAGTGCTGAAGTTGGCAAGAGTCATGACGCGACAAGAGAGAGGAAGGAAAGGAAGAGGGGGGGGGAAGGAGAGAGGAAGGGAGGCGGAGCGGGGTCAGTTCTCTGGCCCTTGGTCACGAGGGTCAACCTCAACATCGCGTCAAACTAGGGTAAGAGGTCGATAGCGAAATGTATCAAGAAGTCTGAGAGGCATCCTGGACGACCAGACGCGTCTGGATGGTCAGACATGAGCCGCCGAAGTCGGGAGAGCGAGGGGAAAGGGTTGGAAGATCGATTGGAGGGTCCTTCACTCGAGATGTCGATTTGGACGCGAAGGAATGACAACTAGGACGTGAAAGTTGGACGAGGATGGAGCTGTGAATTCCATCCACCCATAGATGCGTTCGAATCGTCTTTGGGCGAAGTATGAGTCCAGAAAACGGGATTCAGGAGGGAAGGGGAAAAGCTGAAGCCCTTTCGCGAACTCCACCCTCTTCTGCCTTCGTTCTCCCCCTCTGGCTCGGCTCATCTGGCAGCTATCTCCACCAGACCTTGAGACATGGTCGTTGAGGTTATTACCAAGATCTGTGTACATCGAGAGCGTAATCCGGCAGGAGGTTGTCTATATCGCGCCGGAGCTCGAGGAGGCTTATCCCAAACCGGAAGGCGCGAGGAGGGAGAGACAAGGACTGATTCTCGACTGATGCAATCTTGCTCACCTTGATCATGTCGACGAACGAAGGGTGCTCAGATGGCTTAACAGCAGCCTTGGCACTGGTGGTCTTCTTGGCGGGAGCGGTGGTCTTCTTAGTAACGGCCATGTTGGATGGAGGGAAGGTCTCTGGGTGAGGTTAAACGTCTGCAAGAGGACGCGTCGAATTCGACGCAGGTCGGAGCGTTAGCGGGTAAGACGAGAGGGATCGATGGATTGATAGATGTGCGAGAGAAGAACGCGTACGGGGCTAAGTTGGGTTGAGTTGGGTGAGAGAGGTGATGGTTGAGGGGAAGGTGGGGAGAAGCGTTCTCCTTCCCAAACGCTCAATCCGGAGTTCCGCTGCGCCTCCCAAGGCCCTCAACAAAAAGGGGGCCTCCCCATAGATAAAGAGGTCAGTACCCGACCTCGAGAGGGGAAACAATTCAACACGTTCGCAAGGACGAAGCAAATGCTAGTTCTCATCTCCTCGGGGATGGCTTTCAAAGTCTGTGATGCTCTAATCGCCATCGAGGTTTTTTGACAGGAAAACCGTAGACAAAAATGATTCAAGCCTCTCCTTTTGATTCGACCGCCATTGTGTCCACCCTCATTTTTCGCCTCCTCACTCGCACAGGCTGATGTAGATTCGACGCCATAAGATGAATTCAGAGTAACAAGAGCCAAAACAACGTGGACGACAGATACAACTCTGATACATAGTCAACCAACCAACCTCTCTTCGTCATCATCTCCCCGAACAGAGGGTTCCTCCCCTCTTATTGGTTCATATACAACGCTTTCTCGGTTCCCCATCGATTCTGCTACGCCTCTTGTGCTCCACTTCCCGACAGCTTCGAAGATAATCCAACTACCGAGGACGACAAAGCACATCCCAACGTCACGCAGTGCGAGTTCTAGCCAAAGCGGATACCCTTCATCTGTCCCTGTCGGGGAAGAAGGCTTGTGATTCGGCGGGAAGGGTGTCTCGGGTATCGTTGGAGACGGAAATGGATGGGCATGATGAAGAGGAGGAATGGAGGAAGAATAGATGAAGGGTCCGATAGCTTGGGCTCCATTACCGACTGAGATGATGAGAGCGGTGACTGCGCCGACCTGAGGTGTCAGCCGAGCCACCTCAAGAGATCTGGAGAGGTAAAGTGATCCGAGTGTAGGAGATGCTGACAAACAGGAATGGCCATCAGTCTCGGCGCTCGGTGTATCTGGAGGTGTCCCAGCTATCCTCGTCTGGACTGACCCATCGTAGCCAAGATCCTCAAACTGACACCCATCCAACGACCGAACCCTGACCCGATCCAGTCAACGTCTATCGTCCGCTCCTCTGCTCCGACGACTCCTCCGCCCCTCAGTATCAGACCCTCATACATCCCCACAGCTAGCCAACTGAGACAAACGACCATCGACATGATTCTCCAGACTTCTGATACACCCTTTTTCTCTGCCCACCATCCTACGAGGAATTGGAGGCACCCACCAAGTGCATAGACGAAGCCTACCAGCAGATTTGAGATTTGTTCCGACATGGCGAACCGGGATTGAAGGATCCGAGGGAGAAAGGCGGAGGGTGTTGTCGAGAGGAGAAGAAGTAGATATCCGAGTGATAACGAAAGTGTTATGGGTGATATAAGGGCTTGCAAGGTCGGAGAGGATAGGAGGCTTTTGTAAGGGGGTATAGTCTTAGGCCGCTCGGTCATGGGTGGTGCAGTGAGGGGTGTTTGAGAGGAGGCTCTGGCATGTCGGACGAAGTTAGACGGAAGAAGCTTGGGTGAGTCTTCTGCCTGACTCGAAAATGAGCTTGAGCGAGAACGGCCGTTGGCGGGAGAGGAGGAGAGAATGGCTGCAGAGGTGGTAGCAGACGATTCGTTGGTTGACTTTCGCTGTCCCCCTTCGTCTTCGTGGTAGACCAGCAGTAAAGATTGGAGTGTCGGGTTGAGGAAAGTGGCTTCTGCAGGGCTCGATGGAAGCCAGTGGTAGAGTCCCCAGGCCATGAGCAGAGTCCTGTGGAAACGCAGGGTTTTATCCCAGAGAGTAGGCATATTAGGCATGGGTACCGCCTCCTTTGGTACATACACATACATTACAGCCTGCTTACATGATACCCTGTAGCATAAAGAGAAGTTGATAGCCATGAAGACCCAACAAGGACTCGGTTGCCTCGATTGGAAGAAGGAGAGCGCTAAGGAAGGAACCGAGTGCGAAAGCGATGCTCGCGGCAAAGGCGAAGGAAGATATACGCAGGACGAGAGATTGGGGTGGATAGAAGAGTGTGAGGGCGAGAAGAAATCCAGGGAAGACGCCGCCTGAAGAGGTGAAGCCAGAGGGAGACAGACGGAGTAAGACAGAGGGAGAGAGGTCAGACGAGCGGATGAAGGATCAAGTGTCGGTCTGTATGAGACTAGCCTTCGAATACACCAAGTACGGTCCTGACCAGTACGAGAGACTTCCATCCAGGGACAAGAGCCTGTGAAGTTGTACAGAGAGCACAGCCGAGGAGGAGTATGGCAAGCCAATTGCGAGGACCGAAACGTTTGACGAGGACATTTGAGGGGACCTCGACGAGGATCAGGGTGACAGTGAAGAGGGATCTGATGGCGAGGGACGAGTGGTCAGCTGGGAAACGCTGGACAGGAGTGGGAAGGCGGAAGTTGAGAGAGCGTCGGCGACAAGCGAATTGGGGATCATCTCACGCGGCGACGGCATATCTAGAAGGATTCAGGTCGAGATGGGTCTCGAGAGAGGTAAGTGCGTTTGAGATGTTGGATCTGTCGATATATCTGGGAAGAGGAAGAAGGATGAGCGGAGTCAAGACTGGGAGGGAGGGTTGATGTTGGACTGACGAGCAAGTGTAAGCCAAGAGGATTGGGAGTAGGATATGTTTATCTAGTGCTTTGAGTAAGTTGTCATGGTCCTGCTGGAGCATGGAGAGTGAAGGTGTGGGTCGTTGAGTTGTGTATGATGGAGGAGAGGAGAGGTGAGGTGAGGTGAGGCGAGGCTGGGGGAAGAGAGAGGTTGAGAAGGCGACGAAATGGGCTATGCTCGGAGCCCGCCCAGATTGGCCCAGAGGTGGGTTTTGTTTGGTTTTCCACTTTCCCGACAAACGCCCACCTCCCTCCTCAACTCAACCAACTTCCTCCCCCTCTGCCACCTAATCTCTCTCTCTCTCTCACTCAATCCCCATCACACCAACACATCCTATCCTCAACCAACCATTCTAACGGCCAAACCCCAAGAGTGACCAACGCTTCTTGCCCCCAAGTTTCCTCTCCCTTTGCAATCCAATCTCAAGCCCTCCTTTTTTTCCCCTCTTCTTCCCTCAAATTCCGGCTTGACCTCCATCAAGTCCTCGCCCAAGTCGCCGGGAGTCTCGACGCGAGATGTCGACTGCCATTCAACCGGCCAAATCTGCGGTGTCCACATCGTTACCCTTGTCATCATCATCAAAACCAAAACCAACATTTGATCGCGTCACCAGGAGACGCTCAAACTTCCCCGCTCTTAACGCCGACGCCTCCTCCATCACATCTCCATCCGATGTACCTTCTCCTTCTGCCGAACCACCGTCCCTCACTTCCGACCCTTCCGCTCTCGCCCGTTCCACCATCAACGCTGCCCCGCAAAGGAGATCGAAACAAAACCCCCTTGTCCCGATACCCGCTCCGGCTTCCTCCACCGGATCGACGGCGAGGAGGATAGCGCTCGAGCAGCCAATCGAATGTGGCTTCCCGCCATCTTCCATCCGGTCCAAAGTTCTCGAGGAGGATCTGAGAGATGGTGTGTTGATGGCTGTTTGTGCGAGTCTAATGTCTTTGGTTAGCTTCCTTTCTTCATCTTTCCGTCCTTTTCCTTCTCTTATCGCACGCGACGATGCTTCATCCTCGCCTTTACCGGCCCATCCGCCTCGTTAATCCGTTACTAACTCATCCTACTTGTGAACCCAGAACAACACCGCCCTTGGCATAAAGGAGCTTGCCGATTGCTGCGATCGCAATGGTTGGATCCCACCAAAGTACGTATCTTGTCTTGCCCTTCAAGTATCGTGCTACTTACGTTTCCAACACTGAAAGCCATGGCACACCGTTTGCTTCTTTCTCCTGCCCCCCGTCAACTACTCGCGACCTCGTCCAGCTCAAGCATAAATAGCTCCACTCTTATATCTTCCGCAATCCGGTCCCACTTTCGTCGTCGAGGTGTCCAACCCAACGGCCCAGACCGACTTCCACTCCTCTCCAAACTTGTCCTCCTCGGCAGTCCGTCCGAGGCTGGCCTTGCACCTGCTCTCCTTCCAGCCGCGTACATCGAGGGCAGAAGACCTAGGGGAACAGTCTGGTTCCTCAGCACAGAGCTTGGCTTCCCAAATCCGTTTGAACGAGCTGGCGTGGCCAATCCCGGCCTTAAGGAAGACGACTCTATCAAGAAGAAGGGCAAGAGGAAGAGGGATACGGCTTCCGCAACACCTAGGCCGGCTGCTGGGACTGCTGCTTCTCCTTCATCTACTCCATCTGCTGGAATCAAGATCAAGCTCAAGGTGCTAGGGGGAACAAAGGAGGAACCAGGGCTGGAGGATGGACAGCTCGACAAGCAGGAGATCGACCAGGATCAAGACCGAAGAGCAGGCAGTATAAGTTCGAGTAGATCAGATTCGGATGTCGAGTCCTCGGACTTCACTCGACGTCAGCGTGGTCCAAGCGACGGATTTCCACATTTCTCTCGTCAGCAACCCACCTCTGAAGAGACATCCACCGATCAATCATCCTTGCCCCACTTTAATCTGCATCCTCTTGCGACCTCTTCTCGGGTTGGCCGTGCACCTCGACACAGCCACCCATCGACCGTCTCGAGATCTCTGCACACTGGCTTCCCTTTGCATCAGGCATCGCTCGCTCACCTCCGTCCTACCTATGACGACGATGACGACTCCTCTTCCTCCTCAGACGAAGATGAAACGTTGGGTCCGGCGAAAGTGTCCAGGGACAATACAGAAACCGCCGCAATGGATGAGGACGATCTACCGGGAGAGATTCTAACGATAAGGATGACCTCTACCGCCACAGAGAGGCAGCAGCCGGCAAAACCCCCAGCGTTGCGTGCCAACGAGAATTTTCAGAAACCGAACTATCCGACCCCTCGTCGTACCGATCTTCCTCCCGTGCCAACCCCAGCCGAGTTGCTAGCCGGTGATTCGAACGCCTCCTCCACTGTCTCCTCGCCTGCTGGTGGGCACATGTCAACGCTCCCTCCCACCATTGCTCCTCCAGATCTGCTCCAGCATACATCAATCGCACCTAAATCTACCTCCATTCGTCCATCGCCACGTCAAGCACCTTCCCTTCGCATCATGGCCCCGCCGCCTCATCCTAGTCCAGCTTCGTGCACGAGACAGCTTTCCCTCCCTCGAATGCTCGGACCGTCTTCGCCATCTTCTCCTGCCCTTCCTCCACTTCCTCTTCCACATCATCCTTCCGGACACCATCTGTCGTCCGAGCACCGCACCGATGGCTCGCCAAGCGGCAGCTTCTATCCTTCTTCCCCTTCTCGCCGATCCTATCCTACTCATGTTCTGTACGACCTCAGCGGCGCACCTCTTCCTATCTCCCATCCATCTGTCGACGAGGAAAACTTCGAGCTCCAACTTTCCCTGCTACCTCACGACTTTCAGCCTATCTCTCTTGACGGTTGCCGCCGACTCATCAGCGAAGACGGCGACCACTTCGACGACTCCATCTGCACCATCGGAGCCGATCCAGTCAGCCCATCGGCTTCCTATCTCGGGGAAGAGGATGAGATGGACGATGGAGAGGGCCGGATAGGACAAGGCTACAGTCGATACGAGGCATCTCGCTGGGCACTCGAGAGTTCAGTCGAGACCATCGGTGTTAAGTTCGAGCCTCCCTCGCCTTCCAAGTTCGGCGCCTCTCCCGACGTATTTTCACGCTCATCGTCTGAAGAGGAGGACGAGGACTCGCGCATGGTCGAGGCCCTTGCAACTGGAGTTCCTCGTGTCGTCCAGCAGCACGACGACGATGACGTCGATATTGAACAAGCCTTTCTTGGTCCCGAATCTGTCGGACTCGAAGAGATCGAGAGGGTTTGGGGCGGCAACGGCAAGGCGGGGCCGAAAAGTAGGGGCAGGATTTCGTTCGCCGGTGCGTGCTCTACCTTGGGGTTCAACGGCCGTGGGTACGAAGGAATCGAGGCGCAGGTTTCGCTAGAGGGGAACGAAGACGACGAGCGAAATGTCTCGATGGAGCAGGACCATCAGGCCATTGACGAGGTCAAGAGAGAGAAGGAAGCCTTCGCTCAGGCCTTGGTCGAGCGCGTGAGAGCGGCATGTGGAGAAAAGTTCAACTTTGAAGAGGACGAGGACGGCTCCGACGCTGAGGAGGAAGCCTTGGACATTCTCGACATCCTCGACCCTGACCATCCCGATGCTGTCACCCACAAACCTCCCAAGAAGATCAGACGACTCAGCAACCTCCCTAAACCTCTACCTGCGTCATTCTTCAGCGGTTCCCATCCGTGCTCGTACTCGCTCGGTCGACGTCGATTGAACACTGCACCAGCTAGCTTGATTCTACCTCCCACCCCTTCTGCGCTCATCGACGTCCGGGGATTCGATCCCATGGATCTTCTCTTCACGCCTGAGAGTGGCGTAGGCAAGGCCAGTCCTTTGACGACGACGGCTATAGCAGAGGAAAGCGGCGAGGCGTCCACGATCCTTGAGCTTCTTCCCGACATCCCAGACTTGCTTCTCCCTCATCCCAAAGACGACAAGACAGAAGTGGAGCCACGGCAGGGTGACATCGCATCCACAACTTCCTGTCTGCTACCCAACATTCCTCTTCCACAGGCCATTCGTCCTACGAACCCACAGACTTCTGACGTTTGTACTCAGCCTCTCACGCCCGTTTCACCTCCACTTGCTGCCTGCCTTATCGACGGCATACCCGTGTTCAGGTGCGAGTTTGCCTCGATCGTGCTCCTCCGACGGATCGACTCGGATTACTGCAACCTCTCGAGCTGTCTTCGCGCTTTCGGCATCACGAATGAGGGCGGTGAGGAGGATGAGGAGAAGTTGCTCAAGCATGTGCCTGGAGGGGTGTGCGTCCAGTGGGGAGATGATTGTGCACCGGGAGTGAACGGGGTTTGGGTCGCACTGTCGACGGCCAGGACGATTGCCCTTGAGGTGAGAGAATGCTCGGTTCATTGCATCTCGCACTCGTATGTTTGCTCACACGCTCTCAACTCCCCTGTCTTACCATAGTACACGGCAGGTACACCTCTCCTGGCGACCTTCCTTGATCCCGCTTTGTGGACTCTGTTTCCATCGCCTATCTCTGACGTGAGTGCTTGTTCTCGCCTCGCACGAAGTATTAATTTCATTCATCACCGGTGTATCCTCTTCCCTTTGACTGCACTCATACAGGCCCGGGCAAATAATCCGACCAACAGTTCTGGTTTCGACTTTGCCGCTGTACCTGATCGGTCTCGCTCTCGAACTTCGTCCACTTCCACCGTCATCCCTTCGACGCGAATCTCTCGTTCGACCGTCGTCGTTGATGGAGTGTCTCCTTCCGAGGACGGTACTCCGTCCGCGGGACAGTCCAGCCCACCTCGCCCCGCGACGACAACGACGTCGTCGGGATCGACGAACGGCAACGGTCCCTACGCCAATTCGAAACCTACCCCACTCCGATCAGCTCTGTCCACCGCCGTCGAGAAGCAATCGTCGAAACAAGCAATCTCCAAGCGAAGCTCGAATCGATCGACCCGAACTTCATCCGGACTCTCATCTTCTATCACGACATCCAACGTCACTGCCTCCATCTCACCCACTATTCGTTCCCCTCCGCTCGACCTTCAGCCGACACCAAAGTCGACGAGATCCGTCACGGGCAAGCATCAGGCTCCTCCTTCGGTCAAGTCGACGGCGACGGCAACCGCCAAGGGTGGTGGAGCCGGAGGCGCCATAAAGAGAAAAGCCATCCCAGCTTCAGTTGACAGGGTCAGAACGAGATCGACAGATGTGGCCAACGTCCGAACGACGAGAAGGACTTCAGGCGCTATTCCAAAATGACCATGAAGTGTGGATCTCGGACCTCTGCCTTTCTGCTTTCCTTCATCTCCCTCCCTCTTTTCATCGCTCGTCCCTTTTTCTGTTCTGTTTCCTCCCCTTTCCGTTGCTTTGTTCCCCTTTTTTTTTTTTTTCCTCTAACGTCCAAATCGCATCCTTCCTCGCTTTACTTTGCTTTCCCTATATTGATTCAATCCTCATCCCCTCCTCTCACACTCTCTCTCTTTCTCTATAAGGCCTGACAAGATCAGATCGATCTGGAGATCATGAAATAAGATACCGGAGAAGAAGAAACCCAAGCCAAAGAAAGAAAGAAAAAAAAAAAACGAGATAGAAACTTAAGGGCATCAAGAGTGCTTCGGTGGGGGAGAAAAGGAGAGGGCACGAGATGGTGCCACGAAGAATCTGTGGTAGCACTTGAGGACGGAAGAAAGATTAGATACACGAGGAAAAAGGGTTTGGAAGAGTCATTCAAATAGAGAAGAAGAGGATAGAGAAAAGAAGAAGAAGAGAAAAAAAAGAAGGAAAAGTGGACGAGGAGGTGAAAAGGGGAGATGATATCAGGGTGACTTGTGAGGATGGTTAATCAGAGAGCCAAGTTCGTCGAGGGTCGTGGGATCTTATTTAGTTCCCGACGAGAGGTGCCCTCTCCTCGTCGTGCAAGAGGGCAGCGGGAGATCCACCGGAAGCTCTCCACTGGAGAGAAAGAGAAGGAGGGGAAAGTCAGGTGAGAATGTAGAGAGAGAGAGAGAGAGAGAGAGAGAGAGAGAGAGAAAGATCGATCTTGGGAGACACGACTCACGGTGAGGAGGAAACTCTTGAGGACCCAGAAAGTCGAGAGGATAGCGAATCCAAGAGCGGACCAATGGACGAAAGCGGATGATTGTTGATGGGAGAAGATTGCCCAAAGAACCCAAGTGATGACGGCTGCGCCAGCCAAATCACCCTCTTGAGAACTGAAGGCGTATCCGATCGCTGTCGTTTCGAGGAAGGCGAGAGCGAGGAAGACAAAGACTTTGGTTCCGATGCCGGCGTGGTGGTGAACTTCTCGTCCGAAGGCTTCGAAACCGGAGAAGACGACGAGGCACTGAAGAGGCACGAAGGGGAAAAGTACGGAAGGGGAGAAAGGCAGAAAGGAATTTGAGCTCGAAGGGTTCGCGTATTATCTCATTCACTTGGGTTATTCGTTCGGGGGGGGGGGGGGGGGGGGGGGGGGACGGAAGGAGAGGAGAAGAACGGCCGGGAAATCCTAACTCACGAGCGCCCAAGAATGGAAGAGCGAGAAAGGTAGATGAACAAAGAGTTCCTCGGGGAGACCTCCTCCGGTGTGATTCGTCTTGACGACAAAGTAGATAGCGGTGACAGAAGCCGATACGAGGATGGAGAAGATGAAGGCGGTGATGTGCCACTGACGAGCACCAAAGTAAGCGTAGGCGACGTTGAGCAGACCGGTTAGAGCGAATCTCCATTCGATCTTGTCGACGATGAGTTGTTTGCCCTTTGCGGTGAATTGGTAGAGGATGAAGCCCAAGAGAAGGAGGTGGATCAAGGACCTGGTTTCGCGAGAGAGAGGAAAAGAGCGTGGTGAGCGAAAGGGAGTGTTGAATTGGGGGTGAAACGGACGGGATACTACTCACCAGATGTAGTAAGCATAAGGAGCTGGAGAAAAGTAGGTTTCCTTGCCTGCAGTTGAGCCGACGAAACCATATACGGTTGAACCGAGGGCACCAGCGTAAACGAGGCTTTGATGGGTCGGATGATGTCAGCAGATTGTGATGGGTTGCGGGGGCGTGTGGATACTGACACGTTGATGAGCTTGATGACGATGCCGTCGGCGACGTTGTTTGTGGACATGGCTGGGCGATGAGGGATGATGGTGGTGCTGAGGTCAACGGATTCATCATCAGCTGAGGGAGAGCCGTTTGACTGGATTCTGGGCTTGTGAGTCGTCACGTCATAGACTCTCTCTCTCGATTCCCTTATCTATCAACGTTTTCATTCCCATCAGAACAAGTGTTCCCAACCTGTCATCATCCGACCACGCTCATCCAACCGAAAAGGCATGAACCAATCCACCTTCGAATCATCGTCCAAAACCGACCCCTCACCTTCCTCCCACCAATGATTCCATTCCCCAATCACCGAGCCAGTTTCATCCACCTTCTTGTCCCGTGCTGGGACTTGAGCAGGTGAGAGGTAAGGAGCATCAGTCGTTATGTCGACTGGGTAATCTTCCTCCTCTAGTTTCCGACGAAGGAGGGAGGATTGATCTTCCTGTAAACCGCAACGATCAAGAATCAATAATTGGGCAGAGGGTGAGGAACTCCATTCGTTGTTGTTGTTGTTGTTGTTGTTGTGTTTTGATCAAGCCAGGGAAGGAAGGTAAAGGGGAGGATCATTATTCACGATATCGAACTCATCCTCTCTTTCCTCGTAGACGTTGTTTTCTTCCAGCTCTTCGAATCCAGGAGCAAAGGCGCTCCAAGTGTCTGCTGGAGCGGTTACCCAGATGTGAATGGATCCAAGCGAAGAGACCGATGCAATCACGGGTTTAGTCGGATGCCACTAAGTGGGGTGGAAAAAGAAGGAGCAAAGATCATAACATATGAGTGCGAGTGAGGGAGGTGGAAGGGGGAGGAAGGAAGAGGGATTGTTTCAGATTCCGTTCGTTTGACTCTTCGGCCAAAAAAAAAAAGCACTGACGTCGACATCCTCCAATGGATCTTTCGGTCCCTCGAGCATTTTCGTCAGGGTACCACTTGGTCGATCCCAAACGTAGATATCATGCGAAGCTTTATGACCGGCCCCTGGTTTGCATTTGAGTTCGTCAAAAAAAAAAAAAAAATCAGTCCTCACCTCCGTTTGCGAAATGTACACTTCGTTATTGCAGAAGGAGAAAAACTCGGTTGGAGAGACACGCACCTGCTATGACGTACTCTCCATCTCCTGAGAAACCGACTCCATTCCAAGGGGTTCGATTGATGAGGTCTTGAAATCGATGGAGGGGCGTGATTTGGATTTGGTTTGGGTCGGATTGAGAGGTTGAGATGGAGAGTACTCGAACCGCACGATCGGTCGAGTTGATGACAATGTTACTGTGCAGGATGGAGCGCCCCAGAGTGCGGTTGGTTGGTCAAGGCGCGATGGACAAGGGGGAGATTGAGGCGACGAACCGGCCAGCCCGATCAAATGCCATGGTTCGGATGGCCGAGTTGGAGATCTTGACACGATCTACGATCTGATTTGAAAGAGTTCAGAACCTGGTTGATCCACGTTGCAAGACGCTTACACCTATGCAACAAGTCTCCGTTCTCTCAAATCTCACTCACAGCCTTTGACTTTCCATCCAACACAAGAAGCTCTCCTCCTTTTGTACCGAGGAAAATCCTCTTACCGTCTGGTGAGAACAGAGCCTTTACAAACGTCGGCTTCTTCTTGACTTGTTCGACGATTATTTCTCTCCCTTTTCCCTTGACGTCCTCTCGATCGTCCATCTCGACGTCCGATGTTGATTCGGCTGGACTGAAGATATCGAAGAGCTCGAGTCGAGGTGTTAAGGACGATCCCCGAAGATCGATGAGAAAGGTTCGGTTGGTGCTGAGGGTGACTAGGATGATTTGTCTAGCAGGGTCGGTTTTTTTTTTAGATATGTTTTGTAGAGGCATCGGGATTGATTAGAATGGAGACGTTTCCTGCGAGAAACCGGACGCGTTCGGGAGACGGAACGATCTTGGGACTCACGAGTTTTGGGGATGAAAGACGGCGTCCACTACAGGCGCATCCATCCTGATGGTTTCCCTACGCTCTCCAGTCTCGAGATCCCATATGACGCAGGTGGAATCTTTGGATGCGGACAATATGAAGCGTGAATTGCGCGACCAACTGAAAAGGTGAACGACATCTCGACGCAAGTCAATGATCTTGAGTCTGGTGATTGACCAAGTGGGAGAAGTTCCCTTCTCGACCGCTTTGAATCCGACAGCTCAAGGTAGGGCGAGTTTAAAATGAGGAGCGGATTGGGCTTCGGAGTAACGCGCTTCAGCACTCACCAGATGGAATCTACCGACTTGACATGACCCTGTCCGACCCAAACGACATGCTTGGTCTCAACGTCCCAGACAGATACATAGCCATCTGCACGGCCAACGGCGAGAAAGGCGCCAGCGAAAAAGCCACTGGGATTGAATCGAGCGACTTGAGCAGAATCCTCGAGTGTTGAACGAATCTGATCGGGATAATCCTGGAGGAAAGGGGATAAAAGCTCGACGTTCATCCTTGTCTGGTTTCGTGGGTGCCAACGAAGGGCTGAGGTGAGTGGGGGTCGACGGGAAGTGAGGTGTGGGTGAGGTGAAATGATGGTTTCCCCCTTAACGACCACTTACCCGCTAACCCAAGACTTGGGTCCGCCAGATGCCACCGATGTGGGTCCCGTTAAGATCAACTGACGGACATAATCCCAAACTGACAAACCATCATGAAAAGTAAGGATGACTTTCGCATCTCTTCAAGAGCTGTCGTTTGTCAGGATGTTGAGCTCAAGGGGAGGATCACCATAGGAAGTGGTTCGTACCGATCGATCAATATGTCTTCACACTTGTTGCTCAACTAAGATCAATCCAAATCCACCTAGGCACAATCGTTCATCCAAAGGCGACAATCTTTGCCGTCTCGGGTGAGATCATCATCGGTTCAAACAACATCATCGAAGAAGGTTCAATTATTGTCAATCGGTAACGAGAAATCCATCACTCCCTCCCATCCTTAGTATTGTCCCAAGACAAGAACGACAAGAGTTATCTCGATCCGCCCCGACCGTCGTCCTTACCTTCTCCTCCTGCTTCATCTCAGCCGCAGAGAACCCATGAGGATTGGCGACCTCAACCTCTTTTCCGTTCACTCGAGAGTCGAATCTCCATCGATAGGCGATTTCAACACATTCTTACCCAAATCATCCACTTCATCAAACACTCGAATAACCAATTGTTGTACGATCGGAGCAGGATGCTCACTCCTTCCTCGAACGAGAGCTTCCGCCATCTTCCCATCCGAGGAAGCCATGGCTGAGGTGGAGGAAGAAAAAGAGGAGCAGGAAGGTGTTCGGTTGGAGGAAGAGACATTACAACCTTATACGGTCCTTTACCTGACGGGATCAGCTGATCAGGGAAGGATAGTGAATCGGAGAGTTTGGGATGGTAGCGGAGAACCGGCGGAAAGGGATTTGAGAATCAAGCAAGGGGATTATCTTAAAGAGGTGAAATTTCACATCGTCTTCAGGCCCAGAACAAACAGAAAGAAAAGAGAGAGAGAGAAAAGTTCTCTACTAATCAACGCCTTTCGTTGTTCAACTCAGATGCTACCGAGGGTTTGTAGGATACGGGCACCTTGATGGTGTATCAGGGGAGATGTGGAGTGGAGGAAACGCACAGGATACCTTGCGATCCTCAAGGATTTTCCCTCGAACTCTCATCTCGGTAGGGAGAATCATATGATACAGTATTTGGATGACGCAACGAATCATGTCGAGGATGAGGTTGCGATCAAGCAGAAAGTCGCTTAGTCATCGCTTCGAGGAGAGCAGAGACTTTTCCTGCTTCGTGTTGAGCGAGGGTCACGTTGTGGTCGAGCGAGAGAGCTTCAGTGATGGAAGGGAAGGTGGTGGCCCCATATCCGAGCCATTTCCCCGGGGCCGTACCAATATGTCTGGAAGTGTGCGTGTGCGTGTATGTATGATGCAATATCAGATTCGAGTGTTTGATCTGCGAGGCCATGAACAGGCACAGCTTACCGATACCACTCTCGATCCTTGAGACCATCCTCACTGATGAAACCAGCTTCGAATCCAGCGAGTTTCTTGTTGATGGTTCGGATCTCCTCGAGAATCTTTTTCATGGCTTTGAGCTTCTTGTGCGATGGCCCATGGTGATCGCGGCACGATTTCAGGTGAGGAGGTCGGATGAGCTCGTGAAGCTTGCGAAGAGCGTTTTCCTTGTCGGCATCAAGAGCACCGGTGGCATTTTGGAGCGTGGAGATAGATGTCGAAAGCTGCTCGAGGTCGAGTGGGTCGGTGAAGTTGAGGGCTTGGTGGATGTGGGCGACCTCTGTAGTTAAGATTAAGCGGAGGAGATGATGTCAAGTTGATCAGCATGTCCAAACAGGCGAACCTAGCAGTGGAGCTATGCTTACTATCTCTATAGTCGCTCAGCTCGGTAGCATACTGAGTGACGTTGAGGGGAAGAACGATGGAATCGGAAAGACGAAGAAGGACCAGTCCCAGGATTCGAGCTGCAACGATGTGTCGAGTAAATCCGGGATCACCATACTTTTCCATCTATCAAGCCAAAGAGAAAGCAGATTCAGCGATCAGTAGCCACCCAGGTAGGGCTAAGAACCGGAGACGAACCCAGTATTGGTTATCGTAGATGCTGAAGTTAAAGCAGAATATCAGTACTCGAGCACGTGGACTGCAGCTCGGGAAGTTGAAGGGCGTCATACGAACGAGTGGTAGTGATAGACAGGATCAGAAGAACTGGGACTGAATCCGGGACCATCGACAGAGGCGACACCAAGGTGCTGCAGGAACGGAGTGAAGTCGGATCTGTTATTGGATGGGAACCGTCAGCTGAACTCGACCCGCAACATGCTGGATGTGAGAACGATGACCCTTACCCCGAACCAAGAGAAGGTACACCGGTGGAACTCGAGAAGAGAGCTTCAAAGTCATCATCAGCGATCTGATCGTCGTCCCCAAATCGAGCACTGAACGCGGAACGAGTGGGGTCGGAAGGGTGTCGAACTTCCTCCGATGTCGACTTCATGAGAAGAGCGAGAGAAGGCGAAGCAGCTGATACAGTGATGAACAGATCAGCATCGAATCGAGTCGAGGTTCTGCCGCCATTCGTAGCAGAGGCGTACCTGAACCGAACTGAGTGCCCGCACCGGTCGAATCGAGGTTGAGATAAGAGACAACGTTGGAGGGAATCCAGTCTGCAAAATCTTCTGCCCACTGAAGACAGACAGAGAGAACAGCAATACAGCGAGAAGATACCATCTGGTGAGCCTAAGACGAGGGTGATAGACGGACGGAGCAACTCACCTCGGTACTTCCGATCAAGCCGTACTCCTCGGCACTGAGTGAGGACGGAATCGATTGATTCAGTCGACAGGGTCAGGAGAAGGGACGTCTGTACAACTTACTCCCAGGATGCAATGATGATAGTTCTGAGTGGTTTCCATCCTAAGGAGCCAGTCATAAACACCGATCAGCATGAATGAAGCTGGATAGTGAGTTCAAGTGAGGGGCGAACCTTTCTTCAATAATTCGCCGAGTCCCTTGTAGATTTCATGCGTGACCGCTGTTCCGCTCGATGGGTCGGAAGCCCCCAAGACCCAAGCGTCTCGATGGTTACTAGTGTTCAGGGTTGTTCACATAGGAATAGTTAGCGTCTGGATCAAAAGGAGCGATAACAATCGATTAGGTGAGCGAGGTAAGAAATGCACCCAATCATGACGGCCTCGTCAGACACCATCCCAGGGATGATGGCCATGGTGTTCCATACTGCAACGAAACAACAGCTTCCTGCATCAGTCACCTCCATCTTTTTACATGATTAGGGGTGGAGGGACGCTCACTAGGCATGACTTTGGTATCGACCTCATTGACGAAGCGAACCACTTGTTCGGACGGTCCAGTCCAATACTCAACATTCTTGATGTCGCCGTTCCACTCCTCCCCAAAGGTAGAAGCCTTCTTTCCCTTCCCTTTGAGAAGATCGAGGAGTGCAGTAGCGTCACGGTAGCTCATAGGCAGAGAGGGGATGTGAGGAATGTTACCTCCATCGGTCGATCGAGTGGCGTTAGCATAGGCCGGGAGACCTGGCGTGGTAGGATCTGGCGTGGAGAGAAAGGAGGAGTCAATATGTTATCCTGGGGCACAGAGCGAGAAGATTGTCGCACCACCAGGGTAACTCGAGAGATACTGGACGCTTCCTCGTTGAACGGCTGACGGGTTTCGAGCAGGTCCATCTGGGTAGGGCTTGTGACCATTCGCTTCGGTCATCGGTCCATCATCCCTGGGATCAGAGTAGATGATACAGCCAACAGCTCCTGCCTCTTCTGCCGCTTTGACCTAAGTGGATTGACGAACCGATTCAGCTTGATGATCTGTTCGTTGACTCAAGTCATGAAATACTCACTTTGAGACCTCTGAAGACGCCTCCATACTTGACTAATGCGATTCGCCCCTGGACCTCGATGCCAGCCTTCTCGAGAGCTTCGAAGTCCGTCTTGCGGCCATAGCCAGCGTAGACGATCTGCGATGTAACGTTGCCGGAAGCGGACTGTATGGAGGCGACCAGATAAATAACCAGAGATAGCCAACAGAGGACAAAAGGTAAACGGCTTACAAGACCATGAAAAACAGGAACCTCGTCGCGAAGTTTCGAAAAGGGATCTTCCTCGACGATGTCCTCCCTCAAAGATGCCGACCATTGAACGGCGGTGGAGTTTGGGAGGAGGATGGATACCTCTGCAAAGCAAACATCAAGAAGTCAGTCACGATCAGGGAAACCTCACCGTCCGCCAACACCAGACTTACCTCGGGAGACAGGTTCGTTCATAACGGGATAGTATGTATCGACCCAGACACGGGGACCTGTCGCTGCAGTACGGATCATCCTTTGAGAGTCATGAGATCCAGCTTCAAAGACACTCTCATAAGGTCCAGTAGTTGGGAGTCCGAAGCTGGAGATGAATGGATTGGTCAGTCAACTGATCTGTGGGAGAAGGAAGGGAAATAACCTCACAATGCCTCAAGTTCACTCTTGACCCGAAGAGCTGTCAAATGATCGTTGCCACTCCCTGCCCGATGTTCCTTCTCTGTATATCGTCGAGAAGCCCTACAAGGAATGTCCCGGGGTCATCAGGCAAGAACAAGGATCTGACTGTCGTATTGAGAAAAGGTGGCGAGACTAACTCCATGCAAGAAGCTTCCGTAGGGACTTCAAGGAAAACTCCCTCAGCGACCTTGGGAGGAAGATGGTGTGGATGCTTCTTGTTCTTGTGATGGTGTCGGTTGGCGTAATCGATTGCCGGATGGGGGTGCATCAACGGGGGATTGAGAGTGTAGGGCGGATGGATCTGGAATTCGTCTTCGATCAGGGCACCAAGGTAACCTGACCTCACAGCAGAAGTGATATGATGACTATTCTGGACCTGAGGGAAGCCGAGCGAGAGATACGCAATGGCAGGCAGAGAAAGCAAAAGAGCGATGGGTGCGATCCAGGAGCGAGGCCTGGCGGGAGGATGGCGAGACACGTCCCCCTTGGAGGGGATGTGTCCCTCAAGATGCTGAGGAAGTGGCGTGTAGTTTGCAGACATGATGGTCGTTAATGTCGGAGACCAAGGCGGCGAGGAGGGAGGAGGAGGAAAGAAGGATGGGATCGCGTGGACTCGGTCAACGCCGACACCCGAGGGGAAATCAATTTTCATTATCGCTTCTCACTTCGCATCTACCGGAGGTTACTTGGCAAGCGCTGCATCGATAGCATACAACTGAACTGTGCACATTCCAGATCAATGGCTCTCCGTATCCATCACGCAGCTACTAGCTGTCGCTCTCGCTGCTTGGCCGCTGGCTCGCCCTCTACAACAGACGGATGACAGAAAAATTGGGTAAGCATCGTTCTAGTAGGTTAGATGTGATCGATGAGGCCGAAAGACTTGCCCTCGGTTTCGGGTTCCTCTTCCTCTTCTCTCGAGGGGGAAGTGGGCTCTTCGGTCGGCGCCGAAGGCAGCGTCGGTACACTCGTTGGCTGCACGGAAGGAAGGAGCGATGAGGAATTACGATCATCAGCATCACATCACTGCCATCATGTTTGACAAAAGAAGAGAATAACGAAAATCAAAGCTCACCTCTTCCTTGTCAGCGATTGGAGTCTGCTCCGCTATCATCGCGGCAAGCTCCCTCTGAACAGCTTCCTCCTCATCAACAGACATCTTGGATCGCAGAGACTCATCGATTTCCTGAATCCAGTACCAACCAGAGGAAGAGAAGGTGTGAGAGGACATCACGCCGAGAGAGTCACCAAGTAGACGCGATTGACGGCTTGCCTTTTGATACGCTACAGCATCATCAGTCTCTTCCATTAACTTTTCGACCATCTCGACCGACATTTCTTTATGGATTTCTTTGAGTACAGAATTTCCTTGTTGCAAACCGAGGAGGATGGATTTCTCTACCAGCGAGAACTCGATGGACGAGACCTAGTGTTGGGGGGGAAGCCACCGGAAAGTCAGTCGAATAAATGTCGCTTCAAGCGATGTTGGAGGACCATATCTACCAAGGTTTGCAACGTCTCAAGCTGGGTGTCCGTACGACTGAGAAGCTGCTCTTGATACTTTCGTTGCCGCAGCGCAGTGAGGGCCCGGGACTAGGTTCAAGTGGAGGAGACTTGATGAGCTCGATCTTGCGGTCATGTGTCAGAGTACCCAAGATTGCTGACCTTGTTTCCAGAGGCTAAAGCCTCCTTGGCGATCTGCTTCTCTCGTTCGAGGACGTGTTCAATCTAGAAGAGCGGCGAGAGCCGAACAGGTCAGCTGGTCTGGGGAGACGAACGAGCCCAAGAGAGGCAGTGGACGAGGAAGAAGGATGGATGGACCTTTCTTTGATACTGCTTGAGCTTGTCCCGCTGCAGTTTGAGACTATAGTCAAGCAGCAGAGAGGTCAGGCTGAGTCCGGTTCGGAGTTGATTCAGAATGAGCTCACTCGAGGATAGCCCTGTCTTGGGAAGTAATCTTTACTGTGCTAGGCTGCTGACCCATAATGGCGGCTGTCTCAGGAGGAGGATAGGATGGGCTGAGGGATGGAGGAGGAGGATAGACGATGGTTAGGATCGTGCGTGCGGGGCTCCTCTCGTCCCAGGGAGAGCTCAAAAAGTCGAAAGTTGATGCTTTCTCTCCTCTTTCCTTCAAATTGTACGATGCCTAGCATCGGAACCTCACGCTTTATTGTCTCCATAGTCGCTCACCAACCGGCATGGAACTATCAGTGATGGGAGAACGCTCGAGCTCTTCGAAGAAACGTTCTGCTCCCACCTTATAGTTCGACGTGGACGAGAGCCCATGCATTCGATTCGCCAGCCATCCTATCCTCTCCTCCCCCTCCATTGTTGCCGTCCTCGAGTTCCTTCTATCCAGGCACTCGAGAACTTCATCAATTTCTCCGCGCCAAGACGACCCACATAGTCGCCCAAATTATCGTTCCTCTTCTTTCGCTTTTTCAAGCCGCTCCTTTCGCTCGATCGCCGCGCTCTTCTCTCTCTTCTCTTCACCTGCACCTAGTCAACGTTCTAGGCATACTACCGTCCAATACCCTTGAACAACTCGTACGCCCGACCATCTGGGCTCTAGGCGCTGGTCTTGGGTTGAGGGAGGGTGGACGGATGGAGGCTCGTTTGAAAAGTCTGACGTGTCCCTGCAGCTGACCTCTTCTCTCTCTTGCCACGATCTAGTTATCCTCCTTATCCTCGACGTATCCTCTGGCACTACAGGTGCGCATTCTCTCATCAACAAGGTTTTCCCCTTATCCGACGCCGCAACATACTTGTCGTCGCGCGAACACATCCTATCCTCTCCGTCGGCGAAAGGCACTACCTTGACTCGTTGCTGACATGGATCCTCGGCTGGAGTCTACGAGGGTATATATCGTCGATAAGATAACCCATGTATCAAGCAGATGAAGAGGAGGACGTCTCGCGGTGCAGACGGTCCACTTCTGTGACCCCTTTGTAGCCCCTTTCTCTTTTCCCTCTCTTTACTCTTCAACCTCACTCTTTATGTTCTAGGACGTCCACCTGTGTCAAAGGGACAACATACGAACGTCCCTTTGACAGCAGATTGATACGAAAGAGCCAGTGATAAACATGGTCGAACCCTGGCCGCGGGCGATATCGTGCCGCTCAACGCCTATCTGGATATCCTCCGGAGATCCGCCACCAGGGGAGATAACTACTTCGGACTCTTTCCCCTTGGATAGTTGTCGGTGTTTTGTGCTTATCCCAGAGATCCCGGCTGGGTGACTCGCTTATCGTTCGTTTCCTTGGCCTTCTAGGAGCGAATCGCTTTTAGCCCGACTTCCTTTCCCTCCCATCATCATAATCACCATCATCATCGTTAACATCAACATCGACAACATCGGCAACAACAACAACACCATCATCGCAACTAGACTTCTCACCTCTCCTGATCTTCACGAACCCGACCATGGTTGAAACGACTCCTACACTCCTCCGTCCGGGTATGCCACCATCTACCATCAGCTACGAACACGACGACAAAACCGAAAAGACCGACAAGGACAAGGAAGCCGGAGTCGGCGTAACCATCCAGGAGATCTCTGACGTCTTCCTTCCCGATGGAGATTATACAGAGTCGGAATACAAACGGCTTGTTCGCAAGGTAATCCATTTGTCTCTTCAAACTCGAATCGTGGTTAGACTTCCACAAGATACTAATCGTCTGATGCCTCTTGATCCGTCCATGTAGATAGATCGGTTCCTTCTTCCTCTCATGTGGCTCTGCTACGGAATTCAACAGGCAGACAAGACGTCCACATCCACTCAAGCCTTGTTTGGCATGAGGGAAGATATCGGCATGGTTGGCAATCAGTTTGGGTGGCTCACCACAATCTTCTACATAACTTACTTGGTCTGCGAGTTCCCATCGAACTTCCTGTAAGTCTGGCTTTACCTGCTGAGTGGTCAGGTTGGAGGCTCAAGGCCGACTCTGCCCAACTCTGACCTCTGGCTGGTCACCGTACGATCCAACAGACTTCAACGATACCCCATGGGAAGAACGCTTTCGATCTTCATGCTGTGTTGTGAGCTATGAACCGACTCTCACGCTTGATTTCCGCCCCACTGACTTTGCGTTGCTGTGATCAAGGGGGTGTCGCCGTCGCATGCATCAGTGCTTGCCACACATGGCCTCAGCTTTTGGTTGTCAGAGGTGAGTTTGTGAAGAGGGTTGGCTGGTATGTTAGGTCGGGCATCCCAAGATAACGTAAAGCTTCTCTTTGCACCTTTAGGGATTCAGGGAGCATTTGAATGTGCGTCCATTCCTTACCTCAAGATTCTTGTCTATGTTTGCTAACCCGCATGGCGCCCTGCCGACACAGGTGCGATCTCTCCGGGTTTCTTGTAAGTCCAGAAGTTTCCCTGAATTCGTTGTGATTGCTACTGACGGAAGCATTGAACTGTATCACTCTCAGGTTGATCATTGGATCTTGGTACCAAACTCGAGAACACAGTTCAAGATCTCTTGTGTTTCAGTACGTCGCTCATAGTCTCTTGATTCTCACCCGCAATGAATCGAAGCCTCATACCTGTTTCTGTACACCTCTCCTAGATCTGCTAATGCCGGAGTAGGTAACTCGACCGATTTGCTCTCTCGAGACTTCGACTGACGAATCTGCTTTCCTCTTCGTGCCGAATCACTCAGTTCGGGGTGAATCCTTCAATCTTTTTAGGCCTGAATCACCCTAGCCTACCGTAACTGACTTATCCCTGGTCCGTTCATCTACAGATCATCGCTGATCTCGCCATGTACGGGATCGGATCTCACGCTAGGAAAAATCCAGGAGGGTTAGCTCCCTGGTAAATCCATCTCTCAACTTTCAGTCTAACAACGCGACCCTGTCGACCCAGCTTGCGTCATTAATCCTTTCTCGCCTTGTTTTATTTTTATTTTTTTCAATGATATGGTGCTAACGACGACCTCTTTCTCCACTTCAGGCGCTCCGTGGGTCTCTTCCTTGGTAGTCTTACTATTGCAGCTTCCATCGCTTGTTTCATCCTCCTGGGTACACCTCGTGAGGTATGGTGGCTCTCGGCTAAGGAAAAGACTGTAAGACCACCCTGTAATAACTACATACTAGCGATCTGCTTCGAGTGTATGATGAGCTAAGGCAAGAAGAAAAGTTGAGACGAATGATCGCTGATGGGCTCTCCCACTCTCTCGCAGATGGCTAACACCCGAATCCTTCGCAACAAGACGGGGGTTGACTCGACTGGCGGAAGCAAGTGGAAATGGGATCAAGTCAGAGACGCCTTCACCGATCCGGTCACATACTTTTCTTTCTGCAATGGTCAGTCCAACTCGAAAGCAAGTGTGAATTTTATCTGCCGTACGAACGACTCACTCAGATGTTGCGTTACATAGCTTTTCTGGCTTCGGTTCCCAACGGGTGAGTTATCGGAAGCCAAATCACTTTATACTACAGATCTATGACTGGCGACTGATCTTTCCTATCCACCTTTTCAAGAGGAATTACGACCTTTGGTGGTGTCTTGATCAAGGGCTTCGGGTTCGATGAGTTGACTGTCATCCTCATCACCATTCCTCGTTCAGTCATCTCGGTTCTGTGGTTCGTCGTCATCGGGTGAGGACTGATCGTTTTCCTCCTCTTGCTGGCCACGCTAAAGGAAAGGGTCCATGCTGATCGTTTGTTTGGTTCCATGTCGCTAGTTTGCTCACCTCCAAATTCCCCAAGAATCTTCGAATGTACTTCATGATCATCTCGTTCGTCCATTTTCTCTCTCTGTTCCCATCCCTCCCTCCCTCTCGTCTAAGCTGATCTCCATATATTCACGCATCAGCGTCATTCCCCCTTTCGCCGGGATGTTGGCCATGGGGTTGCTGCCTACCACAGACGAATACCGATGGAGAAAATGGGGTGCCTACGTAGCGACCGTTACCTCTGTCGTGGCGCTCTTCCTCGCCTGGACGCTTTTACCTTCCAACGTCTGTGGCAAAACGAAAAAGACTTGTGTTTCTAGTCTGACACTCATTGGTTACTGTTCGTTCTTGACTTTCACTGTTCTCCCTTTCTTGCTTGTCCATCTTAACTTACCTTTTTGATCATCTCCTTTTTTGCTCAAGGTGTCGGCAACATGGTTGGCGCTCAACTCTTCAAAGCCAAAGACGCTCCTCACTACATCCCAGGACTTCTCGTATGCATTCTGGTCTCTTTCTACCGATCATCCATATACCTCCGACTGAATCTAGACCAACCCTTCTCTTCTACCTCGTTCTTCATCCTCAAGGGTTGCTGCATCTGCTACGGTCTCGAAGCTTTCGTCATTTGCCTCTGGAGACTCTGGTACGTATACCAAAATAGAAAGCGAGATCGAGAAGCCCGAGCCAACGGCCATACCGAGGAAGATATCGCTCGGATTGGAGCGGAAATGGGAGCAGCTGATCTGACGGGTATGTGTAGCTATTCATCTCTTCAGAAGCCTACTCTGTTTGGGTTCCTCCATCGCTTCGACTGACAACTTCTGTGTAATTCACGGGGAACGACAAAGATCGACAGAATCCTCATTTCCGTTACTCGATGTGACCTGGTGTCTTGAACTCCTCCTCTCGCCTCTACTTCTTGTTACATCTTTCGGGTCATTCTTTGGGTCCTTCTGGCGTGTTGTCTTTTCTCCTCCTCTCTTGTCTCCCCTTGTCCTATTGTTCTCGATCGATCGTCGTCTTCCTGGTTTCTGCAGTTGTATCGTACGACATATATATCATGTTCAGATTCCGGGTCTGGATCGAAACCTTGCTCAGGACGTGTCGAGATGAGATTCTCACTTCCCTTCCAGATGTTAGATGTTCGACTACTTTGATATCCCGAATTCACAGCATAGATACGATACAAACTAATCCTGCATCTCGCCGTCACCCTTGTCCTCGACATTCTCCTCGTCCTCATCCGAGTCCTCATCCTCGTCATCGTCGTCGTCGAGCAAACCACCCCCACCTCCGGCAGCAGCCTGAGCCTGTTTCCAAGCATGAGCCATTTGGAGCAACCTGCAAAAGAACGACAGCATGAACGATTTGCTCGGGAGGTCAGCATGTGTTCCTAATCCCAAAGAATTATCGTAACACCGGACTGACTTGAAGTTGGTTGGGTTCGCTTCGCGCTCGTCGTCGGCGAAGATCATGTCCCAGTCTGGTGTTGCGAGAATAAAATGTACCCCCCAAGAAAAGGATGATCAGACTCGGGTCAGGTGGAAAACAACGGTTGGGAGAAAGGGGTGAATGGGCTGCGACGTACACTCCTCCAATGCACCCGAACCATCCTCGAGCTTCCTCCATTTCTTGACGACTCGAGGCATCATTTCTTGCACCTTTGTGGAATCCTCACTGGTACCGTGGTACTTTTCGAACTCCTTCCAGGCTTCGAGAAGAACCACTCGCTAATTAGGGGGGGAGGCAGATGTCTTGTGTTAGTTTTCAATTTCGACCAAGGCCTAAGGATGAGACGACGCACCTCTTCTTTGAGTCCTCGACCCTTGAGATCAGCGTAACCTCGTTGGAGGACCTTTCGAGCCAATTCGGGATCGCCCGACTCGCCCTCAAGTTCCTCACCATCCTCATCAGTCATGGCTTGGACTTCGGACAAAGCGTACGCAATCCAGACCTGGTGAGGCAATCGACTCGTGAGCATCGCTTTGAGTGAGCCGAACAACTAGGAAAACATATACCTTGACGTGACCAGTCTTCTCAAGTAGAGCCTCGTAGAGAGCTCGGACTCGCTCTCGTTGGCCTTGCTCGAATTCGAAATCAATCCAAGCCTATACGGACCGAACGAAAAACGAGAAAAGAAAAGGTCAGCGGCTCTAGAAATGGATTGTCCCAAAGATGTTACAGCTGATCGACAGACCTTCCAAAGAACCTCGGGCATATCGAGCTCTTGCGATGTACCGAGATCGAATAGATAACGGGCTCGATCGAGAGCAAAGAGCATGGCTTCAAGCTGTGCCCACTTGACCCAAGCTGCGGTGTTCGAAGGATCAAACTCAAGATACTTCATGTAAATCTTGCGCACATCGTCGAATTCGAACAGCTGGAAGAAAAGTCAGGATAAGACTGATTAGCGTTTTGCCATACACATGCGATAAAGGATCCGCTGAAGAGATGCATCCAACTCGCCTTCATTCGAAGCTCGATGTAAGCCTTGAACAGCTTCTCCTTCGGGCACATTCCGATAGCGGTCCCCATGATCTTCTTAGCGGCCTCTACGTCTTTCTGGCGCAGCTCAAAGTATGCGTACTGGATCCAAAGCTGATTCAAAAGGAAATAAATTGAAGTGCTGTTAGAACGGTAGCGTGCTTCAATGCAGAACCTCGATCCAACTGGCTCACCTTGGCAAAGGTGAAGGATCGATGCGGTACGAGTTGCAGAGCAGCCTTGTACACTTGACGAGCACGAGTGAAGTCCTTTGTATGTGGATGAGCAGGCGATCGTCAGTGACCCGAGCACGTCGGGAGGAACGAAGGATCCAGGAGATCGCAGACATACCTTGGTCTCAATCTCCTCGAAGGTTGCATAGAAGAGCCAAAGGAAAATGTACCGACGCCAAAGCCGCTTCTCCGAGCCGGGAGGAACCTGAGCAACCCCTCGCTCGTAGACATCGCGAACCTTGTCGGGGTTGAGCTGCTCGCCATCTTCGCGGGCTGCACGGTAAGCATCCTCCTCCAACCGAGCGTACGAGAACCAAGCATCCTGGTCGAATGAAGGTCCACCCCGAGTCAGAACTAGGAAGCTGGTGATTCTTGGAGGAACGATGCGACTCACGTAGTTGTTGGCATCGTGCGATAGCTCTTCCTCGTACTGAATCCGTCGTTTTCCGAGAACTGTTGACTCGACGCCGGATCGTGTTCCATGTTGCTTCTCGAACTTGGTAAAGGACGAGTAGAGGGCTTCGGATTTCGATCGGGGCAGTCGAGAGAGAGCAAACTGCGGAGATATGCGTAAGTTCATGATTGAATAGCCAAGACGTTATACAACCAGCAAGTCGACTGACCTTGTAGATAATCCTCGCTCGTTCGTACTCCTTTAGTCTAGTCTCCATCTTGGCGAACGAGGCAAAAACGGCCTGAGCCTTCTCGACTTCCTCCTCCGAATCTCCAAAGAACTCCAGCGCCGTTTGAAAAACCTCCCTGGCCTTGTCTGTTGATTTGAAGATGAAGAATGAAGATGAGTGGGAGGGGAGCATCAGCAATGGTAAACATTGATATGTAATATGATCTATCCACCTGGCTTGCCACGATCCTCCTCGTATCGACTCCACGTGATCCAGTTCTTGGGTTCCGGACGCGTCCCGATCCATCGTTCGTAAATCATCGAGGCTCGGTCGAATTCGTTGTAACGCAGCTCGAGCTGAGAACAGGAGGAACAAAGGTCAAGAACGGGCGTGGGTCAGCTAGGCATTCTTTGCACAAGGAAAAAGGAGGCGCAAACCTTGATGTACGCTTGCCAAGCTGTATGATAAACCGAGAAGATCAGTCTTCGCTCTTGGTCGATATATCTGGAACCAAGGTCTGTGTCGACTTACCCTTGTCATCCGGCTCCCACTTCATCCATCGCTCGAAGACCTGTCTCGCTCCAGCAATGTTCTGCAGCAGCTCCTCGAGGTAGACGAACTTGAGCCAGATCTGGTCGACACGCGGCAACAGCGTGACTGCTCGATCGTAAAGGTTCCGAGCGTGTTGAATGTTTCGAGCTTTCAGCTCCTGCGTAGTTTGTATCAAGCGAAGAGTTAGGATGGAAGCTGGCGCGAGCGAGACGCGAGAGGGAAGAGACGAACGGTCTCGCAGTAGTGCATCCAGAGCAGAACATCCGTCGGATCAACGTCAAGAGCACGTTCGAACACCGAGCGAGCTCTACACAAAGCAAGCAGTTGTCATGTCAATTCACGACCTGTCCAGCTCGTACGCACAGATGGAGACGCGCGACGTACCGATCGAACTCGTTCTGGCTAGCTTCCCAAGTTGCGTATCTCCTCCATTCGTGAATCTGTATTTACAAAAGGAAGGTATTGGCTCATTGGACGCAACAGACGTCCAGTGATAGTGCAGACGATCAAACGCACGCTAGTCCTCGAGTATCGAATCCTATCCTCGAACTCTTTCCTCTTTCTGCCTCGATACTCTTGAAGCTCTTCCAAATCTTCGACTCGTTGCTTAGGGGCCTGAAACACATTCTCCTGACGTTCTTGAGCCTACCGGGAAAGTTTGAGAACGTGATCGAGATGTTAGCGAACGGTCGAGGGCGAAGATGGTAAGGCTGAGTGTGGGGCGTACCTCCCGGAGCAGCTGCTCAGCTGTGATCTGATGACAGGGAGAAAAAACGGGTTAGGCTGTGAGACGAAAATGCTAGGAAGCCTCATTGATGCTGAGCAGCGTGTACGAACCTGAACGGAGGCGGCGGCTCGATTCTTGACTCTGGGAGCTCTTTCTCCTTGACGAGTAGCCATGGTTCGTTGTCAAGAGATAGGTGTGCGAGAAGAGCTGTCCGGTTTGTTGGAGATCAAGTGATGTCAAGCGTGAAGGAAGGACTGGCAGATCGAGAGTTGGTGGACGTCAAGAGGGCCGACCAAAGTGTTTCCACTCGACCACATTGCCCATCATACTTATCCTTGACTTACACTCCAACCTTCTCGCGAGCATTCGACGGATACATCCTGCGCTCTCGCAGCCTGTGTCCTCATCACTGACACCCAAAATACCACTGAACACCAAAAAAAATTGGATCCGAACCGCTTTCAGGTATACTCGCCTACTTTCGCCTTTGGCTACACCCAGCCGTTCGCTCGTAGACGATTAAGTATCCTGGGCCTAGTTCCGGCCTACAACTTGACAAGAGCCGCCCGGTACTCATACCGCTAGAAAGATGTGCTGTAATCCTCAATTTTGATCACATGTTGATTTCTCGTCTCGTATCGCTCGCGTGCTCGTTTGACAGACAAGCCTGAAGCTGCTGAAATAAAGAAAGCCTGTCTCGTCCATAACATCCCAAGGGCGTGTTCGTCAACACCCGCTCGAGACAAATAACGTCTCAAGACTGCCTGACGCGTTGACCATCGGCGTCGTCCAGACGACATCGAGTCTTTGCTGTTCAGCAACTCCCATCCCTATCATTTCTCCCTCTCTCCTTCTCCCTCACCTACGCTCATAAGACGCAGAGGGGTTGACACGCGGCTTCCTTGGACGTGAGTTGTATGTAATCTAATCCGTTTCGTCGAGCATCATCTGACGTGCCGTAAATGGATTTGAACGCGTCCAATTCCTCTTAAAGACCTTCTCCATCCGACTTGCCGCTTTGAACAAGACTGGGGACGCCTCTGTTCGCTTCTCGCTGTCTCTCATGCCTTACGAAGGTGATCATCAGAACGGAGGGCCCTCGAGGGCTCCTCCGGCAGGGCCGAAGGTATCCTTTCGGTATCGACCCCCAAACTACCGATCTCACCACCAGCCGCCGTATGATCAGAACCAACATCAGCAGCCTCCGAATCAGTATCAAAATGCTCCACCATATCCTGGGGCGTATCAGAATCATCCTGCTTACGGTAGACCCCCAAGTTTGGTCACCTTCGACGCTCTCGGTCAGCGTTCTGCGGTCCCTCGCCCACGTCCCGAGTACTATCCACCACCTCCGAACCCCCACTTAGCCGGATCAGGGGGATCGGGCCCTCAAAATTCTCCTCAATCGAACTACCACTCTTCCCAAACCTCATGGGAGCCATCCAACGCACCGCAAGCTCAATACTTGCCTCCCCCACCTCCTGCCCGACCCCCACCAGCTGCGCCTCCCCCACCCCCACCAGCTGCGCCTCCTCCACCCCCACCACCGTCGTCGGGACGACCTCCTAGTCCACCAAATCCCTCGAATAACGCTGATCTCGAGCCAAGTGCTGTTCATCAAACGCAATCTCTAGCCGTGCCTGGAAAGACGGGTTATCTTCCTACTCGCTTCCTTCGCAGATCCCCGTCACCGCCCAAACCAGAAGTTTTCCTCCCACCCATCATCTCTAAAACACCTTATACAAATCCTGCGCCATCGTCCCATGAGTCTCTGTCTTCTACTACCGCCGCCGGCTCGACCAACCCGTCACCTGCTTCCTCTTCTCTTCATCCGTCACCAAACTACCCTCTAATGCGTGAGGCCGCGCCCATCGACGGCATCTCTACGGAAGTCCCTAGCATCGCTTGCCGTTCAGTTTCCCACATTCAAGCCAACTCATCGAACGCCTTGCCAGCTGAGACCGCACCACCTTCACCACCTCCCCGTTCACCCTCCCCTGCTCGGTTACCCAGCTGGAAGGTCGTATACGACCCAGCATTGCCAGCTGGATCTCGGGGTACTGGTCAAGGAAGGGATGTTGTCAAGAGGTACGATGGTCAGCTCGAAGACGGCACCAAGATTGTTCCCCAAGATCCGAGACTGTCCATTTCGAAATATGTTTTAGAAGCTGGGAAGGGCAGTCGCAAGCTAAGGGCAAACTTCTATCCCATCTCCTACGCAGTGAGTCCTACGCTCGATGTCCGGGGAGATATGCTGGCCAGCTGATTTGTATATTCGTCTCGCTCGAAAGTGGGATAAATACTCGACAGCACCAGCTCCTCCTCCACCAGCAACAGCCATCCTTATCACCCAGCTTTCTCCTCTCTCCACCCTGAGTCAAATCCAACAGTACTTCTCTGCCTATGGCCGAGTCTCTGATGTCGATGTCAAGCTAGATCCGAAGCTGGGGTCGTCTCTCGGTAAGCAAATATCCACCGTCCCCTATGTACATACTCGAGCACTTGCCCTGACGTCTCATAACATCAGGTGTCTGCTGGATCAATTTCACTGGACCTCGGAGTGGCAAAGGAGATGCCCATAAGGTTGCAAAGGAGGTTGTGGCGAGATGCAACGGGAAAAGCATTTCGGGTGGAGCGGAATCCATCAAGGTGGTCCTCGACGGAAAAGGAACCCTGGCCAAGAAGGCAGCGGAGGAAGAGATTACGCGTCGTCGACCTAAACCGAAGCCCTTGACTACGACTGCATCCAATCCAATCCCTCCTACTCCTGTCGAGAACGGAACCTCAAGTGTCATGCCTCATCGTTCGCAGTCGAACAGCACACTGTCTGACTCTATCCCTCCGCAAGCCCCTTTCCCTATCCATCCACCACCATCCTCTCATCTTCCTCCATTCCATGCATCACAACATACTCGACCGCCACCCGAAACCAAGGCTTCGCGTCTTGCTAACCTCACAGCCCAACTCCAGGCTCAAAGTCAGGGTAATTTCCCTCGAAACACAACATCACCACAGTCTCAGCCATTCAATCACTCTGCCCCAGGGCCTCCTCGAACAGACACAAGCCACGGTCCATCAACGTCTTACCCTGCCTCCGAACATTCGTTTCCACATGCTACGGGTCAATCCTGGACTCGACCTCCCTCAACGACATCTCAAAGGCTACCTCCTCCATCATCGACGCAGTATTCGTCTTTTTCGGCTAATCCCTTCGACTTGGCTCCCCGAAATTTCCGCCCTCCACCATTCGCGGGTCAACCTCGAGCTAACCCCGACAAATCAACCTGGTCTGCACTCTCTCGTCGAGACGAACCCGATGCCGATCACTACTTTCCGGTCTACAGCGACGACTCGTTCTCAGACGATGACAAGGATGTCGATGATGAGTCATCGATGGCTCAAGAGGAACCGCTGGAAGTAATAGAGACGGAGAGAAGGCTGAGGCAGAATGGGCGATCGTACGTTTTCATCAACAAAGAAAGCCTTCCCATTGTGGGCAAGAGAGTCCCTCAGCTTGCTGAGGTCCGACGACACTTCGAAAAATTTCAAGTCTCGGAAGTAAGATCAAGCTCACCTCCATGCATTAACGTCGTGTCTCAAGACTGATTGACTTTGCCACCCAAATTCTGTAGGTCATCAAGAACACCGAGGGCTGGTTTGTTCTCTTCGTATCCTCTTCCTCGGCAGCACGTTGCCATGTCGTCCTCGACGGCTCGTCTATCCGACATCAACGTATCTCGCTCTCGATTAGGCCACCTCTGTCTTCGATCCCACAACCCACAGCTTATCCGTCTACCTCGCATCAACCACAAACTCTCATCCATCAAGCCCGAGAGATTCTAGTCAGGGACCTCGTTCAAGTTTTCATCCGGGACCATCGAACGCGCAATGTCGCACCTGCTCTACTCGAGGTTCTCGAAGAAGCCAAGCGAGCTAAATCCCAGCGGTTTAAGTCCGACGAGCAGCCTTCGATATCCTCGACGAATCAATCCATCGAACCGGATGAGATGAACCTCTCCTTCAAGAAACGCCCGGGTGTCGTACCTAAGAAAGTCAGGACCAAGGCCGCTTCTCAAGCGCCATCAGGATCGGAAGATCCGTCGGACGACGACGCTGTACCCTCTCGACTCTCGGCAAAAAAGCGAGGCTCGCAGTCGTCGTCTAAGGTGACCAAGAAGCTTCCAAAGGCCGACAACGCGGATGGTGGGACGACGGCAGCTCGAAAGGAGAAGAGGAAGAAGGACGTCAAGCACACCTTCCATCGAGACTTTACTCCAGAGAGTGAGGAGTCAACTGGAGAATCGAGCCTTCCGCCCGTCTCGAGAGAGCATCGATCGTCAGGCGAGGAGGAGCTGGAGACTGATCGGGATGGTACACGAGGAGTCGAGCACACGAGTAGCGAAGGCGAGGAGGAGCTCGAGGCTAAACCCGCGATCTCGAGGCCAGCAGCGAAGACGTCGAAGCCGGCTCCCAAGTCTCGACCGAGCAAGAAACAGAAACTGCAGCACTTCCAACCTGGCTTGGTGCTTGACGAGTCGCCTGTCCCCTCACCTCGAGAGTCCGATGCCTCACCTCTACCTTCTATCAACGTCTCTCAGCCCAACGACATGCCGCCTAACGGCGAGGTCTCTCTAGACCATCCCGTCGACCTCTCCGAGTCCCTGCCTAACCGCCAAGGATCCTCTCCATCTCGGTCCGATTCGCCCCTTCCTCAGATGCAGTCGACGGATGCTTCCCACAAAATTCCCAAAGTCCCGAAGCCTCCGAAAGCGCCCAAAGAGAAGAAGCAACCGAAGAAACGAGAACCTCGTCCGAGATCATCAACTCCAGACCCTGTTGCGCTCAACCTCGCTCAGGACGAGGAAGACTTCTATCTCCTCAAGCTCATCTCGGAGAAGGCCCGCAAAGACGTTCTTTCCCTGGCCGAAGAATCCGAGGCAGACGATGAGCACGAAAACGATGATCCGTCCGCCGACTTAGTACCGTTCTCAAGCTGCATGCGAACCGAGGGCTACGCCAAAACGACTGAACGCGAGAAGTCTCGGTACCTACCTCAGCGGAATCGAGCGGTCGTCGATGTTTCCGTTTCCAAGGGTACGACTGTGGCCTCTGGTCGATCAAATCGAGTCAACACCCGTCGTCTCGTGCAGGGAATGGAGCAGCACAAGAAGGCCGCGGCTTCGGACACCGATATCCTCAAATTCAATCAGCTCCGGACTCGAAAAAAGCAGCTCAAGTTTGCCAAGAGTCCGATCCACGATTGGGGCCTCTACGCGATGGAAAGCATCCCGGCTCACGACATGGTCATCGAGTACGTCGGCGAGGTCATCCGAGCAGCCGTCGCCGATAAGCGAGAAAAGTACTACGAACGGATCGGCATTGGGAGTAGTTATCTCTTCAGGGTCGACGACGAAAGTGTCGTCGATGCTACGAAGAAGGGGAACCTTGGGTCAGTGGTCTAGAACAGCAAACGTGACGGTGAGGAGAAGAGGTTCGGAAGGCTGACTTGTTCTCCCTTGCGTGTTTGACCCAGCCGACTCATCAACCATTGCTGCACGCCCAATTGCACGGCCAAAATTATCACGATCAGTGGAGAGGTTCGTCGCTGAGGAGAAACCCGTCGCGTTTATCGAGAGAGGCTGACGTCACCCTCTCTTGACCCCATACTCTGCTTTTCTGCTCGCAGAAAAAAATCGTCATCTACGCAAAGTCCAACATCGAAGCTGGCGACGAAATCACGTATGATTATCATTTCCCCCTGGAGCAAGAGAAGGTAAAGTCATCCTTCCACGTTGTCGGATCCTCCCTTTGATCGGAGCATGATCCGGAAACCTTGAACTAGGATAATGCTCATTCCGTTTCGTCCGGTTTGTTCTGTCGACGTGTCTTTACAATGCAGATTGTCTGCCTGTGTGGAAGTCCAAAGTGCAGAGGATTTCTCAACTAGTCGTAATCCTTCTGGACCAGCTTGGGGAGAGCTTCGATCGTTCGACGCCGAGGTCCCCGCCCTGACAAGAACGCCCTGGGCCATCTGCCTGCTCTCAGGCCTCCTCTTAATGACTCGTATTCGATGTTGTAGCTGTTATGATGATATGGACTTGACGAGTGATGGCAATCGAGCGCCTAAGGTTGGGTCGGCCGACGGAGAGGAGGTGAAATGAACAAGTCGAGAGAATCTGAGGAAAAGGAGACTAAGGGACCAAACTCCCGTCTCATTGTTCATCGCTCAACCTCTTCTACCAAGATCTCGCACCCTCGACGCGACAGACAGCCCTTTCACCGCGCTCCTACCCTTCCCTGACTTGCTGCAACTACTTCCGAGTCGACGATACAAGCGTGGAACCACGCGTCGACCAAGTTCGAGCTCTTTCCGTCATCCTTCGTCTTTGCCCGATTCTTCCTCGTTCAACTTTAGTCTTTTCGATAGGAATCGTACCATCTATCTTCCTCCTCCTCGCCCATGTCGTCGCAAGACCAGGGTCATGGTCTACCGCCCTCTTTTGGTCACGCGGCCTCATATCCGAAATCGTTCCAGCAACATCACCTCCAACGACCTCTTCAACGACCGCCACAGCCACCTTCTTTTACCAATCATCCAATCGTCACCCAGCGCCCACCGTTCCAGCATTCTCCCTTTAACCCTGACCACTCTTTCGCCTTCCAATTATCATCGTCATCGCAACGTCCGAACGGACGCTCCAGCATCGACCCGGGGATCGCGAGTCTGCCGACAGCCGACGAGCTCTCGGGCTTCGGGGGATTTGTTGAATCGACATTTGGGGCAGGCTCTGCCCCTAGCCTGAGCTGGGGAGCGGGAGATGTTGGCAATGTCGCGAACCTGAACTCGAGGGAAGGAGGCAGTTCGAGTGGAGGCAAGCTGACGAAAGCAGACATGATCGGGAGGACGACATTCGACCCCCCTAGATCAGCCGGAGGTCAGGGTAGTCGACCCAACACAGGGACTGCTGCTGCCGCCCTCGCTCTCCTGTCCCAAGCACCTCCTGTCCCAATGCTCCCTGATTCATTCGCCAACATCGGCCAGCAACGTCCTCCCGATCAGTTCGGAGCTGCCCACCTTCTCTCTGAAGACTTCGCCTCGTCCTTCCAACAGCAGACGGGCCCTTCTTCTCTCTCGTTTCCTTCTCCCCAGACGCTCTCGTCATCTCCTAACAGTCAACATCAGAACCAGAACGTCTTTGCCACCCATTCGATCCCGCATCACCTCCAAACCCTCAACCGCTTTCCCAAGCCGTCTGCTCGACCCGGCAGTAGTTCTGGTCCAGGTGAGAATATTATTGGTCTCATCAGTACCCTGCTCATGCAACACGAGCTCATCCGCTTTTGAGCCCATCATTCGCATCATGCAGATCCCGCCAACATGTCTCAGACCATTTCATCTTTAGATTACACCCAGCAGCTCTCGTTTCTGCAACCTGATACTCAGCCCACCTCTCTAGACAACACTATGCGACCGTCATCTTCTTCGGGACTTCCTCATTCCCATCGCTTCGAATCCTTCTCTCACTCGGCATCGCCCGTTTCAAGGACGCCTGTCTCTGCGAACCCCTTCGTCTGGTCTGTCCCATACCAGCAGCCCCAACAACCTCAACAGCAACAACAAGAAGTTCATCGCCAGCATCCTTACGCTATCCAGGATTCGAGGCCAAGAAACACAAGTGCTAGAGGAGTGGGTGGAGGGAGCGGGGGTGGTTTTTCCGGCAATGTTCGCGGCATCTCGGCGATCGATCTTACGGGCCCGGGAGGGTTCGATCAGTTAGGGTCACTCAATCCATCGACGATACGACCACAAACGAGTGACGGTTATTCAGTTGGGGTGAGCTGTCCTCTACACGTCTGACACGCCAGGCGGCGATGAAGCGAACTAATTTAGCTTCTCTTCCTCCTCGAACCGTCGCCCCATTCGAAAATAGTATTTTCAACCTCAACAAATCCCAATCGGTCCCATCTTCTATCCCAACTCATCCCAGTTTACATCTCAACACCCGTCCTATGCGCCTGACCCTCTCGACACTACATCCCCGCCGTTCAATCCATCACCGTCCTTCAACCCAAACATACACAATCGAGCAAACACCTTTTCTCATCCAAATTTTTCAGCATTCAACCTCGATACCTCGGGTATCAATCCTGCATCTTTCCCGGCTCAGCAAGACAACGGCCAATCTCACGCTCCGAGAAGGCCAACAACGTCCCCGGCTCTCGCCTCGACATCTTCCTCCATGAATCCTGCTCGCAAAACATCTCTGTCAGAAACCAAGTCCAAAGCTCGTTCAGGCTCTAAACCTGCGTTGACTGTCGATGGAGTCGAAATATCCGCTGTGACTGGCAGGCCTAAGCGACCGAGGCGAAAACACGACGAGGTTGAGCGAGATTACGGTACATGTTTTCGCTTGTTACTCGAGAAGATCTCTTCTCTTCGATAACTGACCCTCAATGTGTTTCAACAGCATGTGTTTTCGAGGATTGCACCAAGAGTTACTCGACCCTCAATCATCTCAACACGCATATCCTCTCCCAGAAGCATGGTCCGAAGCGACAGCCGGTCGGTGAGTGGATTCTCTTGATCCTCGCCAGGGTGGACGTGGGCGCGAAGCTGACCATTGGGGGCGCATTCTTTTATTGGGCCACCAGAATTCCGAGACATCCGAAAGCAAAGACGCAGAGAGCGGAAGGAGGCTATCAAGCTCGATCCTTCGCTACGAAAACCAAGAAAACCGAGCAAGGCAGCTCTGAAGAAAGCAGCTGCCACTGCTGCTGCCAATGGATCGTCAGCATCGGCCTCTAGTGGTACTGGACATGTCTCGAGCTCGTCGCGAAGGCGGTCGAGTGGGAGTGGCGATCAAGGGTCAGAAGGGGCGCAAGACGATAGCGACGGAGAAGACGACTTTGATGACGACGATCAAGATGAAGACGAGGGCTCAGGTGACGACTTCCAGACTGATCAGCGTCAGCGTCGGAATCGAACCAACTCGGCCGTGAGTCTCGGTAGCGTCCGGGAGGAGGAAGGAGATGAAGGAAACGAAGGACTTGAAGGCGTCAACGTCTCTGATCCACTCGAGCCACTGTCAGCCAATGTGCAACCATCCATCTCGAACCCCCTTCTCATCGACGAGACCAATAGTAATCCTCACGGACCACCGCCGCCCGATGGATTCATCTCATCAGCCTCACTTGGTTCCCTCCCAATCTCCTCCCTCGAGGTCCCATTCTACCAATCCTCACCCAACCCATACGCTCAAGATCGACTCCAAATGGCGACGAGCAGTTTCGATTGGAACGACGATCAAGCCTCGACAGTCACCACGCCAGGAGGACCAGGTTCATCAACTCCGTTTGCTCATCAACCTCCTCCACTCCCCTACACTGGTTCGACTACGCCCAATCTCGGCTTTGGATCGTACAGCTACGACCAGATGCAGGATTACGCCAATAGTCGACGGTCGAACCTGACGTGATTTGGCTTTTCGCCTTGTTCTCTCTGCTCTCGCTGGTTCCCTCCCATCTTTACCTTGGCCTCTTCTTTTCTTTTCAATCCTATTCCTCCTCTCATGTCTTCTCCTCTCCCTACCTGAAGCTGTTGGATGTGCTTGTTTGTTGTTCTATCAACACCTTTATGTTTTCTTTTCTTTGCGTGCCCGCGACTTGAGCCAACATCCATCTAATCCGATGAGGTCAAAAAATCCAGAGACAAGCCAAAGACATGCGGATCTCAGAAGCTTTTGGAAGCAAGCAAAGAAAGCCTAACGACTGCTCCACACATATCTCAAAGTGCAGAGAACTCGTGCGATTCCACTCCAACGATCTGAAGATGACAAACGGACAACATTGACTCGTGTCAGGACAGGGTTTATCGTTTAGGAGTCAAGATGAACGAAGAAGGAGAAAGATGATTCGGGTCTTACTTTGAGACCCTTCCTTCTAGGGTGATTCGAGGTGATGAGGTTGCAACCCCAAACGGAGAGATGCTCCAAGTGCTCGTTGGCGTCGAGAATTCCCTTGAGCGTGAAGTCGGTGACGTTACCTGAGATACATATTTTGGGTCTATCCTTAGCCGAGTGAACCAAGGTAAAGGACGGGAAATTAAGACTGTGAGGGTTGAGGTGGGTGACATACGACAGAACCCTACATCGAGACGCTTCAATCTCGGCATCGATTTGCCAATGGCCAAGACCTTTTCTTCTTCTACGTCCTTCCAACCATTGATGTTAAGTTCCTTCAAACTTTCACCCGCCAACCTCGCCAAAGCATCCAACGACTGTCCTCCTAATCCGACGGCTTTCTCTAGGTTGACACTCTCCAAACCAACGCAGCCATGTCCGATCCAATTGTCTACCATGGTCGAGAACGTCTCATCTTTGAGTAGGGGAAGATGAGAGAGATCGAGGCTGGTGAGGAGAGGACAGTTTTCCGGTAAGATGAGTGAGAGGGTTTGATCGGTGAGGAGGGAATGGGAGGACAAGTTGAGATGAGTGAGAGTTGGACCGACGGAGGTCACGAGGGTAGTGAGTTCAGGAGAGAGGTCTGGGAAGGATTCAGAGGGTCTTGCGAAATCGAGGAGATTCAGCGAGGTCAGTGCGGAAAGGGGTGGAAGGAATGATTCGTCGACTGGGTTAAGATGAGGTAAGAACCGATCCAATGGAAATCCGTTAGCCAAATGGATCCGTCTGGCATAGAGGGATGAAGAACGCAAAGAGAAGGAGGAATTGCGTGCTCACTCTTGCCAACTTCGCACAATCGAACCTCGGTCAAGTCTGGACATTCAGCGACCATCTTCTTACAGCATTCGACATCGAACCTCGGACTCTGAGTGATCAAGAAGCCCTTGAGACCTTTCCCCTCTCCTCTTTCCTTGTCCCCAACCCTCTCAAAGAATTCAAGCCAACCTTCCTTTCGGACAAGGAAAGGACCGAGGAGCTCGAGTCTTTGAAGATGAACGAGTTGATTCGCCCAGGCGAGGATAGCATCGGATGATAGCTGTCCACACAGATTCAATGTAAGAGAGGTAAGGTTGGGGCAGAGCGAAGACAGGGTGGTGAAGCCATCGGGCGCAATGACTGGACAGATGGGTTGCGAATCGAATGCGAGAACCGGTGATTAGATCGAATGCGAACGAGAGGAACCCGAGAATGGATATCTACGAACGAGTGCAATCGTTCATACTAAGTTCAGTCAGGTTTGCGTTGTAGAACAACTGAGCGGTGGTTGCAGTCCTGATCGAAGGTGAAGTGAGGGATCCACAAAATATCAGTGGATATCCCTGTTTAGATCAAAGAGCGTCAGTTCAGCTCCTTACATCTTCCTGTTCTTGCAGATGATTCCGTTAACCTAAAGCGTTGAGATCCGGTGTCAACCATATACCAGAACGTTACGAGGCCAGATCAAGATCATACCTTGGCGAGATTCTTTGGTCCGAGATCATCTCCGAGAGATTCAACGTCCTCAACATGCTTAGCAATGATCCCGATACAGATGTCTGTCAGGGTGGGGATTCTCTTCTTCTCCTCATAATGGACAATCTGCGATCAGAGTGGAGTGGCGAGTATCAGTGTCGGTGCAAGTGCCCAGATGGATAGAGGGAGTACGGCGTACAGTCCTTCGCTCAGAAGCTTTCTTCTTAGGTGCAGCGGGTCGTTTGCCAGCGGGCTGCTTGTAGTTGGCGAGTCCGACCGCTTTGGCACAGAGATGGCAGAGGAAGAGGCCATCATGGTTCGGATCAGGTGCAGTGTATTGAGTCTGTCGGGCGCACAAGATCGTGACCAATAACCGTCAGGATAGATTCAACACTATATCATCATACATAGGAAGCGTCTCAATGGACTCACATAGGTAGCCTGTTTGTCGCAGCTTCCGCAATTGAAGAACGACCCAATGCCAGGCGGGCCCGAGCTCTTCTTCGCAGCCGTCTTGCTCCTCGATTGAACGTTGGTCTTTTTGAAGGATGGTCCCTCTCCCTTGTCGCTACCGGCGTCGCTCATTTCGAAATCAGAAGACTCCTGCGCCTTCTTCTTCTTTTGAGAGGGCTTGTCAAGAGCGTTTCGTCGTTTTTGAGCAGGGGTAAGAGTGTCCGGTGAATCGGAGGCGTCGAGATCATCAGAGTCCGAGGCGACCTGTATATGTGAGGAATAGCAAGCAGCATGGGGGAGGAGGAGTTCGTAGAGGACCAAAGAACAAGCATTCAGAAACGTCATGGATGAGTGTGTGATTCGGGCCGACGGATATGCAGTGGACAACACTGACAGTAGCTCTTTTGCTTGCACGCTTTCTCTTGGGTGCTACCGCCTCGTCTTCTTCAACATCCTGCTCTTCTGGTTCTTCCTCCTCTAGGATAGCTTGCGCTCGACGGCCATTCGAAGGACCGGCTTCGGCGTTGTCGTTTGTCGTCTGATCTCCGGCAATCGGCGCGTTGTTTCGAGGATTGTACGGGTTGTAGTTAAGACCTTCTCGAGCGGTGATGCCTTGTTCCTTTGGGGGGAAGTAGGCAATGGTCAGCGAGAAGGGATGGGTGGAAGCTCGTTAAGGGGTACTGACTCTGAGAAAGGAAGTAAGAGCACTCGTTGGACCGGACACGCCTCCACCTCTTCCTCTTCTAGGTGGCATTCTGGTAAGACAACAATCGATTTGGGAGCAGTAAGATGATGGGGCGTTAAGGGTCCGAACGTGGCAACGAGGGGGAATTGGAGTTAAGTGGCGAAGTGGAGGGTCGTCCGTCATTTCAAGTGAACATCAAGGCATCATCTCCTACCTCGATCGATTCACTCCTTCATCATGGCAGATGGACTCAACGATTAGTAAGTCGCTGGGTCGGTATGGTTTTTCAAGCATATTCAACCAAATTAATCGCTCAACCCGCTAATTTCAGCGAACGCGAGCGGGAGGCCAACATTGCCGAAAACCAAAGACTGCTCGACTTCCTCAAGCTTGGGGGCGGTCAGACGACGACGCTCGGGAAGCGAGCGGCGCCAGTGACTTCGGCAGACAAGAGCGCCAACAAGAAAAAGAAGAAAGCCGAACCAAAGGAGAAGCCCGCCATCGAGCCCCAGAGGAGGAGCGCGAGGATGTTGGGGCTCGAGGCCGATACAGAGACACTCAAGAGGAAGTACGAGGTCAGTCTGGTCGGCAACGGGGTCCTCGTCATTGCTTGGCGAGTAGAGCAGACGGCGCCCTTGTAGTTGGGGTGAGACGCGATCAGGACGCGACGTCTGACGTTCTGTCCCACGCGCTCGATTCTCTTCACCCTGCTATTTAGGCCGAAGCTGCTGCTGCTGCCGAGGAAAGGAAGAAACGAAACAAAACTCAACATGGCCCTTACACTCTCGACAACCTTCCAAGTGACCTCGACCCAGCCGAACTCGCTTCCCTCACCGATACCCTCTCCGCGGTCGCATCCAAATCTCACCACAGACCCAGAGCCAACGATGCCATGACTCCTTCCAGTCACGTTCCGGAAGGCAACGAAAAGACGGTGGACCACGATCTCATCGTTCTAAAACAAGCCTTCACCGGCCTCTCGATAATATCCCAAGGCAAGGTGACGGGCAAGGTAACGGATGACCGAACGTTCTCGATGACAATTCATCCTGACAGCTCCAAGACGCTCGTATTTATCGGAGACAAGATGGGACAGGTCGGTATCTGGGATGCTTTGGCTCAGAACGAGATCTCTACAGAGGAAGGTGACGACGCCGAGACACCTGACACCGACGAGGGCCCAGGTAAGAGCTGGAATCTGGGAGCTCAAAATCAAAGTGCAATCAGCTGTATGAAGGTCGATCCAAAGGATGGTAGGAAGGTAAGTCCAAAGCTCTCAATCATGTCGTGACCGTACGAGCAGGTCCTGAACGAGATCTTTGCTTCTTCTCCATCGGGATAGCTCTATACATCATCCTACGACTGTACGATTAGAGCTCTCGACTTCGAGAAGCACGTCTCGAACGAAGTCTTCTCGATACGTGACGATGATGCGTTGATCACACACTTTGATCTGACGCCGGATGGCAACGAGGTGCGAATGATCAGATCCTTGCGTTCGTACTCTCGCACGGAGGGCTTACTGATCGTGACTGCAATCTGTGTACACAGATCTGGTGCACTAACAAGCACGGTGGTCTTGGCCACATCGACTTGCGAGAGGGTGGGTGTCGTCGAATGTACGCTGCTGGCGACGGCAAGAAGCTCGGAGGTGTCTCGATCAATCGTTCGTATATCAACGTGCAACACCAACCGACTGCTCTCATCCAGTCTGACATCCCCTGCTTCGTTCCTTTCCAGCGGCCTACACCAACCTCATCATCACCGCTGGAAATGACAAACATCTCCGAATCTGGGACGTTCGGCAGCTCTCTAATCTCACTGCACTCCCACCGTTCGGGCCTTCGCCAGGGGATGGTCTCGAAGAGGATCTCCTTCCGACATTCCCCACTGAGTTTTACGATCATGAAGAGATCGTTCGTCATGCCACGACTGATCATGGAGCCGGTTTACGTCGAGGTGTCTATCAACATGGGAAATCTTGTAGTTCGGCTTATTGGGATCCGTAAGTCTTGAAACCAAAGTTCCAATCTGGCTATTCTGTATCTGGACGGGGCGACCATACTCATCCACCTCATTCCTCTCCTTCCAGATTGGGTCGGAAGATCTTAACGACGTCGTACGACGATCATCTCCGAGTCTTTGATTACTCTGCCGACCTTCTCTCCTCCTCAGGACCCTTCCCACCAAAAAAGTGCGAACCATCGACCGTAATCAAGCACGATTGCCAGGTTCGTTCCTCTCACAGTGCTTCATCTCAATGATTCCTGCCCTTCGTTTGCCTCCTAGTCTGTACTGAGACATGATCACTCTTTTAATTCACTTTCCGTCTGACTCGTTTCATCCAGACCGGTCGATGGCTTTCCATCTTCCGCGCTCAATGGGCAGGTAGGTCTTGACGAATTGCTTCACCTCGCCTTTGAGAGTGCTCGACCTGACCTCAACGACACCCTCTTCCGCCCTTCTCTTCGCAGGGTCCGTCAACCATATGCCACACTTTACCATCGGTAACATGAAGCGCTCTCTGGACGTCTTCGCCTATACTGGCGAACCCATCGCCAAACTCTTCGATCCAGACGTCATCACTGCCGTTCCGGCCGTTAGTAAGTGCCACAAGATCCACTTTTTTTTTTTGGGTGGGGGAGGATCGTCTCACTTGGCTGCGTCGGACCTCAAACTGACCACTAGCATTCCGTCAATTTTTTTTTTCGCGTCTTTCAACTACCCACCCACTCTCAGCCGCGAGTCACCCCAGTATCGTCAACCACGTCGTCGGAGGGAGTGGAAGTGGAAAGGTCCAGCTTTGGGGACCTCCAAGGGAGGATTGATCCGTATGATCAAGGCAGCGTTGGTTTGATTGTTCTGCTTTTTTGGAATGACCCCTTGTCTTGTTCTTCTTCTTCTTCTTCTTTATCACCCTTCTCTTCCTTCTCACTTTCTTATCTTCATCTTTCTCTTTCTACCATGATGGAACTCTCTGTCTTCTCGTACACTCTCTAATCATTTCTTGTCAAAACCTGTCCTTTCTTCTCCCTACTCTGGCTTCCTTTCTTTCTCGCGGGTGTTTTTTTTTCTTCTTATTCTTTCTTACACACGTCAACGCCTATCCGACTTCTCGTAGCGTGACAAAAAAAAAAACTTCCCCATTTCAGTGGGTTTCGAACCAAAACCTTGGGAAAGAAGAAGAAAGAAAAGCGATCCTAACTTCTTATAAGAATGAGCTCCTCCCAAATGAAACGTTTTTTTTCTTTCTTTCTCTTTCTTTCTTTTCTTTTTCATCCATCGTGTGGTGGAAGGAGGGGAGGTGGTTCACGAGACTTGCTCCGAGTCCTCAATGGGAAGGGCCGATTGAGAAGGAATGATCTCGGTGAAGGGAACGAGGAGGGAGATGACGGGATTGAATGAGGGATTGGGGGAGGGGAAGGAGGAGAAGGAGGAGATTTGGGTTGGGTCATCGTCGGTATCGACGTCTTTGATGGATAAGAGGGTGTTGAGGATGGAGAAAGTTCGGTTGTTCCGAAACATGAAGGGATCAAAGATGACGAGATCGCAGGGTTGGTGCTCGTTACGACTGGATGAACCAAGGGTGATAGGAATGATGGTGGCGATGATGTCGTTGTCGTTGAAATTCGTGTTGTCTTGGTCAAAGACTCATCGACTGGAGGAAGTTGTCGTTGTGATGACGACGGTGGAGAAGGGGGTTGAGTACTGGTAGCCAATCCTCCTTGAACACGTAACTCAGGTGGCTGGTTTTCGATGGGAGATTTATGAGGGTCAGGAAGAGGTAGTTCAGATTTCCTTCTGACTACGGCTTTGACGAGGTCGGCAAAATGGAGGGGAGTCGGTTGTCGATGTTCAAGGTTGTCAACGTCTGTCGATTTCATCTCTTTCTTTTCGTTTGATGATGAGTGATGAGCGTTACTGCTGACACTGCCCCCCATGACGCGTTCGACGATGTCTCGAAGGGACGGGTGGTGATGATTCGATTGCTGGAGTCATCGTTCGCGGTGATTAGTATTAGTCGTCTTTTTTTGGCACAAGTCATCTCCAAGAACTCACCGTATCTGTCGCAGTTTGATCAGAACTCGATTTCTTTCCCTCCTCTCCCTCCTTCTCGAACGTGACCATGGATGTTGACTGAACGCTTCGACTCACGTCGTCATCATCGACCTCCCTGTCGATTGATCCATCCTCGACCGATACGTCGACATCATTGTCGTCCCCCTCCTCGACCTGGTCAGGTTTGGACGACGAATGACTGCCAGTGATCCAGAATCGATCCAACAGATCTGAGAATCCCTTCGGCTAGATGGTGGATTGGATTGAGCATAAGAAAATTCGTCGAGAACAAGAAAAAAGAAAAAGAAAAAAAAACCCCAAGGGATCAAGAGAAAGAAGAGGAAGAAGAAAGAAAGAAAGAAAGAAAGAAAAAGAAAGAAAGAAAAAAAGTCGCACGTCGAGAATCAATAACCCTCAAAATGAATCCGGTCCCCTGGTGGATTGATTCTATCCAGCGAAACATGATTAAAAAAAAAGGGGGGGGGGGGGGGGGGCTCACGAATGAGGCAAGTTTTTCCTCTCGAGGATAAAGGAACAACGAATCTGGTCTTTGGGTTCTTGGTGGGCCAGCAGAAAGTCTACCTTGTTCGACCGTCCTCTCTACGAGCGTGTTGAATCGATTGGGATGTTGACTATGTACTACCGTTTTTTTTTTTTTTTTGACCAGGAAAGGAGGAAAGAATGCCGTATGAGGTACAGCGAAAGAAAGAAAGAAAAGACAAACTCCCTCTTCGCTGAGGGAGAGGGTGAGAGTTCTTCTTGCTCACTTGCATGACCCGAATCCTCCCAAAGGACAAACTCTGCTTCAGGCATATGCTTGTGGAGATTGTTAGAGCTATCCGGAGGGATGAGTGAATCATTCGCTGCTGAGAGGATGACGATCTTTGGGATCTCCAAGTCGATCCTTGAGAGGTCATCGGAAGCGACGTGATGGGTCGTTGCAGCGGCTAATTGGAAAAGGTGACCGAGGGTGGATTGGCCCGGTCTGTGAGATGGAGGGAGAAGGTAAGAGGGGTTTTTGGAAGAGGGGACAAAAAAGGGAAAGAGAAGCTAAGACGATGCGATTTCCTAACAGGGTCTTCTTCTGCTTCTTCTTGATGGTTGAAAGAAAGAGAGAAAGAAAGAAACGTACGTCATCTTAACCCTTTCAAGGTGCTCACTCACTCGAGTCTCCTTGTTGGTTCGACCTTGTTCATCCTCTGGATCAATCTCGTTGAGCCATGATTCAGGGTAAAGCATCCTGTCATTTTTTTCACCCAACATAAGAAGAAGAAGAGGAAGAAGAACGTTGTCGTCAGCAAGATCCCGACTGAGAAAAATGGTGGATGAAGAAACAGAGAGAGAGAGCGCATGTGTATGTGGGTGTATCCGTATCACAAAGGAAATCTTTGAAACTCGCATCATGTACTTTTCCATCTCGTTCTCGAAAAGCGTTCGAGTGGTGATCTGAATTCCATCCAAAGGTGGGAATTTCCTTCTGATCCCATGTCCAGCAGCTGAAGGTCATCAACATATGCATATGTGGAGAAAAAAAAAAGAAGGAAAAGAAAGAAAAAAGGAAAAGAAGAAGAGACTCAGCTGAAAGGAGGTTTCCTGAAGAGAGGGTAGTAAGGAGGAGAACCTCCCTCCCCCCTCCCCCCTCTTCCTAAAGTTCGATCCCACTCAACTCGTTACGGCAAGCAAGAGAGATGCTATCCGAAATGAAGCCATGACGGCTAATTGGAGGGCGATCATTCCTCCCATGGAGACTCCGACCTAAGAAGATCCCACGAAAGACTCCTTTCGAGGTGAGTTTAATCGTAGCACGAGAAAAAAAAAGTGGTGGACTTCTCGCAAGGAAGAGAAGAAGAAGAAAAAAGGGGAGGGGGGGGGGGGAGAAAGAGAGAGCAAATCATAAACCCACGACGTGTATACCTCGCTCCTGAGCAATTTTTTTTTTGTCATTATCCAATGATAAAGGACACATATTTTCATCCAGTTTTTTCAACTCTTTTTTAGCTTCGGAAACTCTCGAACGGTATAAAAGGAGAAAGAAAAAAGAGTTCCCCCTACCTTGTTCCATCCTTCTAGGGAATCGATAACAGTCAGACAGTCTCGAGCCATCAGTGATGTCGTATAAGGGCCTCTCTGTCGTTTGCGTATATAGAATCGAGGGGAGGATGCAGGAGGAGAAAGCTCGTCAGCAGGAAGGGGGGGAGGGTGGGAATCCGGACGACGAGAGATGTCTCGTCTGGAAAGGATCAGGGCGGCCAGAGAGGTTTTCATCTGACCGGAGTATCGCTGTAACCTGAACCTCTGTTGTCAAAGACGAGGACTGAGTACCGAGGGTCTGATCCAAAGAACTCGACTTGTCGCTGGGCGAGTGGAGGGAAGACAGGAACGATGTTATCGGCATGGACTCGATGATGATAGTGAAAAAAAGGATCAAGAGGTGGGGTCTTTTTTCCCTCTTACCTGCCAAGAGAATGAACAATTCTTCATACCCATGATGAAGCAAATCCTTTCTGGACCTGAGCCATGAAGCTCATAGTAGATGTTGTGACTAGTGGTTGAGGATTGAAACGTCGCGTTGGGTTCGTGGGTGGGTACTTTGAAGAATCTTGGTAGGGGGAAGAAAACGGAGGTAGGTGGGGGATGTGGGTTTGTTTATTATCAGGGTGAGTTGGGATGCGAATCGGAATCGGAACGAGGGAGAAGGTCAACTCGGTGTTTGAGTGGACGGTGATGATTTGGTGTGGTTCGCTAACCCGCGCTTGATGCAGTTGGACTGATCAAAGATGGTGTTTGGGAGCATGACGGAATGCGTAGTGATGGTTCGTTCATCCACGAGCCCTCATCATCATCCTCACACAAGCCCCGGCCATCCACAATCGACAACGTCCGGGAATCTTCCCCGACCACCAAGAATCCCAGAGAGAAAGAGACCCTAGACAGACATGTCTTCATACGAAAGTAAGACTCAACATCTCCAATCACACCCAATAACAACCTCAACCCCATGACTGAATTCACCCCCCCCATCCAGTCGAACATCCTTCTTCAACCCAGGACGATAACGTTCCTCCCTCCTCCTTAACTCTCGACCATCTTCTACGAGAGATCCAGATGGGGGGTGATCAAGATTTCGTCCTCGTCGATAGGGATGGTAGACGAATCATGGGTGATGGTGTAGTCGAGATGCTCGCTGATGCTTTAGGAAGGTAAATGTCACGTCCCCCAACTAGCTACAGCTCCGTGGAATGGACGCGTGTACCACAACCCCCGCCATTCCCTCTCTTCCTCCTCCTCTCTTCACCAAGACGAAAACCTTATCAGCTTTTACATGCATCTCACGATTGACTCCCATCTAAAATAAAAATAAAAATCCTTCTTCTTTTTCTTCTTTATTTCTCAAAACCGCAAGTCAAATCGGAGCCTCAACCCAATACATCAACTCTCTTCCATCCCTCTCCCAAGATCAACTTCAAACTCACCTCGAATCCGATCCCCAAGGATCGTGTCCCATCTGTCAAACTTCCCTTCAAGTCGTTTGGGATGAGGAGGAAGTTGGACTCGCTCAGGATTTCGCCGTCGTTGAGAATTTAGGTCTCGTTGAGATTGGAGGTTGTCGACACGTGTTTTGTAGAAGGGATGCTGGGAGATGGTTAATCAAGGTTCGTTTTTTTTTTCTTTTTTTTTTTTCTTCTTCTTCTTCTTCTTCCATTAGCCTTCACCTAAATTTGTGTGATCTGATCGAGGTTTTCGACAAGTTAATTTTTTTTCTGACCTCGACGGGATTTTTTTTTTCTGTTCTTTCCACTTTTTTTTTTCCTTCGCATCCTTTCGAAAAAAAAAAAAAAAAAGAACAATACCTGCCCACTCTGTCGTCAAACCTGTGATCCAACCATCACTACCTCAAATGCGACCTCTCCTTCGCTCAACTCGACCACTCAAATCGATGATGATACGACGAATCGATCACCAGAGTACCAACCTGAGAGGATGACCACGTTTGACATTCTAACCGGTGGTGGGGGTGGTAGGTTATCTCCTTTCGCTGCTATGATGATGGCCATGAGGGGTGGTGATGATGGACGAGGAGATGAGCGACGAGAACGTGATGGGGACGGGGAGAGGGAAACGTACAGTTCGATGTACTCATGATGGAAGTTTTTGTTTTTGTTGATTGCATCGGGTCTTTTGTGTGTGTGTGTGTGTGTGTGTGTGTGTGTGTTCCACCCTCCCCCGATACGAGAAAACAAAAGACGAGAAATCAAGGCAGCAGGGCGAAAGAATAATGTTCAGTACCGCGACCAGCTTCCCCCAGTCCCTTCTACCCATCAAAAGGGCATTTAGAGGTTCTCAGCAGTGTGCGTCTGGTCAGAGCATGTTGGTCAGAAGATGTCAGTGAGGGGTCAGTGTCAGCTTTTCTCAGAGCGGCGGGATCCATGGACTGCTTGTACAGGAGGTGGGTCATGATCTATCAAATTCTGAAAGGGGTTTTTTTGGGAGGGGGAGATTGCTAAGCTAAACAAACGAAGACGTGAAAGTGGAAGGAAAGAAAAGAGCTAATCGTAGAATGACATTAAGGAGAAATGAGTTCGAAGAGGTAGGGGAGGGGATGGAGCGCAAAGAAAATAGAGGAGTGTCCGAAATGTGATAGTTTTTTGTGGTTGTGTGTGTGTGAGAAGCAAGGGGCGTTTGAGGGGTGGGATTGAAGACGGGGTGAGTGGGTTGAAGGATGGGTGGAATGGGATGAAATGTGATAAGATTACCGTGGGGATAGCGGATGATGAAGAGGCAAGACATGAGAGAAAGGAAATTCTAAGCGATAGGAGGTGAAAGAAGCTACATCTTGGTCGAACCAAAGAGAGGGCTATCGCCGAGATCTTCGACGAAGTAGTCGTCATCGTCCGAAGCACCAAACTCGTAGTCTGCGTCGGCCATCGGGGCTGAAACTGACGAATGAGAGGATGAGGAAGCGGTGGGGGGTCGATCGAACGTGTCGTGAAGCGTGATTGGAGGGGTGATGAGTCCACCGTCGTCGTCCGAATCAAAGTCATCGTCTCCATCAGAGAACGAATCTAAAGAGGTGAGCGCGGGAGGGGAGAGGGGAGGGGAAACAAAGTCGTTCGTCGAAGATGGGGGAGTGAAGGTGTAAAGAGGGGATTGGCTGATGATTGAAGATGATGATTGGTGGCTGAAGGCACCATCCTCGTCCTCGTCGTCCTGAACCTCGACGACTTCGACGGAGGGCTTTGCGGTCGGGGTTCTTCTACCGTCGTCCTCTTGGTTGTATGCGCCGACGAATTCCTCTTCGTCGCTATCTTCATCGGTACCAAGGTCATCCATGACGGACTCGAACCAGTGTTGTTCCTTCCAGGCTTCCTCGGCGGCAACATCCTGGGCGTACTGAAGAGCGTTGAAGATGAGGATCGATTTTCGGAGTAGGTTGGGATCGTCAATCGGGCGCGCTCGGGTTGAAGCGGAAGAGGAGGCTAGATGGTTGAGTTTGTTCTTGGAGAGAAGAATCAAGCGAGGGTTGATTCGGGTCACTGGTGAGGCAGAAGCGAAGGCAGGAAGGGGGTGATTGAAGGAAAGATAGGAGGGGGATAGACGAAGGATGACGACAGAAGACAGGAGAGAGAAGGGAACAGTCGAGTCAGCGCTTGGACCGGATCGGCGAGGATGATTCTCGGGGGAAAACTCACTGTTGGACGTCATGGTTTTTGGGGTCTTAAAAGCTGATATGGTGGATCTCTTTTTGGGTGTAGTAGGGGTTTGCTTGATAGAGGGAAGAGGGGAAGGCGCTTGTGCTAATCTTGCGACTGGGGCGTGGTCGATGGCGCTATGGGGTTGTTGGTCGGGACGGGGGAGAAGTTTCGTGGGTGGTTGAGCATGGTTCTGGATGGGATCTGGTCTCGAGTCTGGCTCGGGGGGAAGAGAGGGGGAGAGGAAAGATTGATGAGCAGGGAAGTGAATGAAAGAATCGGTCAAGGAAGGTGGAAGAAACTGACTCACACTTTCGAGGAGGGCTTGTTCTTATTCTGGGTTGACTCTTTTTGGAGGGGGAACGTTTAGAAGGCCATGGTGGGCAAGTAGGTGAGTTGGGTGTGGTTGTTGATTGAATGGTGGTGGATAGGTGGGAGAAAGAGAGTGAGTCAGGGAAGGGACGGAGCGGAGCGGGAGAGGAGGTTGGAAGTTGAGCGGAGGGAGAATTCGAGCGAATGGCGAAACAAGGCGAAACGGGGAGGGGAGGGAGATCCTTCGATCGAATCCCTTGACTGCTGAGAACCCCCCTCCCCCCGAAAATCCCCTTCATCATCACCTCACGGTCCCCCGATTGACTTCACACCACGCCCTATATCCCTCTTCACGCCCCACATCGCCAACCAATCACCCCCAACACCCCCAAACCATCCAATCACCAACCAAACTCCCCTTTCGGCTCGAGCCCTCCGAACGATTCACCCCCCCAAGTCGCGTCTCGCTCGGTCTTCTCCTTCCTCGCGTCTTATCCCTCGTCCAAACAGTCGTTGGTCATCTTCCGACCAATCGATGACACATTCCCTTTTGATCCCCTCAACGCCTTCCTTCTCCAAAATGGACTACCCATGGTTTCCTATCGATGCTTATTTCAAGAGTCAGCTTCTTTCTGACCTTCCTCGACACATCTCAGTTCTTTCGCCTCTAACCGTCTCGAATCAACCCTACCGGCGGGGTTTCGTCAGCCAAGGTGCACAAATCGCGCGTGATGCCGACAAGGAATCTGAGCGTCATCGAGCAGCCCAAGAGAGATCCAATCAACGAGACCCCTCCTTCGCCGCGGGGGACGAGCGCTCAATTTGACGAGTGAGACCATCAACGATGACCAAGACAGACAAGACACCTTCAAGATTAGATACCCGGCTCTTTCCAGGAGCGCTTGTGCGGCACAGAGAGCAACGTGATACCTGGACAGGATAACGATGATTTGCACCTCAAATCGTTCGCGTACGTGGTAAATCATATTCATAGGCGGTCCTTGATGGTGATTGATTCCACGACGTAACCAGAATCTGCGTAACCTAGGATCTCGTGAATGTTTGAGCTATATAACGATTGGGCGGAGGGGGATTGTATCACAGGACCAAGGTCGAAACTGATCGTCAGCACGCGAGCATAACCCCAAAGATGCGATGCATCAGCCTGAAACGAGACCGCACCTCTTGTGACCCTTGATTCGATCCATCTCGCTATAGTTGTAATTGGCTTGACCCTTGCCGACCTCGATGTTCTCCCAGTCTGCCTCTTCCGGTTCGTCCTTACCGATCGAACCGTCGTCTCCATTCGGATGGGGACCCGCCCCATAACTTCCACCATTACCACCGACGCCACCAGCGCTCTGTACGTTGAGGTCCCAACCATCGACCCTGCGAAGAGCTTGAGCGTGAGCTGCCCTCAAAGCGGGAGATGCTGGATTCGAACGCGAGAGTGGATCGAGCGACGCGATCGAAGACGACAGGGAGAGCGCAGGGACCAGGTTTGGCGTTGAAGGTTCCGATAGGTTCAACGTCGGCGAGGAGAGGTATGAGTTCGATTCAAACGTTCGAGGAGATAGAGAGGGATTGTTGTTGTTTAGGCGATGTTGAGATGAAGATGAAGACGACGAGGAATGTTGTTGCTGATGAAGCGTCAAGGGCGTTTCCGTCACGGATCTTGAAAGATCGTACGGCATCTGAAGGGGTGGAACAACTATGGATTCTCTACGTTTAAGTCGACGAACGAAAATCTTGACCGCTTGCTGAGAAGCAAACGTTCCTTCGACCGCCAACACGCCCGCTGCCAATAACCTTCCACCCGATTCTTTGCGAAGGAGAGCTTGGTAAGCGCCCATGTCGATCACGATGGATCCAGCGGCATGGAGACCGTGGAGGATCCACCACTTTCGATCCCCCATCGGATGTTCCTTGCGAAGGAATCGGGTATGCTGAGGGAGGGTTGATTCTTCGGTCTCAGCGGTGCAAGCGATGATGGGGAAGATGGATTGAATGTTTTGAGAATTGAGAATCACGGTCGTTACACCCGCTACTGTTGCAAGCTGAGAGTTTCATCAAGTCGAGAGTGAGAAACGAAACGAAAGAAGAAGCCAATATCCGCAGCAATCGTCGAGGGAGTCGAAAGGGCCTACCTCTGCGGCGATGATCTTAGTCTCCATCCCACCCGTTCCTAGCGAGGTCCCAAGCGTAGCCGTACTGACTATTCACAATCAGGATCGGGCGTCAAGAGATGTTAGGAAAGACTAAGCCTTGGTTCGATGGATTCTCGGAGAAACCTCGAACCTTGTCGCCTGATGGCTTCAATGTCGTCAACAACTCTGACCGGCTTTGCGTCCGGGTTCTTTCTTGGATTGTCGGTATAGAGACAGTCGACATCGGTCATCAGAAAGAGATAGTCGGCGTGGACGATATTGGCAGTGATTGCGCTAAGGGTGTCGTTATCTCCAAACCGGATTTCCTGAAAGATCAAAGTGTAGGTTCATCGAGATGAGCTCACGTGATCTCCAAGCATGGTGATTCGTTTCGTACAGACTCACGGATACGCCGACGGAATCGTTCTCGTTGACGATAGGGACGACGCCCATGGCGAGGAGCTCGGTGAATGTGTTGACGGCATTGAGGTATCGTGTCCGCTGAAAGAAGCAGCATTGGGTCGATAAATTTGTTGCCTACGGCGATTAATGCAAGTTCCAGGGGCAACTCACATCAGCCAGATCGCCTCGAGTAAGGAGGATCTGAGCTATCGGTTGCTCGAGCTGACTGAACAGGTTATCCCAGAGGGCGATGAGCCTACCCTGACCGATGGCAGCCAAAGCCTTTAGAGGTGATGTGAGCGAATCAAGGATGAGTGTGAGGAAAGGGGATATTTCCGGAGTCGAACGACGGACAAGCCGAGATGAGCAAAGACGAACCTGCTTCGCACTCAGACCCTTTCCTCTATCCTTGATCCCCATCCTCTTGAGGCCGACACCGATGGCACCTGAACTGACGAGGACGACGCGGTGACCGAGAGCCCTAAGCTTGCAGATGGTTTCGACGATGGAAGAGAGGAGAGAGAGGAGAGGCATGTGTGTGTCGGCATCTATGATGGAGGATGTGCCAAGCTTGATGACGATGGTGAGGGAAGTAGCGGAGCCGACATGGCGTGGGTTAAGCATGCTGAATCAAGAGAGTCGAGGTCAGGGGATGATGGATGATGTTTGGGACTGATGTTCGAGGATTCGCCAATGACTCGTTCATGATTAGATATCCGCCTTGTATCCTTCCTCAAACCCCTTGGACTACTCAGTCTGGGCTGAGCAAGATTTCATAGACTGCTCAGTCTGGGTCGAGGAAGGTTCCATGGACACCCACACAATAAATTTCGACAATCCTCTTTTGCGTCGAACCTCACATTTGTACGATGATGACTAAATCTGACACTTTGCTGCCAAATGAGTACGCTCATAGCGGGATAGAGCAACATGATAAAATTCTTATGCTACAATCTCAATCTACTTCTGCACAAACATCGGATTCCTCGCCGCCGTCCATCATCTCTCCCTTCGACCTCCCAATCTTCGTCTTTTCCTTCTCCACCGACCGACAACCGCTAGCGATCACCATCTTAATCTCCTTCTTACGCCATTCCTACAAGCCAGATGGCGAACAAACTGCCCTCGGCCGCCTCGTTCTACGTCCCTTCCTTGCCAACGCTCGAGCATCCTCTTGGTCTTCACCCCACTCATCCCCTCAACGTTTGGGCCGGACTTCTCGACAGTGATCCTGGAGCGGGAGATGGAGGTGGATCAGGTGATACTGGAAGGGAGAGCGAAATCTTGTGAGTCTCTGTACGACATTGGGAATCTCAAGCGAGCCAGTTTGCTGCGGGTTCAAAGAAGGAAAGCAAGCTGGGCCGGAATAGACCATCGCACCAATGTGACGCGTCTTGGTCCTATGAGGGGAAGCTCATGAAGCTGTATCCGTACCCCAGAGTGACTTGAGATGGCCCGACGAAGCAGTTCACCCCATAGTTCTTCACGTCCTGGACCTGACCTTGTCTCCCAAACTCCCAAGCTTCATGCTGGTAAACCCTCGGCGTCGGGCAGGGAAGCAACGATTGATCTTCTGGTTCAACGGGGGTCCAGGTTGTTCCTCGTTCGATGGTGCTATGATGGAGATGGGTCCCTTTCGGATGGATCCGACCAAGCCTGGTCAACTCAAACTACTTGACTGGGGAGGATGGGAGGAGTTCGCTGGCGTTGTCTTTGGTACGTGGAAATTGTAGTCCTCGATAAGACACAAGAGTTTGAACTTATTAATCTGTTCCTCATGTTCCTTGAATGGGTTCCAGTCGATCAACCTCCAGGGACTGGATTCTCGTACTCGCCTACTAATGGATACCTGCATGAACTCCATCAAGCGAGCGCTCATCTCGTTCACTTCATCAAAAACTTCTTGGAAGTTTTCCCAGAGTGGCAAGGTGTCGATGTAAGTCTTGCTTTGTAGATCTCCTCCGTCCTTCGCAATCCTGTCAGGTTTCGAGCGCATGTTGACCATGATACATGCCCATCCTTCTGTGTTCTCATCTAGACTTACCTAGCCGGAGAGAGCTATGCCGGGCAGTACATCCCATACTTCGGTATGCCCAAGTCGTCTCGACCGAATCCTTCGCCCCATGCACAAGGCCTGACCTTCTGCCTTTGCCCCCCACCCAAGCCGACGCCATCCTCACCTCTTCTCATCTACCAAACTTCCCTCTTAGAGGAATCGCCATCGGGAATGGCTGGATTGATCCCAGGGCTCAGTATCCAGCTTATGTCGATTTCGCATACGAGCACAATCTCGTCACTGCCAACACGCCCGTTCGTCAGCGACGCCCCGGTTCTTGACGTTCCTTGCGCGAGAGCTGACCTCGCAAAACTTTCGATTGCATATTTAACGATGTGCCACACTCTTCGAACCTGTCCCTCCACAGCAAGCAGATGCACTGGCCAAGCAATTGTCAGAATGCCAGGAGGAAATCTCGGCTTACCAAAACATTAGCTCGCTACCAATCAACCTCGATCATTGCGGTGAAGTCATGACAGTCGTCACCCAGCCATTTGTCCAAGAGTAAGCTCTCTCGTTTTTGAAGATCTAGTCTCCTCGTTATGTACGAGGTAGGCGACAAAGTACGATCGTAGTCCGTTGAATCTAATTTCTCCTTCCCCTCCCTATCCTCCCTTCCTATCTCTCTTCTTGTAGCGTCGACGGCAAGAAGATCTGCATGAACGTCTATGATGTTCGGTTGCTCGACGACTATCCAGCCTGTGGAATGAACTGGCCCCCGGAACTCCCAGACGTTTACACTTACCTACGCGTTTGTCCCGTCCAGTCCTGTCGATCCCTCCCTCGCCTGCACCCTTCTCCCCTCCTCTATCTCTCTCCCTCTCCTCTGGTCTGCTCTCTTCTCTGATCTGCCCTCCTCTCTTCTCCTCCTCCCTTCTCCCACTCTGTTTTCGCTTTCTTCTTCCTACTCAACAAAACAGCGACCCGATGTCGTTGCTGCATTGCACGCTTCAAAGCACAAACCTGGTTGGATCGAATGCTCTCAAGAAGTTGGATCGAACCTTTGGAACATGAAATCACCTGCATCCATTCATCTCTTCCCCGACCTCCTCGATCGAATTCAAGTCATGCTGTTTGCGGGCGACCAGGATCTGATTTGTAATCACGTTGGGATCGAACGGACGATCGAGAGACTTGAGTGGCAAGGTGACGTTGGGTTTGGGGTAAGTGAGAGAGCTTGTGTGTGTGGGGGGGGGGGGGGGGGGGGGGGGGGGGGGGGGGGGGGACCAGCATGAGTCCAAGGTGGCGTTGTATAGGGATTCGTCTCATCTGTTTTAGATCATTGGTTGATCAGGCGAATCTGTTGGTCCTCTCTATTCACCTCTCTCTCAGAACGCTACAGTGAACGATTGGTATGTCAACGACACTCTCGCAGGGACGTTCACCTCGGCTCGAAATCTGACTTACGTCAAGGTAAAGAAAAACTCTTGATCATCGTCATCGTCATCAACTACGATCCTTCTCGTCACCATCTCACCTTTCATCGTGTCCCCTCCCTTGTTGGTTCCATTTCTGACGCATCCAGATCGCAGGTGCCTCTCACATGGTTTCATATGACGTCCCCCAAGCGGCTCACGACATGATCCTTCGATTCATGGAAGTCGATTTCTCCCTCCTAGTCGATGGTACGCCAGGGTATGAATCAAGACTAGGGGATGACGAAAGGTTCACCGCCATCAAGTCGGGAGGAGGAGGTATGGGTGATTCACCTGGCCAAATTGGAAGTGGTGAATCAGGCAATGGCGCAGGGGGTTCAAATACATCTGGATTGGTTTCGGATTGGGAAGGTATGTGGAAACCCTTCATTAGAACCTAATTTCACATCCGCACGTATGGGCTTGGTTTGACTGATCTATGGATCTACATCGATTCCTGGTTCTTGCCCTCTCAATTTTACCCACCTACCCATCTGCTCATTCGACTCGCTGTCATGGTTCAAACCCGATCCTGTCACACATACACACACACACAGCATTCTACAACGCCGGATCTGCCTTGACCGTCCTCCTCTTCATCCTCCTCGCCGTCGGCTTTTTCTTTTTCTTCCGAGCTCGTCGTCGAAAGACGCTCATCGCTCAACATCTTCATCATTCCCGAACCAACTCTCTCCCACTCACGAGGAGAGACCTTCATAGCGGTGGAGAAGATGAAGAAGCAGAGAGGTTGTTGGAAAGACAGCAGGGAGGAGGAGGAGGACCTTGGACGCCGAACGCAAGATCCAGTCCCGGTGCGCCTTATCGTTCGCCTCCTGGTGGGGGAAGTCCCAATGGCGGTCATGGTGGCGGCGGTGGAAGTAGATCCTTAACCACAAGAGGTAGTGGTAGTCGTCACTCAAGCGGAAGTCACGGAGGTAGCGGTGGTGGAGGGAGCCGAAGTAAAGGCAAGGGTCGAAGGACCGTCTTGGACGAAAGCGAGAGTGAGGGAGACGTTCTGTTCGAACTTGGAGACGATGATGATGATGACGGAAACACTATCGATGGGGACGATATCGGTCGAAAATCTGGTGGTGGTGGTCGAGGTGGTGATGGAATTCGAAGGGGATAGATTTTTTTCTTCTTATGTTTTCCGCTTTTCTGATTCTGTTTTTTTTTTTTTTTTCTTCTTCTTCATTGGATATCTTCGTTCTGCGCTTTCACCACTCCTTCGAAACTCTTCGAGTTCCATTGAGATACAGCTAGCTCATCAGAACGTTCGTGTCACCCTTGCGGGCGATGCAAGCCCTCTCCGGTTCGTATGTATTGCTCTCAAGAGAAAGAGAAGAAAAGAAACCATTTGATTCTGTTTTGTTTTCAAGCCAACTTTCGATGGAAGCAAGGGAAAAAAGAGAGAAGAAGAGGGAAGGAGGAGACTGGAACGACGCTGGTCGATCCTTATATGTGACTGACGAGGACAAAGCTAGCTGAAGAAAGGACAATCAAGGAACAAGGGGAAGGAGAAGAAGAAGATATAACAGAGGCGGAAGGGAAGAATAGAGGGGGGAAAGAGACGAGAATGTCCAACCGAGAAAGAAAAAGGAAAAAAAGGAGCGACCAAAACTTGGTGGGAAACAGAAGAGAAGGGGGGCGAGCAGGGGGAATCAATCGTGAAAGCCGCTCATGCACAAAGGTTAAGATGTGTATGACGATGTAAGAAAGGGGTGGAAGGAAGAGTAGAAGGGTGAAAGCTTGGAGACAATTTGTGCCGGGGAAGAAAGCGTACAAAGACAGTCAAGTGTGTATGTGTGCGTGTTGTTTGTGTGAGAGAGCAGGATGGTTCGGGGATCCCAGGTGTTAAGAGGGACGGAAAGGAGAGAGGGTTGCGATAGAATATCTATAGGGAAGAAGCAAGATGACGGATGGGAGGAGAGAAGCAGGAAGGGGAGACGAAGAGACGTAACGATTTGAGTAGAGACATACAAGACCGACATGAGGGCCACAAGAAAGATGAGAACCAAAAGAAGAAGAAGAAGAGTGGAAACGAAGATGAGGAAAGAAAAGAAGAAGGGGAACAAGGGCAAGGAAAGCAGAGAGCGTACGATCAACGAAGTCCGCCGTGCTCTGCCACATCTTCCCTCCAGGTCAAGCGGCTTCCATCCTGTTCGACTCCCAAGCGAGAGCAGAGGATGGCGCATTACCTGCTCCCGGTGCGATGCCTCCCTGACCACTCTGACCCCTCTTCATTCCAAAGCTACTGCTTGAAGCAAAGATGGGCGAAGGAGGTGCGGCTGAGAGCATACTGTCTCGGTTGAAGAGCCTCGCTTGTGCCTCTGCGAGGAAAGCCTGGGGGTTATTGAGGTCGATGAAGAGCGGCGTTCGAAGGGGTTGCTGCTGTTGTTGTTGCTGCTGGCCAAAGCTCGAGGGAGTGGCAGGAGGAGGCGTTGGGATGAGTCGGGCGAGACCAAGGGCCGAGGTGGACGAGTCCGTAGGTTTTGAGCCGGACGAAGGATGGACCGAGGGATTAGACGCGTAAAGTCCGCCGGGAGGAAGGTTGTAACCCAGTGGAGAGGGAAGAGCGGACGGCGATGAGAGCGAAGACGTCGATGACGACATGGACGAGGCTGGCGACGTGGCTGATCGATGGTGGCTCCCGGCGTTGGGTAGGAGCGGGAAGGGAGATTGGCTGCGGGATTGAGGCTGAGAAGATCGGCTCGAGCTGTGACTGTACTTTTGGCTCAGAATGTCGCTACAAGATCGGAAGAAGGGACCTCCCCAACCCGGTAAGGTTGCGATTGGCGGGTTGGCAACCTCATCCTCGAGATCGTCCATCATCGGATCGTCAACCGTGTCAAGGAAGGCGAACTCCTCCTCAAGCGACCACTCGCCAACACCGACGTGCTGCTGATGCTTCCTCGAGCTCCTCGATGGCGTACGAGCGAGGTCGACAGGCGTTGCTGGTCGATGAACGAATTCGAAGTCGTCCTCATCGTCCGAGCCTGGACTCGACTGCTGATGATGTTGGTGGTGAGCCGAGAAGTGGTAGGGGATGTTGGTGTCGGTGAGGTGTCGAACGTGAGATCGAGCGGGAACAGAAGCCGAAAAGACCGGGAAGGACGCTTGGTGCGAGGCAGGACCTTCTTGGCATCGAACGCAGAGGGGTTCCTGCGAGAGCGGAACGGAGGACGACTGAAGCGGGAGAAGGACGGCGCACTTTGAGCACGGCAGGCTGACGACGGCTTGCGGAACGTCAAGGTAGTTCGATGGGATCGAAATGGGAGAAGGTCCGTTCAGTCCGACGTGAGGAAAGGTGAAGGAGAGGGAAGGAGAAGAGGACGAAAGTTGGGAAGCCTCGAATCGAGCCCGCTTCTTGTTGGAAAGGGTGTTGGCTTTCTGGATGGCGTGGTTTGGATTCGAGTTTTGGTGAGGGTAGCCTAGCGAGGAGAGACCCGAGATGGAGTGCCTCTTCTGACCCTTTTTGGCTCGGATGTAGCCAGACGCGTCGCCCTGCTCAGAAGGCGAGGTGACAGCGGGCATCCGACCTGCGTCGAGGATGCTGCTCTCATCGAGTCGACCAAGCGAGGCCGACATGAAGGAAGGGGGAGGAGGCGAGTAGTTGTAGCGTTGGTGCTCATGAGGAGGAGACGGGTAGTCGGACAGGTAGGACTGGGGAGGCAGCGAGATCGAGGATGGTGGTGGAGCGGGAGCGGTCGTGACAGAGTTCGATCGTCGTGGACGAGCGCCGGTAGAGGACGAGCTACCTCCTCCTGGGAGAGAAGATCCTGCAAGACCGGCAACGATCGAAGCCGATTTGGCGTGTCGAGGGCGAGCATCAGGTTTCTTGGCAGACTGAACGTTGTCCGAACGAGACGCATCGAGGAGCGATCGGAAGGGCGGGGACGAAGCAGCGAGTAGGGTGATGACGAGCGTAGAGGAGATAATCAGGATGCGAGATGGAACAGGCAAGGGAGTAGAGTCGAGGAGGCAAGGAAGAAGGTGAAGACAGGGTCAAACACCGGAAAAGTCAGCGCCGAGCACAAGCAAGAAGAGGCAGCCACCAGGGCTTATGTGACCAAATATGGGTGTCGACAGGGAGGAGTTTATCGATAGGCGTAGGCGATGAGAAGGGATTCGTCATGAGGCGATGCTGGATGATAAATGGCAGTCGTTTTAAGAGGGACGGGAGAGAGGGAGGCGCAGTCGCGGAACCGAAACACCCGATCCCCCAGACGAAAGCGCAAACGCTTGCGACCGGGTGGGAGATATCAAGATGGTCGGACGACACGAGGCGAAACGATTGCATCGTCGCAAAGGGAAGGGAACAAGGAGAGGGATAGAAAGGGAGAGGAAGGGGAAAGTTGGGGGAGAAGGGAGAGGAGAGAACCGAGAGGTCGACCAGAAAGGGAAACAGGTCCACTTACGCTATCCTCTGCCGACGTCGCAGCTTTGGCCTTTGTCTTCAATCCGAGCGGTCGCATCCGATGATGCGTCTGAACGTATAGACCACAACTGAGAGCAACATGGGGAGCGAAGGATCGAAGAGGGAGGGATCCAGGTCAGGGACTTCTTCTAGCCTGTTCAGAGAGAATCCCCTCGAGAATCCCCTCCGCGAACGGGGCACGTTCCTCGGCGAGGGTCACTTTGACCGCGGATGAACTGGCGAGGAAGGAAAAAAGACTCACGCATTGCAGAGTCGTTGACCATCGAGGCCTGTCCTCCACAGGCTCGTCATGGTCTAAAATGAGAGCAGGAAGGAAGGAGAGGTCATTCAGGACTGGTCAGCGAACTAACTCCGGAGGCGGGACGTGTGCTCCGCCCAGTCCTCGCTCCGATGCAACAACACATTGTCCTATCTGCCTCACCGAGGCGAGAGTGGGAAGGAAGCGGAAACGAGACTCACCTCATCAACGTCGCAGTGAGCACATCGACCGGGAGCGAGTTTCCTCTTTGGAGCCGGAACGCCTCCCTGCTTCTTTGTCCCTCGCTTCTTGCTGGCCGGGACGGCGTTGGCGTTTGGGTTGGAATCGTGAGAGGACGAGATGCTGGGCAAGGAGATGAAGGGTAATGGGTGCTAGGGAATGCAAGGAGGGGAAGGGAAGGAAAAAGGGAAAGAGAGGGAGAAGAAAGGGAGGAAAGGGGGGGAAGAGGGTCGAGAGGGGAGGGCTTTGGCGTTTTGTCAAGACCCTGGTTCCAATCGCATTTGTGTGGGGCACTACACAACCCAGCCCGTTTCCTTGAGCCTCTCCAACTATTCCCAATTCATTGAGGTCCCCGCGCCACCCTAATCTGACAAGAACCTCCACGATTTGTCCCTTGCCCTTTTCTTCCTTGCTGCCATTCTCTCGTGTCCTATCGATCGTCGACTTAGCTGGCGACCATCTTACGCTCACGTCAGTCACGATTTCCGTCACGCACTCAATTCGCCTCATTCGCTCCTCTCTCCCGGAATACACTCTTCAGAAGTTTAAACCGAATCGATCTCCAACGCAAGACTTCCTTGAATCCGGGTTTGCAATCAGTGTCGAAGAAATGATCAAGCCACTCTTCTGAAACTAATTGCGCCGATGAGTTTTTGGAGTCGTGATACGAGCGACGAATGCTGGGCATGAGGGGATTCGACGTCGCTCGCCGGGTGCGATTCGAGCTATTATCGCGTGCTCGAGGTATTTACGAACGAGCCGCGTTGATTTATTCTCAATGGAGAGCGCGAATCGGTCGTTCGTCGGAACAAGATAAGGATCGGCAAGAGAAAAAAGCAGTCGTCTAGGGTAACGTTACCATCAGTAAAAAAAAAAAGAAAAAAAAAAAAAACGAGACAAAACTGAGAGAGAAAGAAAACGTGAGCGATGGTACATCGATTGAAGAAGAGTAAAGTGGAAAGCATAGAGTACATGATGATGGATTTGGAATGGGATCTTAATAAGACGAATCACGAAGTTGTGGAGTGGACGATTGGAGAGGAGGTGAGACTCGGAGCAAATCTCGATCTGAGACGGAGTGGAATGGAGTGGATGGTGGTCAAGAACAGAAGCAAAGGGCGAGAGAGGGAGAGATGTGAAGATGCAGCGAATGTGAAGAAGAGAAAAAATGGGTTCGATAAGAGGGAAGCAAAGAAAGCGATTGAGACGGGATGCGAGTCGTTGAGGTTAAAAGAAAAAGGTGCTGACGCTAAGAGAGGTCAGAGGCGAGACAAGAAAGGTTGGTAAAAGATAGAGCAAAAAGACGAAAGAGGAATCATCGAGCCAAAGGGACGGTAGAGCGAGATGAGATAAGGTGATGGAGAGGTGAGAGGGCTCGATTAAAGGGTGGGAACGACGGAGGGATCGGCCACCCAGGTAGAAAGAGATGAGTGTCGAAGTATAACTAAAGCTGAACCGAGCTAGTGATGTGGAGTGGCGAGGACGCCAACTTTCTGGTTGGCCGGCGATGGCATGGATCGGGATGCAGGGTATGGTCAATGGTGTTGGCGAGTCGACAACGAGGGACGTGGTTGAGGAGAAGATTCAAAGATGATAGAGAGATGAGCAACAGTGACTCATCCTTGCGGGTATGGAAGGTTGAAAGGGACCAGTAGAGATGGATGGACTGTCGACAGCTGTCCCTAGTTTGCAATCGATGAAGCAGTGGCGGCAACAGCAGCAGTAGGGGTGACAACGATGCCCTCCATGGGGCTAGCTCGACCACTCTGGTCCGCGCTCGACGATGGCTCAGATCCGAAGACTGTTTCGACACCGAGCCCACTCTTGGGGAAGACATGGGGAACAGGGGGCCCAGGTAAGGTGAAGGAGGTCCGGAGGGGAGATGACGCTCTAGGTAGATTTCCAGCCGCGACGAGCTGATTTGTTGTCGAAGTAGAGAGAGGAAGGCCAGAGGGGGAGGTAGCTGGGACGACGGAGGCAGCAGAGAGGGTGGGCGTCGTGGGGGACTCTGAACGTTGGCGCTTGCTAGCAGAGGGGCGGTCGGCGCTTGAAGGCTGAGAGGTGGACCCAGAAGTCTGAAAGCGAGAGCACCGAGGAAGAAGGCATAAGTATGTGACACAGACCTGACATTCACAAGACAAGCCAGACCAAAGACACACCTTTCGACCAAGCTGCATGCCACCGATACCGCCCGCGATGCCAGGTGATCTCGCCCGCTCGCTACTCGATCCAAACAACGGACCATCGTACGTTCCCATGTCTTCCAGACGAATTCTCGATCTTGATCTCTTGCTTCCGCTACTCGATGACGATCTGCCGAGATGACCAAAGTCACCACCAGACGTGCCGAACGTGTTCTCGATCGAGGTCGAAGGCGAGTTGTTGGGAGATGAGTTCTCTGAAGGAGGGGTGAGCAGGCTTTGACGAGGAGAAAAGGAAGGAAGCGACGCCGTCCCTCTCTGAGCGGCAAGATCATGTCGAGCAGACGAAAGACCGAGAGCCTTTGTCCAGAAATCGAGCTTGATAGATTGCTCTGGTAGTCGATGCATCTTGCCCCCAATCATGACGTCGCTCGCCGCCTCACGTTGAATCACGGGTGGGTTTCGTCGAAGGAAGGCAACATCCGGTGCGGCAGCCGTCTGAGCTTTGTCGGCGAGGAAGATGTCAAGAGAGGGCGAGTTGGTCTTTTTGCTCTTTCGTTTCGAAGGTGGAGCTGACCGGGGTCGGACTAAAGGAGGAGATCGAGCTCGAGGGGGTGGTCGAGGAGCTCGGCTGGATCGTGTCGAGGTCGCGGCGGTAGAAGATGAAGTGGTCTCGGCATGAGGGCGTCGAGGCTGACGAGCCGATCGAGGGATCGGCGCAGCGTACACCAGGGGTGGAGAGCTTTCACCAGACGAGGACTCCTCGGAGAGGGAGAGAGATGTGGAGGAAGACGCGGCAGGGGTAGGACGGGCGGCAGGAATGGCAGGTGAGGTTCGAGGAGTGCCAGAAGGTGTTGGTTCACGGGATCCGGCCTGAATGAGGAAACACCCATCAATGAGATGAGACAAGTCGGAGAAGACAAGGAGAGATCAAGAGAAGAGTGAGATTGATGGATTCGTGGATGGATGGGCTCAAATTTAAGTGGCAAATGAATGATGATTTAAACATACAACACTGCCCTCCGGATTGGCTCTCTTCTTTCCTGCGAAATGGCCGATGGGTCGAGGCCGGCCATGCGTCTGCACATCTGTTCAATCGGGTTGAGACCAAGGCAGTCAGAGAAGGGGAGCAAGTCAGGTGAGATGAGCCAATCGAGAATGGGACAGCAGCCGAGGGAGCCGGTGGAGTTTCAGTCCACTTACAGAGCCCACACGCATTGCTAAGGGAACGTAATTTCACGGATAAGGTATGAGCAAAGGGATGGATGACATCGAGCTAGGTCTACGGGATGGATGGCAAGAAGAAATTTGTGCGATTCAGAGGTGAAGATCTGAAACCCACCATAGTCTCTCCTTGTTGATCGGGTTCGTCCTCCACAAGGACGTCTGCTGTTCGTTGGCTCCACAATGGGCTGCAGATTGGCACAATCGGCAGGAAAGATGGACCGAGAGTGGGGCGGAAGGGGGGCGACTTGTCAGCGAATGAGGCCAACCCGATAGCAAGCTAGATCTGGGACGCAGTGGAGAGGACGCCAAGGGACGAACAGCAATTGCCGGGGGCGAGCTTTCTCTTGCTTGACATGATGGATAGTTAACTTGAATGGAGTAAGAGTGTCGGGGGCGATGGATGCGGTCGGAGAGTTGAAGAGGGGGGGAAGGGGCGAAACCAAGATGAGAAGGGAGAGGGGGTGGATGGAGAGAGGGGTGGTAAGATCTTCGTGGAAGAGGGCTGGTCCTTGTTCAAGGGGGCTTGCTTGAGTCGATGGATGTGTTTGTTTGAATCAGGAGGACGAGGCTGGGGGCCGGTAGATGGTGGCAATCAGGGCGATGGTGATGGTGGAAGGAAGGGCAAGATGAACGTCGGTCGGCAAGAGAGGGATCAATTCCGCGCACGATAATGGATTTGAGTGAGCGGCGAGATGAATGCCAGCCGAGGGGATTAGATTGAAGGAGAGACGTCGGCTTGGTGGTGGGTTTGTATTGGGCGAACGTGTCAACGTCGGGGCGAGAGATGAGAAATGGAAGGAGAGAGGTTTGGCTTCTGAGATCTGAGAAATTTGAGATTGCGGGACCCCCGCGTACTTGAACTTCCTCGTGAAGAGGATCCTCGGCCGTTTCTCTTGATTTTGGCCCCTTCTCCTTTCTTCGATTCTCCTCGAGATTTTTTTTTTTCATTCCGACCCCCTACCCCTACCTCGTCATAGTAGGCCTGTTCATCATCACGTCGTTCCACCTACAAAAATCTTTGCGCATCTTTCCCCGCCTAGAGGCCGACCCTTTTCCTTCTCTCTTCCTCTCCTCCATCCGACGGCCATCGGGATTTCGAGCGGGGTTTTCCTGTCTTTTCCGCGAGATGACGTGTTATCAATCTTTCATGCCAATCTGTTCATCTCTACGCTCTATAAGATCAAGCTCCAGCACCTCAAGTTTCCTCCCAAGTCCCGGCCAAGGCTTCGAACCGTCCTCGAGTTTAACGCTGGGAGGAGCACGTCGGCCCGGAGTAGAGAGCGTTTGATGGACCCAGGCAGAGGACGATAAAGGCGAGAGATCGGTGAACGGTGGTGGCAGACGCTACAGGGGAAGAATAAAGCGGCCACACGTATTTGGGGTGAGTATGATGCAAGCATGGAGAAAAAGAGATGCTTATGGTCTCACCGCTTTCACTCCTTCGTAATCGGCCTCCCAACCACTAACATCTCGGATAACTTGATTCGAGCCGAAAAGGTGGAAGACTCGGATGTCTCTCACTCGAAACAAAACGCCGTCGACACGAAGAAAGTGTCGATGAAGGATAAAGAAGGAATGAGGCATGACGCGCTGTTTGGAAGGACCAGATGCCCGACAAATTAGCGGGTCCGAAGGAAACCTGTGAAAAAGGAGGGAGTACGAACAATTCGAACGGAAAGGATGGAAGATCCATTGTCGTCCAGTTCGCTCTCGAACAAGGGGATCTCGTCGTAGAAGAGGATTGGATCGGGTTTACTGAGAAGATCAAGAGGGATGACTTCATGTTCTGCTGCCGGCCTCCAACTAGCTTTCCAAGAGCTGAGCATCATCGTCGAAGGTTCTGATGGTGTGAGAGTCGATGCTGATGACGATGCAGCGGTGGATAGATTAACGACGCCAGTATGAAGTGTGGTGTAGGTCCAGTCGAATGGTTTGATTGGGGTAGTAGGCAGTGGAGTTTGCGGTGTCAATGGTGACGGGACAGATGTCCTGTCCAAATCGATTGACCAGAGTTCATGAGGGGATGAGCACGTGTGAGAGAGTCCGCATCGAGTATGAGAGCAGCGACGAACCTCGTCTTGCCCCATTCCTCTGCATACTTGACCTTGACACCTCCGCCCTCGGAGTCCCACTCAGGTCCGAACTTGACTTCCTCGAGCGAATCTATGGCACCGAACGAGAACGAGAGTCCTGTTGAAGCGTGAGTGAGTGTGAGGTGATTGTCGGCAAACGTCATTTCAGGCAGCGGGAAGGGAAGCCGTTCGGCCACACTGGGATTGACATGTGGCAGGATATGTCAGCTTGTTCGATGATGCGATATGGTCGATGGACGGTGCAGGACGCACTCATCAATCTGGGCAGCATTCATGATATGAGTTGTATTCGATGAGATGTGCCAGCCGGCGATGTCGATTACTCTCGATGAGGCAGTTGGGTTGGACAGGACATGAACAGGCATGGTCCCAGAGTAGGTGGACTGTTGAGCGGACATTGGATTGGACAGTGTTGGCGGTTCAAAGGGGAGGTCTGGGAATCGAAACCGGGAGAGATTGGACGAGATCGTCTCCCCACTTGGCTCATTTAATCCCTTGAAGACCATCAAGAGAGTGAGATCCCCCTTCGTATTTCTCACCTTTGTTGCCCTGTTCTCCGCTCATCGTCCATCCTGTTTTCTTTCCATCAGTCGAGTCCCCTCGTCCGCCAATCTGGCGGAGTTGTAAGATGTGGAACCCGTGTTTGGTGAGATAACGCTCGATTCCCCTCGTAACTCTTCACTCTCTTCACAACCAGATGCACGGAGCTGACATCGACTGCTGCTCTCAGGGCGTTCCCTGGCGTCTTTAGCATTACCAGTGAAGCCAAGATTGGCGGAAGAGCGTGAGGACTTTCGCCTCGCCATCTCGTCTTTTCCCCCTATCGAACACTTTCACCCTCAATTTCGCCTCGTCCCTGTTCCCTTCTCTCCTCCGCTCAACCCTTCGCCCGCTGACTTTTACCGCTCAAATCTGATGTTCCTCAGCCCGCAGAGCTTCCTAGAGTAACATAAGTCTATTCGACGAGATGGCGGATGAGGTCAATTCCGACAGCAAAGAATCGCTGTACCGGCCAGAACCCATACCAGCCTAGTCTCCGGTCTCCCTTCATACGGACGGAGGGCCCATCCTGGATCCTACTGTGAGTAAAAATCGGCTTCTCGCTGCCCGATTGAGACGAGATTCACCCCTGACAATCATCTCCTTGTTTGCGTGCCTTAGGCCGAAAGAACCCGGCCTTCGAACCAGGAAAGGAGTGAGATGGCTCTCAGACTGCGGTGTAGTTGAGCCAGATGGAGAGAAAGTCGTGCTTGAGCATGGCCAAAACCAAATCCCTTTATATCTTGTTTTACCTTTCGCCTCCCAACGCTTTACGGCGTCCCATCTATTCGATGACCGTCTTATCGTCGATAACCTGGACTTGAGGATGAGTTTGAGGATGAAGACGAACCTGAAATGATATTGAGATGTCAAGAAATCCAATCTGACCCGGGTCAGACCTCTCCTCGATCCAGATGGGCTCAGCCGCAAGTTGACCAAAACGACCAGCTCCCTCCTTCGCCTCTCAGATCTCAAATCCCATACCGCTCTCAACTCGTCTCAACCCAGCACATCCATTGGCCTCTTGCTTCCTACCTACCACATCACACCAACCAACAATCACCAACATGTCTTCCAACGTGCCCTCAGCCCCGATCCCCATCTCCACTGCGTCCTCATCGTCCTCCCATCACGGGCGTCGCCTTAGCTTCCCCTTCTCCACCTCGGTCTCCAATCAAAACATCCCATCCAGCAGCATCTCCAACTCTTCCCTCTCCTCTTACTCCCCCACCACGCCTTCTCCTATCCTCGCTCAGACGCTCCCTTCCTTCTTCACTTTGTCTTCCTCCCAAGGCGTCGCAAAGGGCACGTGCCTCCCCTTGAGTACCGCCTCCAACTCGACTCCTTCCGTTCGACCCGTTTGCGGCTTTGCGTCGGGCGCCTCCTGGGCTGGAGGCAGTGCACTCGAGGAAGAGGACGACGACATGGACATCGGCATCGACAACGTCACCATCGTCTCGCCCAACAGTGGGAGCGCCTTGGGTGTCTTGGGTTGGTCCAACAAAGGCTTGTCCAACAAGGGACCACCTGCAGTCAAGGCCCCAGGAGATCTCGCAGGGCAGGACCGTGGAGCAAATGTCATGAGGAGACTCAGCCTTGGAGGCGGTGGCCTATTCCGGGTGAGTCTAGCATTATGAGGCTAAATGGAGCGGATGCCGAGGGCGCTTAGTGGACACTGTCGTCTTATCGCCCTTATCGAGACATGATCCCCATCGCATCGCATCCCCAACAGCTGTACTGACGCCTCTGATGCGGTTCGTTCGTACTCAGCCTCCCGTCTCTCGAACATCGCCTCCCCCGAGTGTCGGGATGGCGGTTCCGTCGACTGGTCCCTCCGGTGACTTTGCTCGATCTGCTGGCCTCGATAAGACGACGTCCATGGACTCTGGCAGCGGCATAACCCAAGGACGACCTCGAAAGGCCAGCGTTGGTACAAAGACTGGAAAGAGAAGCATCAGTCCCGTAGGTCCAACTGTCCGCGTTCTCGTCGCATGTCATGAGATCGAGGTTGCCTTTGGCTGACGTTCCTCACTATCTCGTCCTGTCACCCGGTCCGCTTAGACTGGCGAGAGAATTCTTCGAGGCCATGCGGGAGGACTTTTCTAAGGAAATATCGTCGCTGCTCTATCATCTGTTTACTGTGCCCCTTGTCTCATCTCGCTCATCTTCTCTCATCATCGCCTAGGTAAGCTGTCTTTTTGCAACCGATCTTCTCTCACATCCTGCCCTGTCTGACATCCGTCTCGAACAATCGTCTACTTTGCCTACCAGAACGTCTCTGACTCGCTATCGTACACACACACAAACGCACAAATACCCCCACCACTGATCCCCTATGCACAACAACGCACATCGACCAAACTCGCACACCCCACGTCGCTCTCATCCTTTCGTCAACGCACTCATTCCACATCATCTTTTTTATGCACACCTTGCCATTGGCGCTCTACCTCACCCTCATTCACACACCTGGTCCTTGCTCACTCTTCTGACCCAACTATCGCTCCTGCGCTCTCGCTCTTGACACACTATTCCACCACTTCTTCTTCATCCACCTGTTCGCCATCAGACTCTGTTTCTTCTCCTTTGTAACCTTTCCCTAGCTCTCGAGTTCAATCGATCCGTTTTACTTTTTCTGTTGCTTCCTTCACCTTTGTCTTGGTCTTACTTTTTCCTCTCCTGATATCCATCATTCCGCTTTGTCCAACCTTTCTCATCACGACGTGGTCCCGCCTCAACCGCTATCGTTTCGTTTCTGTCTTCTTCTGGCACTCTTTCCTTTAGTTCCCCACGTCGACCGTAGTGACGGTGAGGATTTTTTTCTTCTTCTTATTGTTACCTCGTTGTAGTCGCAAAGTTGTATGGATGTTTCCTCTACGTTGTGTGACCTGGCGGGTGTGCGAACTCAAGGGTGAAGAAGGAGGAAGAAAGTAAAAGGAAAGAGCTAAGGGCCTTGACCAAAAATCGCGCTCTCGCCGTCGACCTCACTCCACCCACCCACCCTTCCTCGTATCCCACCCTACTCTTCATCATGGCTGAGGTAAGGCCTCATCTCATCTCCTCCACTCTCGTCCATACCTCCGACCTCCCAGCTACCATTCACTACCCTCAACGAGCTCTTGGTCCTCTTACATCCCGCCCCTCAAAGCCCAACGTGCTGACCACCTATTTTTCGTGCCTCACGCTCACTTGCCGTCGCTCTCTTCCTCTCTCCTACTGTACCGACCTCAAACTCCGCTCCTTCGGCTATCATCCGTGACCTCCCAACCACCTCAATCATTAATATGTTCGACAAACCCAGTCTATCCCCACTTTCAAGCTCGTTCTCGTAAGTGTCTCCCGTCCGAGTCCATCTCTCTTGACCCTTCGCTCAACCGTCACGTCGAGCTCACCTTGCATTCTCCCTTCCTCCCGCTGCTTTTCCTGATGCCCACAGGTCGGAGACGGAGGAACCGGAAAGACCACCTTCGTTAAGCGACACTTGACTGGAGGTACGTCTGCCCCGTCCCCACTCTCTTGCCTTTGGAGCTCCAGAAGACTCATGTTTTCCTGTCTCCCCCTCTTGCTCATTACTCTTCTTCCTGTGCCCTGCTCGCCTGCTTGCCTGCTCGCTTGTCATCCTTCCTGTTTACCCTTCCTACTTGTAGAGTTCGAGAAGAAGGTGAGCTATCCTTGATTTCGTTCGAGCCTTCGACTTAGCAACTTGAGGTGTTGGATGAAACTGATCCGCTCAACCTTGTTTCTCTCTTGTAGTACATTGGTTCGTTGCTCTCAACCGAGCTAGATCTCCACTTCCTTCACTTCCTCCGTTCACTTCATCTAGTCCAGTGTGACTCACCGTGACCCTTCGTTCTGCTCTCCCTCCTCTCGACTCATCCTTACGCTTCATCTTCACCCTACCCGCTTACCACCGTCTCACATTCACCTTATTCGTCTCATCAGCCACCCTCGGTGTCGAGGTTCACCCCTTGCAGTTCTCCACCAACTTCGGTACCATCTGCTTCAATGTCTGGGACACTGCTGGTCAGGAGAAGTTCGGTGGTCTTCGAGACGGTTACTACATCCAGGGACAGTGCGGTATCATCAGTGAGTTCGCCTCTTGCTTTCAGTGAGACTAAGCGCGTCTGTCGGGAAGGCCGGTCGGGGCAAATTCAATCGCTGACGTCGGCATGTCTTTGTCCTTTACCGCGTGCAGTGTTCGACGTCACCTCCAGGATCACCTACAAAAACGTTCCCAACTGGCACCGAGACCTCGAGCGAGTCTGCGAGAACATCCCCATCGTCCTTTGCGGTAACAAGGTCGATGTCAAGGAGCGAAAGGTCAAGACCGGAGCCGTCACTTTCCACCGAAAGAAGAACCTGCAGTACTTCGAGATCTCTGCCAAGTCCAACTACAACTTCGAGAAGCCCTTCCTGTGGCTCGCCCGAAAGCTCGTTGGGTAGGTCCTTTTTCTTTCGATCCAGCACATGTTCTCTCAAGCTCCCGTACTGGTGGGCTGGTCGGATCTGTTGCAGAGCGCTGACCTTTTTTTTTTTATCCTACCATGATTGTCGCTTCTGCTCCAAACTCCGCTCGTCTCCGACGCCTTGTCTCTTCCGTCTTGTTTCCAACAGAAACCCCGCTCTTGACTTCGTCGCCGCTCCCGCTCTCGCCCCTCCTGAAGTCCACCTCTCCGAGCAGGACAGGGCTCAGCTCGATGCCGACGCTCAGGCTGCTATCAACGCTCCTCTGCCCGACGAGGTTCGTGACGATTTCTTCCCGATCTCCCTTCAATCGGCCTCATTCCATTTGGCGCCCGGCCTTGACTGACGTCTTACACCTTTTGCTGCTTTGCGTCATACAGGATGGAGACGACCTCTAAAATGCTCGGCCAATCAATCAGCTCCATACATGCTCTTATTCTTCCCTTTTCTTCTCACTCGAACCCTCTTATCATGAGCCTCAACCTGTTCCCTTTTTTTCTATTGCTTGACGCACGACGATGCGTATGATTGCTCAACTCCGAACAGTGTGATTCTCGCCGTTGGTCGAGCTTGAGTGTAGCGGTTTGAAGAGCGAGATTTGAGCGTTGTGAGATTCTGGAAAGGATGGGACGTCGTCGTCAGCAGCTGTCTGGTATCAGCTGTGTGAAAACGGGGATGAGCGAAGGAAATGACGAGCAAACTGCGTGACATGGAGTGATCTCTCGCTTTTGGTGTCGCGTGTGATTCCAATCTATGGCTCTGAATTCATCACGACGGCCACACTCGAATGAACCCTCTACGCTTCATCCCGCGTTCATCATGTCTTCGGTCGTCAAGGTCGTCAATATCATCACCACCATTTCATCGTCTCTCCTCGACAATCGCTAGGACCTATGTCTCCAGATCCAATCCCAATCTTTCCTCTCCCCCTCCTCACCAATCTTCACAACCAACTACATCCCCTCCAATCAGAAGAGAATACAAAATGCTGGTCATCGGTGGTCTCCTCGTGACGCTCTCGTTCGGTTATTTCTTTGGAAGAGCAGTTGAAGCTTCATTGCATGATGCTCTACCTCAAGTTGGAACGCCAGAGTATGACCGAGAGATCGCTAGGAGGACGAGTTACATCGAATCGATGATCAGTGGAGGTAGTGCGAGTGGGAACGTGGCCGGTGGATCTGGTGTCAGGAAAGGAGGAGGGAAGAGTTATCCCCCAGAGTTCGGTGGGAAAGGTCTTTTCGATGCAGGCATCACCGAACTTAGGGACATGTTCGCCACTCTAGGTAGAGAGGAAGACGTTAGTCAGGATCCAGCCGATCTCCAGGAACATGGATTCAGTAAGCATCAGCGTACGATGATCCGGACCGGCAGGTTTAATCCGGCAACTGACGGATCTTCCTCTCCCTTCCTAACTTGAACAGGCGAATGGAGCTACCATGGTGATCACCCTCCCAATGCCGTCATCTGGGCTTTGAGGTTAGTGGTCAAGGCAAGGCGAAGATGGGTCGAATACGCAGTCCTGATCCAGCTCGTGTCTGCGGTTACGATTCGTGTGTTCCTTCTCCCAAATCAACTACTCCATATGTCCATCTGCGGTCATTCTCGATACTACACTCTCCCTCAACAAATGAAAACAGTACGGGAGACGTCCAACGTGTCATCCAGGTCGCCAACAAGTATCGGATCCCAGTGACGCCTTATTCTGGTGGGACGAGTCTCGAAGGTCATTTCAGTTCACCTCATGGAGGCATCTCACTTGACCTCTCGAGGATGAATCAGATCCTCGAAATCAACGGTGCGTTTGCTATCTTATTCAGCATCCAGGTGACAGGTTCGATCCGCGGATTATACCTCCCTTCGCTAACTTGAGATCATGGTTCCTCATCGGTCCGTCTTGGGCTGCGGTCCTTAGAACAAGACGGAGACATGGTCGTTCAACCCGGAGTCGGATGGCAAGACGTCAACAAGCATCTCGCCGATAAGGGCATCAAGATGTTCTTCCCTCTTGACCCAGGACCAGGCGCAACGATCGGGTAATGGACTGTTTTCTTTGTCCTGCTTTTTTTTTCTTTCGGTCGTTGGATTCTGAAGGATGTATTTTGCTGATGGGCGGTTTCTCTATGTTCGTTGTTCCCTGATCCCCTGCCTCGCACGTTCGCCCGCGTTCAGTGGAATGGCTGCAACTGGGTAAGTGGTACTTTGGGCGACACCCAATCCGCGTGAGAGTCCCTAGGAACTCCAGACGTTCATGCTCTAATCTCGGAATGTGCATTTTCCGCTCGATCCATCTAGATGCTCCGGAACCAATGCCGTCAGGTCCGTCCCATGGTCTTCCCTCGATCCATCTCAACCGTCCCTCAATCTCATCATTCGTCCCCTTCTGAACCTCACATCCGAACACAAACAAAAAACCCTAATCTCTGATGATGACACAGATATGGAACAGCAAAGGGAGAATGGTTCCTCAACTTTGTACATTCCCTCGTCTCTGCATGAAACATCATCCATCGCCTCGCATGTGCTGACGCAGATGAAACCTGCTCCTACTCTGTATCGTTCCATGACCGCCTTGCTCCTTCCTTCTCAGACGGTCGTCACGCCCACAGGAGAAGTTATCAAGACGCGAGCTCGGGCTCGAAAGTCCTCGGCAGGTTGGGATACGACCAAGTTGTTCGTCTATATCGTACCCTCCTCTCTCCTGATGAGGAATCACGTCTGAATTTATTTTGGTCCTTGACTGTACGAATAGATTTATCGGAGCAGAGGGTACTCTTGGAGTCGTGACCGAAGGTGAGAAGAGGTACTCGATCCAGAGCGCCAATGAAATGAGCTGTATTCTGACCTCTTCGCTTCGTCTCTCTCTCTCTCTTTCAGCTACCATCAGACTTGCCCCACTTCTTCCCACGAAATGTGCCGTCGTGAACTTTCCAAGTGTAGAAGCTGCCGTCGCAGCTTCCACCGAGATGTGCGTGGTCCCTCGTTCCGTATCTGCTCTTGGCCTCGACGTACTTAAAGTCAATCTCGATTCGACCCTGCATCCTGAGCTTAGTGTGAACGCAGGATACCCCGTCCAATGTGTCGAGTTCCTTGATTCACTCATGATGACCGCCATCAACAAGGCTGGCATCTCAAAGACAAAGTATCCAGAGAGAGATTCTCTCTTTTTCAGTGCGTGATTTATACTTCACTTCTGCCTCCCCTCTCATCTGCCACTCCTCTTCTGCCTCAGTGTCCTCTGCAGTCGACTCACGCTACTCGCTGTGGGCCGTTCGCTTCCTCACTCCCCTTGCTCCCGTGACTCGACAGAGTTCCAAGGCTCGGATAACTCGATGCAAGAGGTCTCAAAGGATGTCGCCAAGCTCGTGAAGAAGTATGGAGGAAAAGATTGGAGAATGGCAAAGTCAGACGAAGAGGTCAGTCGGCACTCGTCAGGCTTGCTTGAACGCTGTGAAATCCAACACTGGACTCTCCCACTATCGATTGCGCTGCGGATCATTTCCATGCTCACCTTAGTTGGTTCTCTGCACCTGGAAAGGCTGCTCAACTTTGGGAAGGTCGGAAGACGGCACTCTGGTCGGCCATGGCTTTACTTCCTGGTGCGTGTTGATGAACGTTTCGGTCCACTGCCGTTTGTTTGGGTAAGAAGGCGAACTGGTTCTCAACATGCATTCCGAATTTCCCCTCTCGCCTTTCCCGCTTTCCCTCCCCTTCCGTCTACAGAAACAAAGTGCTGGTCAGTCTTCCGCAAAATGCTCAATTCAAAACCTAAACTCCGCCTTCAATCCTGAACAACGATTCGTTTCGCTCTTTCCATACTGTCCTTTTCTTGTTGTTGTGCTTCGGGTCCATACACAGGACGACGGACGTCTGCGTCCCGATCTCAAGTCTTCCCACGCTCGTTGCGGAAGTTAAACGAGATCTAGAGAGTCGAGGTCTCACCGCTTGTCATTTGGGTCACGTCGGAGACGGCAACGTCCACTCTCTCATCCTGTTCAACGAGTCTCAACTCGAGGAGACAAAGGAGGCAGTTCATCAGGTAAGCTCCAGGGCGGAGGAGTTCCTTTCCTCTCGTTCTGCTTGAGGTGTTGATTACTCGAGGAGAACGAAAACAAGTAAACATGACAGTAGCTGATCGAGTGTCTATTCGTCTCTGTCAATCTGACGCGTTCTTCAAAAAAAAAAAAAACCCCACACACACCCACACACCCACACTCACTCATACACTCACACATACACATACATAGATGGTCTACAGAGCTCAAGCCCTCGGCGGCACCTGCACCGGGGAACATTCCGTCGGACTGGGTAAACAGGAGTACCTCGAGGCCGAACTCGGAAAAGGAACCATCTCCCTGATGGAAACGATTAAAATGACGAGTTCGTTGGAATGTTCCCTTGACACACATACACCGCCCTCGTTCCCTGGACTTTTTGGAAGGGATTGAGATTCTCGACAACTGACAAACGATTTTGTGGCTTTTTCGTCTCTCTTTTTCTTCTTTTTTCTTTCGTATGTCGGTCGTGTCTTGACGCTCCATCTCACTGCATCAACAGTGGATCCCAACGGCATCATGAACCCCGTAAGTGAACCGATTTCCTCTTGTTCCTTTGACGACCTTCCTCCCCGTAAGTCCCAACATTGACCGGGCTTTTATTTGATTATCCATTTCTTCCTTTTCCCCTTTGTGCCTCTTTTGTTCCCCTCTCCCCCCCCCCTTTTTTTTTCTTTCTTCGCATACAGGGAAAGCTCTACCCGAACCTCAGTCAAAAGACCCTGCACGAGACGCCGAGTCCAAAGAACAGCCTGAAAACTCATCATTAAGACGTAGATCCTTCCTTCGATCCATGCCATGTTGTGAAAAGCATGAAGAGATGTTGGGGAAACAGAATTCCGAAAAAGAAAAAGAAAAAGTCTACAGAAGAACGACTTGAGAGGAGGCAGGCAAACTATGAGAGTGTGAAGCGGAAAGCAGAAGGGTGGGGGGGCAGTTTTTGATGAGAGAAAGTCAAGATATAAATAAAGGCAGGGACTGGATGTAGATGACGGTAAAGAGTACCTTGAGCAGAAGTAGTTTGGATGAACAACAAGCATGAGGCCCATGTAGTAAGAGAGGAATTGAATGTAGATGAGATTGAACCGAGAATTGGTAGTCTCAAAAGAAGAAGAAGAAGAAGAAGAAGAAGAAGAAGAAGAAGAAACAAAAAGTCACTTAATATCCTCGGTATTGATTGTCGCCAGCAGTCAAGGTATCCTCCTCATCTCCGACCTTTCTCAAAGAATTACTGAGCGTCGGTCTTCTCTGCATCGACACCATCCTCGATAACCGAAGGGAAGCTGTGGACGTAGCCGTGCTACGTCCAAACGTCGTTCGACGATCCGCTGGCGCTGAAGGGGAAGTGTCTTCGTCTGAACTATCACCGTCATGAACTTCGTAGGGAAGTGGGAGCTCGCGCGTAACTCGATACTCTGTGAAGTGAGAGAAGGGCGTCAGTCAAGAGGGTATAGAGAGATCATCAGTGGCGAGCATCGTCGGAATCGTTCTGCTCTCTGCTTTTTACTAACGATCGATGTTTCCAAGCATTTCGTTCTCGACTGTGCTCATGGGGAAGGAGGATCAAATATGCAAAGGGAGCCGAACAAATCAAGTCAGATGGGGCACGCGTTTGAGATGATGATCACCTTTGTCCATCCTGTCTTACCTCTGAACATGTTCCACTGCCATCGTCGATAGACCTCCAAGAATGCAAATACTGTAGAGGATGGATCCCGAGAGAGTTAGACTTGCATGCTTACGCATAAAAGCTTCGCGGACGAGGGAGAAAGACGCACTGAACCCTCGAATCTTGAGGTCTAGTCCGCCCGAAGGGACGTAACCGATCCAAACGAATCGGATGATGATATTGAGTATCTGCAAAGATTGGACCGCGGATGATGCGTCCATGTCAGCGTTCGGTCTAGTAGGATGATATTTTTTTTTGGGATGGAAATGGCAGGATCGTACAATGGCAGGGTAGAAGAGTGATTTCTTGCCAACTTGAGCAGTCGAACGATGGAAGTCATCAAGGAGATTGTCAGGTCGATTTGAAGAAGATATCGCACGAAATCGAGCGTTCAACGCGAAAAGACTGACCATAGACCGTATCTTTCCGGAGCATCTTCTCATCGATCCTTCCGATTGACCAATCAATCAAAACTTTTTTTTTTCGAGCCGAGGCAGGATAGTCAATAAACGTCCTATTGCGAGCACCCTTTCAGCTTCATATATTGGACCCAAGGCAACTCACAGTCCCAAGAGCAGGTGTAGAGAGACGTGATGGTCGCCGATGTGACCCAGACAGGGAAGAAATGATCCCTCGGATCGGTACCCCGATATCTCCAGAGGAAGAAGCAAACGAAGGTAACCATGGTCGAAAAGTATTTACCAGCCTGGCAGATCAACATAATGGTGTTTGTTAGAGGGTCATATAAAAGGGCTCAGGCGGGTGAGAACAAAATCGGTTGGACTTGAGCGTACGTTGATGAGATGGATCCTCATTCCGCTGTCTCGCCAACGCTGGATACACTGCATGAAACGTGCGAGGGGTGGAAGGCAGGAAAGAAGGGCAGGAGCCCAATTTTGATACTGATTACAGTGATCGTAAACTTTTGTTGAGATATAAAGTCAAGTAAGACGGGGTTTGGTGAGCAGAGAATGACTTTCTAGGATGAAGACACAAGTTGAAGACTCGAGAGGAGCGTGGAGAAGTGTGTCGTCTCACCATCTGCATGCCACCCGTTCTGCTGAGCGCAACCCAGAAACCAGATGTTGTAAATCGTGAAGACGAGTGAATTGAGCTCATCTGGTTGAGTCATGTTCAGATGCAGTCAGCACTCTTGACACCTCCACAGGGCAATGAAAGTATTCTCGACGAACCGGCCAAGAAGAAGGCCGCAAACTCGACTCGCGAGAAAAAGGGCGTAACGACGCGCCATAAGCAACGGATGAACCAGTAACGAGTGGCTCGATAGAAGATGGGAAAAGGATTGATAATGTAGACGATGCAAAACACCAGCCAAATGAGTGGCCATCTGGATGGGGCGATGGGTTGGGTGATAAATTAGCTAAGATCCGATGACAGATGCGAGTGAGATGGATGCATACGACGTAGGAGCTATGTTCGAGGCTCCGACCCTAGCAAATGCCAGGAAGAAAGTGAGACTAAGGGTAAACCAGAGGAAGGCGGGGATCTCGAGGTATTGCCGGTAATCGAGCACTGTTCGGAGATTCAGCTCAAAGATGAATCGGTAGTTAACCCTGTAGAAACGAAGTAGTCCGGTGATATAGAGGAGGTTAGGAGGGATTGCACTTTTTAGGGATGATCAGACAGTGCATAACGCACCGGTACGAGACCCAGACCCAGAGGTTTAGATAAAACAACAGGGCAAACAGCACAGCGAGATAGAACGCTCCATAGATCTGAGTGAAAAGATAAGACGGGAGATGCAAGGACGATCAGGCAATGTAGAGGAATGAGGAGATGCAGACGTCTCGAGCCTACCTGAAGCAGAGCTGTAAAGGCTGGAATCTCAGCCCGAGTCTCGGCCTGGAATGAGAGAACTATAGCGGTGATCATGGGGAAGAGGGAAAGGCCCATGTAAATTCCAGCCCTGAACATCGAAGCATGATGGGTCTTGGTGCTTGTCGAGACTCGGAGACGCTCCTTGGCCTTCTTCTTGTCGCCATGCTCTACGGAACCAAACGTCGAGGCAAGATTCGATCGTCAGGAGTGCAAAGAGGGTCGTATACTACGCGGTAAGTCCAACGCACCGAACTGGGTCGCATACAGTGCTTCCATCTCCTCGAGTAGGCCATCGACAGTAGCAGCATTCTGTTTCAGGCATAGGGAGAGGGCATCTCGTCAGTCAAGCAAGCGATGCGCACTTCGAAAAGGAAAGTGACGTGACGCACAGCAAACGACTGGGGAGAGATTCGATCATTGGTGTAGGCTTGCATCACATGAATCTGAATAGAGGACGAGATGGAGAGCATGTCCTGATCAGTCCTCTGACTGGATGGGGTCGAAAGCGTTCCCAGTGAGCTTACCTTTGCAGCCTTTTCAAACTTCTTCAAAGCCTTTCGGAAACCAGTGAGGTTGAGAACTCGGAAGTTTTTTAGCACCCTGTCAAGACGATCAAGGAGAAGCGTTCAGTCGATTGGCTCGTTTAGGAAGGACAGGTCTCGTTAAGGTCTGCTGACTCGAGACCCCTGTAGCATTCAAGCACTGCTGCCCGCAATCTTCGCTTGTATCGCTTGTACGCCGCCGGATCGTATTCCTCACTCGTTGGATCGCTCAGACCAAGAGCCTCTGCAGCGTCTGAGATGCCCTCTGCTACGATAGGTGAAGGGTGAGCATTTGGATTCTTGTGCTGATGTACAATGGGGTTGATCGATCGGAGAAGGGACGTGGCTTGGGACGGGTGACCATTGGTCGGTTTCGGATGTCGTGCTATGTCGAGGGGGTTCCGAGGATTGGTGGGGTGATATTGCTAGATGCGCTCAACGGGATCAGTCTGGTTGCATGTTGGTTTTGGTCGAGCCACACAGAACATTGACATACATGAAAAATCCGTCGATGTTCGGCCAACTCTTTCGCTTGTGTCTTCAAGACGTGGACTCGCTGGCGCATCTCGGCCTCTCGAGCGATGTAGAATCTGGGTGCCCGTCCAGGGTAAGGATGGTCAGGAGGATCCCTGGTCTTCCAGATGGATTTGTGGTTGATCGTTGGACGGATACTTACGTTTCGACCTTGTCGAGCTCGTGATCCATAGCGGTGATGAACTTGACTTCCATTGGAAGCAAAGAAGGCATAATCTCGGTGAGATGAGGTGGTGCTCGAGTGGTATTCTCTATTCGACGTATGGACAAAGCTTGTCAGCTAAGTCCGAGTTGAACCAGGAACTTGGAGCGATCTCACCTTGGTTGTTGTTACCGCGACCGATATAAGCCAAGACTCCTGTCCGAGGAACGGTAGTTCCAAGGACGGGACTGACTGGATCACCCTTGAGGATTCCCCTCTTTTCTCGAGCGAGCCGTTCGGCGTTGGCCAAAGCTGAGATCGCTGCTGTACGTGAGGATTCTGGAGAGGAGGGAGGTTGCTTCTGAGGAGTCGCTGGTGTTCTCGGAGATCTCTTGGGTGAGTGAGAAGGAGACAGAGGACTATCGAGTTGGAATTGTGGTGACGGAAGAAAAAATCGGTTCGGAGAGGGGAGCGGCCGGGAGTTTGAAGGTTGAGGGCTTGAGCGAGAACTAGGTTCGCATACTTGAGGAGGAGCCATATGTGCAGTTGGGGGATGCACCTGCGGACTAGGAGCAAGTGGCGACGATGAGAAGTGAGGGTGAAGGGCTTCGGCTGGAGTAAGCCGGATATGACGTTCCCTTGGCAAGGAGCTCGATTCTGGCGAGGATAGGTTCTCGTCGAGTTGCTTCTCGTCCACCTCGATTGGCGAGGGCTCGACATGGGATTTCACTTGGGTTTTCCTAGGCGAGTTGCCCAAGCTACCGTACTTGCCACCGATATCGATATCGTTAGTGTTGCTATTGCTCCCCTGGAGAAGACCTCCAGAAACCGTCCTCTGAGCCCGAATAGAGCTACTGCTACCGATCTGATGCCTGGTAAATAGAGCCTCATGGTAATCCTCCTGATCACTTCCTTCTCCCAAAGGCAGACGAGCTTCGCCAAGATCAACCTCTGGTGGTGGGGGGGAAGGACCGTCGTCCTCGGAATCGTCCGAGTCGGGGACAGCAAAAGGAGAAGGTGATTGTGGGTTGATTTTCTTGATGATCTTCTTTAGTGCCTTGTAATCTATGTAGGCCTGACAATATGTGAGTGGGCCAGTGTGAGGACTTGTCGAGCAAACACAAGAACGTGGGCAGAAGAGCGAAAGCGAGGCTAAATAAGAAAGTCGGCTGGACCAACTGCACTACCTTCTTCCATTCGATGGTCTGATTTTCGTTGAGATACCTGGCGAACTTCATGCTGGCTCGTGGGTCGGTTGATCGAGGGTCGGGAGAAAGGAAGAAGAAGGGGAAGGAGAGAGGGGAGGGAGAAGGTTCCGGACTTGTCCTTCTTCGAGGTCACCTCACCCAAGGGGTTTCTTTGCCCTACACGAGCACCTGGTTGGTGATTGAAGCGGTGTCTTGATGCTGTCCTCCATCTATCTACCCATTGCTCGACCAAAAATCACACAAGAGAACGACTTGATCTCGAACTACCCGCACCATCTTCGATTCTTTCCCGACTCAAACTCTCAAGTCAGCATCTCCACCCACCACCACACACCATCTCGTCCCAACTCAGATCTTCTTCTCGTGAGTTTCCACGTGATATCAACGCTGCTGCGTACAATTCCTTCTGTCGGCCCCCCTCCACTTCCGGGTCCGCCATCCGTTACGTCGTCCTTGCTCCATCTCTTCCTTTCTTCCCCCCGTTCGGTCGGACGGGGCGAGAGTCAGCGACAGGCGATACAAGCTTGACAGTCTACCTCAGTTAGGACTTGTCAGTCTTCCGCACGCCATCAGACATGGGTGGGAGATGCTGACTGACCCAGGAATACGTCAACCTCAATCACTGTCTCGGCCGCCTCCCTCCTCGATTTGTTCGTTGTCATCACGCGTCTTCCCCTCGCTGACCACGACCCATGTCTTCACCATATAGTACAGCCCCAGCTTCGGGCAGGCTCCGCAGAAGGGCAGCATCCCCGACCTCCATTAGAATGGCGTCCACCTCGTCAACTCGTTCAACACCGTCCCCTCCTCCGTTGCCTCCTCCACGTCTCCCAGTTTTTGCTCGTACACCCTCACCCGTATCGAACCCTAACTCGCCAAAGCCGCGCCGGTTCTCGCATCATCAAACCAGTCACTCTCATCCTGAACGTGAGAGGCTTCCATCGCCCAAACCGTCATCAGCATCCCAGGACACCTCATCAGGCTCGGGCTCATCCGCATCGCGTCGTCGTAGAAGCTCGAACAATTCAACGAAGCGTGGAGGTACCAGGAGGGGGTCCAGAGAGTCAAGGGTTGGGACGACAGGAGGAGGGACAAAGGATAATTTCGCGCCTCGTCCAACGATGGTGGAGGAGAGCAGCAGTGCTCCCGGCGGAGATAGCTCGTCCGCGACAGAGGGTGAGGATCGATCTAGGTGGAGTAGCATAAGGACTGGGTCTGCCCTCTCTACCATTACTCCTAGATCTACAGCAGCAGCAGCCACTCTCTCTTCTATCGTCGCTCCAGCCGGTCGTTCCCCTTCGTCTTCCCTCGTAAGAGCATCCGAGTCTCACCGTGCCTCGTCTACCACTCGCCCTCGACCGTCATCCAGCGGTCAATTGAATCATTACCAACATCAATCGCATTACCAATCGTCAGCACCTCCTTCAGCGACACTTCTTCCGCTTGAGCTTCATCTGTCTATTTTTGGACCATGCGCCATCTCTCGAACGTTTCTTGAAAGCCTGCTTGTTGTCGGAGCTACTTTAGGAGGAGCCATCAGTCTGTACTGGCAGGATTCGAAGGAGGACCACAAGGGATCATACGAGATCATCTTCATGGTCGGCATCTCTTTGACCTACTTCCTCCTTCGATCCGCTCCATCTCCTACCCCCTCTCGGACCTCTTCGCCAAAACCGACCACCGGTAATCCTACTCCACTGCCATCGGGAACTCGCATATCTCAAACGACTACATCTCGCTCTTCCCGATCCTCATCTTTCCCCTTGTTTCTCTTTCGAATCGACGGCTCGAAGGGCTTCGTGTGGGGAACTGATGATCGAGATTACCGAGACGAACCTGACGATGGGGCTCTGATCGCCCTACTATTCGGTCCGCTCGTCGCCGTTTCGCTTCTACTCACGACCCTGCGACAACTTGCCTCTGGGTCGACTCGCCCTTCGGCTCTCCCACCTGGCTGGCTCGTTGAAAGTCCACTGATCGTCCCCCCGACTGCCCCCGACTCCCCTCTGCCGATCTCTCTCAACCCATCGCCTGGTGTGGAGAATGCTCAGATTGCGCTGGAGGCTCTCGCCAGATCGCGCCGATCGATGCTCTCATTATCGTCTGTGATTTTCGTTGTGGTTCTTCTCCAGTTGATGTTCTCGCGATGGGCAGAGATCTCGCATGCGAAGAAGAAGGCGTCTGTCCCAGGGACCGCCTTAGGCGAGACAGGGGCTGGGCAGGGCGGCGAGAAATGGTGGTTGCCAAGGAGCGAGTGGAAGCGAACTGGAAGCGTCATAAGTTTCGGTCTGGCCGTTAGTGTGGGGCTGAGCTGTCTGCGAGCGCTCTTCAAGCAGTTTGATCTTCCAATCTGGAACAGTAAGTGATCATAATCGTCACTTGATGAGCCTGATAAACACTCACTGATCGCCCATACATACGTACAATCCAGATCTGACCATCGTAGACATCTTCATTGCCTCACTTTTTCACCAATCGTCAATGTACGTGTGCGTGAGGCTCGCTCGACGAGGCTTCACTCTCGGAGAACTTGGGATCGTATCGCAATTCTCGACGGCCCTGTTCATGGAAAGCGTCAATCTCACTCGAGCCAAGGTAACTATATCTTCGTCCCGTATACTCCTCTCTCTGAGAGTCTTCAGGTCACTGAGTCTTCCAAATCACGTACAGATTTCCATCAACTTTCTCTCCTTCCTATCGACATCATATGTCCAGACCTACCGCCTTCCAACGCCTCTTCTCATCTTCCAACTGGCTCTCATACCTGGTTCTTTCCTCACTGGCATTCTCTTGTCGCCACTCCTCGTTCTCTCTCGTCACATCTCTCAGAAACCTTCTCATCGACTCCGATTCCCCTCGGAGAAGCTCCTCCACCGACGCTACCTTGCCCTGAGCTTTTACTCTGGTACTCTCGTCATTGTCGTGGGAGCTGTCGGAATGTGGACAAAGTGGCAACTGGGATGGAGAGATCCTTGGATCTGGGCAGTGTATTGGGTGATGGAGGGGAAAAGGTGGTGGAGTCGATTTGGACTGATTGGGTACTGGGCTGCTCTCGCGGTCGTCAGCGTTGGTGGTTGGCAGATGCAGCTCGATAAGGCAAGGAAGGGAACAAGATCTTGGAGCTCTAGTGGACGGAATTCTATCTCATCGCCGAATTCTCCTGCGACTCTAGTCGTCAACTCGGCAACGTCGTCCTTGGGACTCATTGGGGACATCAGACCGAATCCAACGTCGATTGTATCGCGATCGTCGGCCGGTAGCCCATCGCCGATCCCAACGTCACCCCCGACAACTACTACGAATGGTCATGCAGTTGACAACGAGGGTGGCTCGTCATCCCACTACTCACCTGGTCGAATGATGAACAGAGTCCCAGTCTTGAGTCTCAACGGTCGCCGGAAGTTCTTCCACGGCCTTGCTGTCCTTATGTTTGTTCCTGGCATCTACATCGACGTACGTTCCAGCGCTTTCTTATTTTGGGTTGAACATAGAACTCGATCTCTTGACCGGTCACCCTCATCTCTCTCTCTCACACCCCCTGATTTCGCATCTTCAGCCAGCCTTCACCCACCTCGCATTCTCCGTCGCTTTCGCCCTATTCATCTTTGCCGAATACGTCCGGTACTTTGCCCTCTACCCTTTCGGTGCAGTCGTCCACCTCTTCCTCAACGAATTCCTCGATCATAAGGATTCAGGTACGGCCATCTTGAGTCATTTTTATTTGTTAACGGGATGCGCGTTTGGTCTCTGGTTGGAGAGGTGAGGAATTGCCTCACTTTCTCAGTATGTATTCGAGAGAGGTGTCCAAGCTCACTCCTGTTGATTCATGTCTGTGTAGTCCATCGCAGATTCTATCCTACGTTGGAGTCCTCTCTCTCGGTATCGGTGATGCCCTGGTCAGTCCTATGGCCTCCTCCATCAAGATCATCAAAGGATGGTCAAGTCTGTTTTTGAGCTTATACGTCAATCATACCTCGTCACCCTCCTCTTCCCCTGTTCTGTTGTGGTTATCGCTACCAATCCAGGCCTCGATCATTGGTCGTCAGATTGGCAAAACTCGATGGTCGATGGCCTCTGGCAAGACGGTCGAAGGGACAATAGCCTTCTTCCTGGGCGTCTTTGTCCCAGCTCTGGCTCTTAGGTTCATCGGGATTGTGGACAGTTTGAACGTGGGTATCTTTCCCTTCCCTCATGTATCGTGCTGCCAGACTTCTGGAACGAGCGTTGACGAAGATCCTATCGTGATTGCTATCCGAGACCAGTGGACGAAATTGGCTTTCACAGTCGCCCTCTCGTCGTTGCTTGAAGCTTGGTCGAATCAAAACGACAACCTCATCATTCCGCTTTATACCTGGTCGGTCGCGAGTCTGTTAGGCGTCTGATGTCATGGTTTGTTAATTGTTTCGTCAGTCCGATAGGGACGTGACGTAGAGAAAAGTGAATCACATGAGTATCAGGATGGACGTGATGAATTCTGTCCGACCCTCGTCATCTCTATCTCCTCGTCTCGATGATCTCTCTTCGATCCATTTCCCCCTTCCTCGTGGTCCTGTAGCAGACCTGACCGTTCTTGACCACCTTCTCTTTCTGCAACGTTTAAGTCACCGGACCAATCACCTCCTAAATCCTCCAACATCTCCCTCTTGACGCACATTTGCTCGGCGAGGACAATCATGCAAAGTGTTGTTCCACCGATGACGATCCACCAGAATAAGGATGTTGGGAGAGAGTGAGAATAGTAAGTCGTGAAGAGGAGATGGCTTAAGGTCAGGGTGAGGGTATGGTCGAGGATGTGGGTTGGTCGACGGATGAATTGGTAGAGGAAGAGGATACTGTCAGGCAGGAACACGAGACAGAGTTCGCGATGAGCAAGTCAAGTCGGAATCGAGCTATTGTCAAGGTGAGAGGCAGGGAAGGAAGGCAAAGAACCAACTCACTCAACACCACAAGCTGCGGTCCAAGTGCCTGCTATGATCCATCCTCTCCTCGGATCAACCCTTCCATCCCATTCCCAATCTTCCATCTCATGCTCCGATGAAGAAACGACAGCTCTCTTGATCCAATCTTGTGTTTCGACGTCGTCAATCGACCTCCTATCTTGTTCCCTCCCCCATCGACTCGAACCAGTCCCTCCAACAGCTTTCCCACCACTCCAAGCGACGCCTTGGAGCCAATCACCCAATGAATCAAGTCCTTTCCCTCTAGGTAAAGTTGGGCGACCTGACATCTCTCTCCAGTCCATGATAGAACTGACGGTGGATGAGCCACCTTGATGGGCAAGGTACGAAGATGAGAGAGAGAAGGTGGAGAGAAGAGGTGGGAGGAGGATGGCTAGGAAAAGGTAGTGGAGGGATTGGAGGGAGACAATCTTGGGAAAGAGAAGCGTCAGGATGGGAGACGGGCTGGTTAGGTAGTTGACCTCGATGGGATGATGGTGGAAGTACGGACTTGTGCTATGATACTGATGACAGGATTTCGAGCAAGGATAGGGAACCAGTCAATTGGTGAGGATATCGAGCTGTACCAAGTCTCAGCTGGGTCGACGACTCACAGGATGGGGTCCCAGCCTTGAATCCGTCTGGATGACATATCGATGTTGGTCGTTTGTGGGAAGGGGACGGACGGCCTTTGCCGGTGTTGATGGGACGTCCACCCGCTCATTCATGCACCGCTCAATCTTCCGACTTACTTGGCTCTTGTTGCCCATCTCAACGCTCGTTCAAGCCAATCAAGATTATCGTGAACACCTCCAAATCACCCCATTGCCTGATGGCAAGGTTGATGCCCACTTTCAGTTCATCACCAATTTCAACCAATCCCTTCATTCCAACGGTCAGCTTTCATCATCATCATCATCATCATCGCCATCACATCTTTACCCATCAACTGATTGGTTGTCTGTGAATCTCAAATCGAACCATCACAACCACAGAACATCACCAACTCTCGCCATCACCTCTTCTCGCCCTACTTCAGGCCCACAAAGCTCAGGCCTTCACCCTCGCCCTCACAGCCGGTCTCTGGGACCATCAACGCTGGGGCTATCCAATCGGTCAAACCGGGGGGACAGGAGCCGAGCTTTGGGTTTCCATGCAAGACCTAGATCTGGGTCTTGAGTCGGTCCCTTTCCTTCCTTCCTCGCCTTTATATCAAGTTGGTCTGACGTTGCGAGTTTATTTCTGGCTCGTCGATGCTCAGTGAGGAAGAGGGTAGACATCAAGCGTTGATGCAGGCATTGTCAGGCTTGTTTTGTGCTAGCTTAGGTCAAGCATTGACCAATACCTTCACGACTCGGCCTTTTATTCCTCATCTCTCTTCCTCATCATCTAGTAAGTCGACATCCTTCCGTACCGTTCCTCTGTACACTACCGGAGAAAGAATAATCATCGTCGTCTTGAATCCTGAATTTGTTCTCAATAGCATCAACACCTTATCATACCACTTCCCCACCATCTGCACTTTGTACCGAAAACCTCACACCGTTTCTCAAACTTCTCCCCTCAAAAGGCCGCTCGGGACTTGCATCGTTGCTAGAATCACATCGGGTCTTTGGTGCCCATTGGCATAGCATGAAGGTTCAGGTTACAAAAGAGCAGGAGATGGACGGGGATTTGATTGGGATCGATGGAGAACAGAGGTTCAAGATCGAGATGGGGTTCGAGGTCGTTTGGGATATGATAGGGAGAGCTCAAGAAGGAGGACAAGATCAAAGTGAGTGTCGATGTATGTGTTTGGATGAACAAAACCATCTGTACGAGAAAACTAATAAACCACCTTTACCATTCGTTTTCGAAAATAAGATCTGAGCTTGGAGAAGATTTTTCATAAACCATTCGGAGCGGTCTTCCCTCCTGCTTCTCGGACGACCATCAAGCTCGAGGGCACAAGGTCTGGACAGGATGGACCAGATGCAATTTGGATGATCGAGCCAAGGGACGAGGCGGTTACCATTGACGATGGCGTTGTATGGAGCTTTGATAGGGGTGAGTGGATACGTCAGCTTGTGTGTAGATGTTACTTGACACTGATTGACATCTTCCCTTCACTCATGTTGTTTACAGCATCTGAGTTGCCGTTCGATTTTCGCCTTTATCGTCAGGACCAGAAACCGTTTGTCTATCGTGCGTGAAACTCCTCATATCTACCTTTGACCAAACACACACACGTGCACACAAACAATTGACGCTCTGTTGAACCATCATCTTGGGTCACTCTATAGCTTCATCATATCCTAAACCACCCCTTAGCATTCTTCGTACCCATCAGGGCGTGTCACAAACGTCTGGAAAATTCTTGACGCTCATCCGGAATGATTCACCGGACGAGTACCAAGGTGTGTTGATGGAAGAATGGCCTTGGTGGGTGGGACCTTTCCTCTCGGAAAGATTATTGATAGTCGATGGCGTTGAACGAGGTACGTACGATCTGAATCTGTTCGTTCATCTGACCTGTGTTTATTTAAGTCTTCTAATGTCCCCCCACCCCCCGTCCTCCGGCTCTCTCTTCACGACTACAACAGATGACCTCCTCTCCAGTCAATCTTATACTCCTTCAATCCCTCACATCCGACCGTCGATCCTCCTCACTCACCTCATCTTACCAGCAAACACGACGATCTCCCTCTCGTTACCCTTCCTCAAGCAGTTCCTTCGGTATAATGAACATCCGCCAGACGCTGCAAGAGGATTTGAACTCACAGCTGCCGTCTTGTTTCCTCTAAAGAGGAGTGAAGATGACGACAATGTACCAGAGAGGATCTTGAGTAGTAACCTTTTGATGGACCTGGCGACACCAGATTTCTCGATGCCATACAACGTCATCATTATGAGCTCGACGTTACTCGCTTTGTTCTTTGGAAGGTGAGAAGGAATTCTTCCTGCTGATGATGGAATTGAGGCTGACGTGTTTCTCTCTTGGTTTCTCTCTTTTGTCACGGATGGTGACGGTTGGTTCGTCAACGGACGTGTAGCATCTTCAATCTTGTGACGAGGAGGATGGTCTACGTGAGGGTTGACATGGATCCAACACAATGTGAGGATATGGAGTCGATCGAGGTCAAGTCTCGGGAATGATGAACTCAGTGTTGGATGAATGAGTGGGACGGTCAAGGTTGATGAATACAGCTTGAGAATATAACTGGACAGTCAAGGATGATGAATACAGCTTGAGAGTATAACTGGACAGTTGGCGAAAGAAGAACGACGTCCTCGAAAGGGACACGTCGTTCTTGTCCAATGAACTTCTCGCCCAACGACTTCGCGCCTCCCCCCCTCTCCTATTCCCTTTCCTCGACCACCGACTGCCTTTTCAAACTAAACCCTCAACTCAACCGAACCAAACACATCCCCATCCTTCCCAGTTGAATGCCTCCTCCCTCAACAGCTTCTCCCGTCACTGGCGAGACTGTGCCGCCTCATTACATCCATTCCTCGTCCGCCTTCTTTAGAGGTAAGCCTCATCCTCCCTCCCTTCCTTCGCCCCCACTTGGATTCTTCCCCGTCTATCCACCCTCTCTTCCCGACAGACATCTACTGACGACATACCATCCTCGATCATCAATTCCGAATCCAAATCGAACCAAACACCGACCCATACAGACACAAAAGGTCGACACCTTCTCCTTCGAGGTGTCAACCTCTCGGGCTCATCCAAAGCACCGCTCGCCCAACCATCGTATGGAGATCCTGAATCATTCTGGGCAAAGGCAGAAGCGGGTGGTGAGAGTTTTGTGGGTCAACCGTTGAGGCTGGATGACGGAAGTGCGGATGTTCATTTGGCGAGATTGAGGGGTTGGGGATTCGGCGTTTTGAGATACGTTGTTTGTTGGGAAGCTCTAGAGAGGGAGGGTCCGTGAGTGCCTTTGTGTCTTGTATCGTCATTTTCACACCACATCGGGACGAGACAAGGAAGGAGATGGCAGACGATCGTGGGCTGACGTGCACAGTCGTCGAGTGCTAATCATCTGATTTGACCTGGTCCACATTCTTAGGGGAATCTACGATTACGACTTCATGGATTACACAGTAGAGGTACTGAGAAAATGTAAGGAGTACGGCTTTAAGGTGAGTTCGGCCATCAATCATTTGACGAGACGTACGATCAACGTCCCTGACGTCATTCCTCCCGATACCTTTATCTTCTCTTTCTTCCCTTTTCCCTTCAATTTCTCTCCGGACGCCCGTAGGTCTATATGGATCCTCATCAGGATATTGTGCGTGATGTCTTAAACCCAACTCTTTGATGTATCGATCGTGGGCTCACCAGTTCCCGGTTCCTTGTCGCCCTACGCTTTCTTCTCGATCCACAGTGGTCCCGGTTCTCTGGAGGCAGCGGTGCCCCTTATTGGACGCTGCCTGCATGTGGGATGGAACCGAGAAACTTCACGGCAACCCAGGCAGCCTACCTTCACTGCGAGTACCCAACGCCCGAGAACCCTGATCCAGGATCCTATCCTGCCATGGTTCGTCAAATCTCGTTTTTGCTTGTTGCGCCTGATACGTTCTCAGCTCATCGTATTATACCGTATGTGGTTGTAGATCTGGTCGACGAACTACCAACGAACAATCTCTCAAACCATCTTCACCCTCTTCTATGGGGGACGAGATTTTGCCCCGCTTTGTATCATCGATGGCGTTAACATTCAAGACTACCTCCAGTCCCATTTCAACAACGCCATGATCGAGCTCGCCAACAAGATTCGAGATGCAGGCGACTTGCTCGATGAGTGTGTCATTGGTTGGGATTCGATGAACGAACCGGGAGAAGGTCTCATCGGCTTCGTGGATTTAGGCGTGATCCCCAAGACGCAAGCTCTTAAGTCAGTTTTTCTGTCATCGCGTACTTTTGGAGATGGAACAGGGACTGACAGATATCTCTCAATATGCGTTTCGCAGGAAGGGCCCCTCGCCTACGGCCTTCCAAGGCATGCGACTTGGGATGGGTGAAGCAGTGACTGTCGAGAATTGGGTTCGCGTCTCAATCATTCGTTCTGCATCACTCATGGTCAAACTCAAACTGAGACTTGTTCGACATGGACGTTTTTAGGCCTTCTCGGCCATGGGTCCCGCCCGAGATGGTTCGGTCACTGTTGACCCAAAGGGTAAAAAATGCTGGATGGATCCGTCCAAGGAAGCAACTGGCTCTCGGTGGGGCTGGAAGCGAGATCCGAAGTGGAAACTGGGTGTCTGCAGTGAGTATCTGTTCATTTGATGTTGCTCATCATCACAGTCATTACCCAGAACCGTTTCCGATCTAATTCATCTCTCTCCCGTTTTTCATCCAACCAGTCTGGGCACTACATGGGGTCTGGGAACCATCGACATCGACTCTTCTCAAACCTCACTATTTCCAAACCTCGCCCTTGTCCCCCGACGAGCCAGTCTCGTTCGTTCCCGACTACTGGCGACCAGCTTGGGAACTTTGGGCTCGAGGTATCCGAAGATCGCATCCCGAGTGCATTCACTTCATTCAACCTCCGGTGTTCCATCCTCCTCCAGAGTTAGACGAGGACGATTTGAGAGGACGAGCTTGTGTCAGCTGTCATTTCTATGACGGTCTCACTCTGCTGTAAGTCAAGTCGCATCTATCGTTGTGACCTACTCTCTCTCTCTCAGCCTGGGTCGTTCCTCAACTGTTTTCTTGCGCCCTTATTGACAGCACCCGACACTGGAACTGGTTTAACGCGGATGCACTTGGAATCCTTCGTGGCAAGTATTCGACCATCCTTCAAGGGATCCGAATCGGAGAACGAGCGATCCGACACGTCATTCAGGAACAGCTTGGAACCTTGCAGCAGGATACCTTCGATGTCCTGGGACAGTATCCCACACTGTGAGTCATGAGTGCGCCTGCCATAGCTCTTTCAGGCGCTAATGATGGAGATTCTTCGGTCGTGTTACCTCAGGATCGGTGAGATCGGGATTCCATACGACATGGACGGCAAGAAGGCTTACGGTTACGGACCAGATGGCAAGGGAAAAGGAGATTATTCGGCACAGCAGAAAGCACTCGACGCTAGTCTCAACGCTGCTGATGGACCAAACATGCTCAACTGGACCGTTTGGACGTACTGCGTCGATAAGTGAGTGTCATCGTAGCATGTTCTTGGCCGTCCTCTGGTTTCCTTTCTCTGTGCATTTTCTGATGAACGAGTCTGATTTCGCAGCTGCCATAAATGGGGCGACAATTGGAACCTGGAAGACCTCTCTCTGTGGTCTCCTGACGATACGAAAGAGAAGAGGGCCAAATCGTCAAACAGTCGAGGACCCGGTGGAGACCATCATCAACACGTCGAAGGACGAGCCTCGCCAACCCTTGTCGCGCCAGCTCGGACTGTTTCCCCCAGCTACCCCTCGGCATCACCCTCTGCTGCAACCCTCATCGACAGTCAGAATCCTCGCCTCAAAGATGGAGACAGTCTCGCCGATAGCTCTCTACCCTCCTCTCCAACCTTCCCTTCAAAGTCGTCCAACAGACCCAAGACCTACTCCGTGCTTCCCCCACAATCACCCTACACCCTCCCGAGGGATATTCTCACCGATGGAGCTCGTGCTGTAGGAGCGTTCTCGCGCCCTTACCCGACCGCGACGGTTGGAGTTCCGACTCGAATCGACTTCGACATCAAGAGCTCCGTCTTCAAGATGACAGTCGAAGTCTATCCTGGCGAGATTATTGAGGAGGGCGTCGCGACTGAAATCTACCTCCCTTGGGTTCACTACGCCTCAGACAAGGGCTTCAACGAAGACGTCCGGGAGGATGAATCAGATAACAAGTTGAAGACGACCGGAGAAGACGCCTCGACGATCGCTTCGCGAGCCACCACTCTCCGTGCTAGTGTCCTCGACCCAAATGCGACAGGTGCTTCGGCCGACTCTTCCCCAACCATCTCAGGTCCACCAGTCTCCTCAATCCTTGGACCTCATTCCTCTATGCTCCCATCCTCTCGAGTCGCTCCCGCTCGACTGCCTGCGTTCGATTTGGAAGTGGACGTCGAGATTTCGGCAGGTCGATTCACTCTATCTGGTCAAACGCTCAAATGGTACTATTCCGCCTCGTCAGCTGCACCCGCTGCTTCACGAGAAGAAGAACTCGAGGGAGGCGAACCAATGCCAGGTTCGTTCGCATCGTCATCGTCGAAGAGAGGAAAGGGAACCATCTACGAGATCAAGATCAAGAGAAGAGGTGGACCCATCAGAAAGACGATAGAGGGTGGATCAGAGGGTGGTAGTGTCTGGGACATTTGTGGTCTGACAAAGTGGTTCGGAGCCTAGAAGTTGGATAGAGGGGGCGAGCGGAGAAGTAGACAGGAAGAGTTGTAACAGTTTTCTGCCTTGGATTTTCCCCTATTTTGTTTTGTTTTGGTTTTCCAACGCGCGAGCCTCGGGACTTATGTTTGTGTTTCTTGGTTAGTGCTCTGATCTCGGCCTCCTTACTGTTGTCGTCTCTATGTGCATGATACGGGAGGTCTGATGAAGATGAGAGAGAGAGAACAACTCGAGACAATGGCCGCCCCGCGATCGAAACAACCAACCAGCACCTCCTCGCCAACACCCTCTTCTAAACGCCCAAGGAAACCTCGTCTCAAGAGTGGCAGGCGGATCAATGACCCGATCTGGTCGCCTATGTTATAGGGGATCATGTCGGCTGGTCGACGAGCTCGAGCCCCTCTCTTGTTTTCCGCCTGTTTTCCCGTCTGTATTTCCTCTCCCCCTGAGTTTCATCAGGAGAAGCCGCTCGCCTTTGTTCTCTTCCGAAAACACTCTTCCTCCGAAATACCCACCACCTCAAAGCCTCTCCCGTCATCTGCTCGCCATACCATGGGCTTCCTTCGCAAAGACAAGTTCCCTTCTGGGAGCAACGCTCGACCCCCGATTTCAACATCCCAGACTCAACCCAATCTTATCAATCCTCCCTTGCCTACGCCTCAACGAGATCCTCCGCCTTCGCCCTCGACAAGAGGCTTCCTAGCATTCAAAACCACTCGATCAAAGTCCACGTCCGAGCTTGGGACATCACCATCCCTCACACCTTACCCGCCTCCCGTCCCGTCTCTACCACCACTTGCCGCCCTCTCACTTGGCCGATCTAGCTCCTCTCTCCCCTCGGATCGATCGCGTACGATTGATGACGGCTCACTCAAGATCGCCTCCCTCTTTGCACGCTCGTCGTCGCCGTTCAGCGAACCTTTGATCAATAGTACCCGTTCGAGCACGCCGCGTTCGGGTAGCGACGCTGGAGGGACAGATCAAGCAATTCCCTGGATGAGTGGAGCAGAGATGAGAGGAGTGTTGGACCCAAGGATCCATGGAGGACACATCCACGGTGGGAGTAGTGGGTTGGGAGGGGGGCTGGGTAGGGAAGCGGAAGCTGCTATGTTGGCTGAGCGGAAGAGAAGAATTGGATTGGGGACTGAGCGAGGTAGGAAGGGATCGAGGATAGTGAGGACACCTTCTGATGCTGGAGGAGGGACGATAATCGAAAATATCCCGGAAGCAGAAGCCAAGAATGTGTCTCTTCATCCTCATCGAAGAGCAACAGATCCTAACTCTTCGACTTCAGCATCGTCATCGTCCAATCTATCCAACCGATTGGTTCCTACCAGCCTCACCCACGGAATCCTTCCGACCATTCCTCGTCCACCGACTCCCCCACCTCCCTCACCAGAGAAGATCAACTTCAAGCTACTCGACGCCACGACGACATCTTCAACTTCATCAGCATTCCCCCTTACTTCTCTCGACATCTTAAGCGCAGACAACATAGCTTCTTCAGCTGGACATACACCTTATAGAGATTCGTTCCCGTCGGCACACTTTGATCCAGTCGCTCCTCTCCCGCCTTCACTCAACCTTCATCGGTCGTCTGTACCTATCCGTACCAACACACCTGACTCTCCAACCAGTCCAGAGAAGAATTCTGCGTGGAAAGCCGCTCAAGAGGCGATCCGTAGGCGAGGAGGCGATTCAACTTCAGTTCTACCAACCTCGCCCCCATCAGTCATATCGATACCGGCTTCCACACATCGCTCTTCATCGGCCTCGTCATTGGATCCCGCTCCCCCGACAACAGGGGCAATAGATCCTTTACTCATCACGAGCCCTGTCAAACGCAAAAGATACGATCCTTTGACGGCTTTCGGAGCTCCTTCAGCAGAGAATAATCTCCAAACCTCATCCTTACTTTTACAAACGATCGAACCTCCATCTGCGCCACAGGTGGCCTCTACCATTCACGAACGCATCCGGTCCAACGACTCCGTCGCCTCGTCCGCTCAGTCCAGTCCAGTCTCGACGTGTCGCCGCTCATCTACATCATCTGCTCCTCCTCCGATCCCTCAGAAATCACCAGCTAGATCTCGCGGCTCAAGCGTCTCGCGAAGCCGCTCCTCCTCAAACGATGGTAACATCGCAAGATTCGCGCAAGTCATACCACCTCCCGTCCCGCCGATACCGAGCAGCATTCAATCGATGACACCCGTGTCTCGATCCTTCTCACTGTCGGCAACGTCGATTAGTATCGAAGACGAAGCTCCAAATCCTACCAATCACCTGGAGCGCAACCATTCGTATCACCGACGGCCGTCATTACTACCTCAACGATCAGAGCATGATCCTCCCGTTTCTCCTAGTTCATCAATCAACTCATACTATACTTCACCACTACCCGCTGCCGTCACACCTCTGCTGAACGCTCCTATATTTGCTCAGTCTCAAACCGTTAATCGATTCTCGTCAGATGCACATGACGAGCGGGATTATGTCATGAGACATATGCAGGAACCGACTTCTTCACCGATACCGAACAAGTCCGAAAGTATTGGAGAGAAGGTTATCCGCAAGATGGCGAGCTTTGGGAACAGGAGTCGATCGGGGTCCAACGATGAGGTGTGTGTCGTTCTTTAAGAGTCCTCGTTCTTCTTGGATCGGGTCTAACGGGTCATCTCTCTTCTGTCTACTTTAACGCGTCGCAACCTCAGCCAAGTGCACTTGTAGCAGCATACAACTCGCTCCATAGACGACCATCTCTCGGTCCAATGGCGAGTCTTTTGTGGCTCAAGCTTCACACAGAGTGACTAGTCACTTACTTGTCTCGTACTTTCGAATCAGATCTCAAGCATTTCATCCTCTGCTCGTTCCTCTCAATCGTCCTTCCCGGAAACTCCTCCTTCGCCCATTCTCGCGTACCTTCACTCGGATGACCCAGCACGCTTCGATCCATTCGTAAAGGCGGAAGCGACCATCATCCCTTCCAACAACAAAGCAAGGAGAAGATCGAATACTGCCAGAACGAGTATGAGCAGTGTTGTCAGTCAGAAGATGCTCTCTGAAGGAGGAGAACAGTCGGTTCGCAATAAGGTGAGTTTGACGAAGTGTTCCTGCGCAGCATCGATGGATGAGATTGATGAAACGTTCCTTGGACAGCGTGGACCCCTTACTCAAGTGGTCGTACAGAATGCTCCGTCACCACCATTGCCGATAGCGGTTTCCTTCCACCCTAGACCCCATGGTCGACCCAAAACTCCGATCCCGCCCCAGGCACCCCTTCCAACTTCGACCAAGCTTCCTCTAACCCCTCCTGAGCGCGAAGAAGCTTCTCGTCGAGCTCGACTCGATTCGCTAGATCGACTTGTCCCTCGCAAGTTTGACGAGCGCAGACCCAATCAGCCAGCACCCCACAACTCTATCCCCCTTGCCCTTCTTTCTTCACGGGGACAGGAACACTCTTGGTATCCGATGACTCCTTCTGGATCTACATCAGGGGATAATCTCCAAGATAGGCTACCGCGAGCATCTCCGCAACCGACTCCTCACACTCCTCCTGAAACTCCTCGCAATGTACGATCCAAAGACCCTTCAGTGACCGCCACAAGAGCATCTGCACCAAGCCCTTTCTCCGTCGTCAGGAACCGAATCGAATCAGACCGTAGCACATCTTCACACCTCAATCACATCATCTCTAGCTCTACTCATCTCATCTCACCGGACGCCCTCTTCTTGCTCGCTATCATTTCCCATCAGACGACGCTCCGGTCCTTACTGCAGAGATTGTCGTTCAAAGATTGGTTGGGGGTCTACTCCTCGACGAAGTGCATTCGAGACTTGGTCAAATCGGACGGGGACCTGAAGGAATGCATCCTCGAGCGATTCCTGGGGGAAAATGTTGGATACAAGAGATGGGACGAACATCATTGGGGAAAAGAAGAGTTGACGATTTGTCCAAATGTGAGCACTCTAGATCTTCTTCTCCTTATCGCTAATCCTAATCACTTGAGTGAAAGCGAGTACCTAAACCAACTCATTTCTTTTGGGTGGACGGTTCGGATCGGCTCAACGCAGGACTTGAACGCCTATCTTCGATCCGACTCGATGTCACTCTCGTCGTTCGCTCGAAGAGCTCAAGCTGGCTTTTCTGGTTCAAATCCTCCTGCATCATCAACGACGTCACTGCTTCAGGACATAACGAGACGTTACTCGAGAGTCGTCATGAGGCTCAAGTTGCAGGTCGTGGCGCAAGCTCAGTCTGATGGATCGTCTCCTCGGTACGTGTATCCTGGGTGGTACAAACGAAGAATGTTTGATCATTTCGAGGGAGACATCAAAGACATTGGGGCTAACAGCATACGTGTCGTCTCTCTCTTGATCGAACCTAGATCTACTCTGTATCGCCTCGGACAGGCAGGTTTGTTTCGGGTCTACGTCCCTAGCGAGAGCGTTTGGTTAGCAGACGATGCAGTGATCGCATGTGAGGAAGGTTTGTGAGGTGTCTCTTTCTCTTTTTCCCCAGCCTGTCAATCACTTTGCTGAAAAGTAGTTCATCCTCCACTGATTGACCGAGTAGAGTGCAAGAAGGCAGGTATCTGGAATCATCTCGAAACGGGTGATATCGTCTGGGACGCTGCCATCAGGGATGGAGGCAACGCCGGTTCTCTCATCTTCGACGGACATTATCTCATCGATCTCGATTATACGGTCCGTCCTGCTCGAGATGTCTTATTTATTTGTCTAGATTTGGACAACACACCTGACCATTGCCGCGATCTTTTTCTTTGGTGGTCATATCTAGTTCTCTGCTGATGGGGAGATCCCGCCCTCGATCGATGGATTCGCTTTCCCTCCTGCCTATTGGTAAAAGAGACCTCACGCAGACTAAAGGGTGATTTATTGCTGGGAACTGACGTCATGTTGAACGTACGCTCCATGGTCCTCCTCTTCAGGCATAAAATCATCAAGGCAGGTGTGCCAGATCCGCTGCTTCACCTAGACCTCTCAAGTCCGGATCTTCGAGCTCAAATAGAGAGCAGTACAAAGGTGAGCTTTTCTTCCCCTCCCCCCTCCCCCTCCCCTCCCACCTACAAATGGACTTCATCATCAACACGCGCGAAAACAAATCCTTCACTTTCCTTACACGCAAAAAAAAAAAGCTGATGCATAGTTCTCATAATTCTCCTTTCGACGCTCGGGGAAGGGATTTTGACAGATTGTTCAAGAAACGCGACCCAACGCTTCCCGTCCAATCTCGGTTTACCATTCCTTGCTCAATCTCGTCGGATCCACCATCCCTAACGACGAGCATCGAATTCATCCCGACTGGATCGGCACGCGCCTGATCATCGTCACTCCAGCGACACACGTCGCGTTCGATGATCTGATGAGCAGGTTGAAGGAGGATGATCCATCGGGAAGAGGAAGAGAAGGAGGAGGAGGAGCGAAACGGTCACCTTGGAGGTTGTTGAGGAAACGCTCTAGGCCAGGTGAGATTTGGATCAGACCGGTAGGTCAGGACGAGAGATTGAGAGCGGTCGCTACTCAGTGATTTTTTTTTTTGGGTACTATGTTACCTTTTTTTTCTTTTACGGGCCAATCTTGCTATGAATCGTATCCTTCTCTATATCAAACTTCGCAGTCGTCTGAAAGATAAAATAGAAGAGTAAAAAAAAGTCTTCAAGTGCCTGGAGAAAAAAAAAAAAAGAGACTAGGAAGCTCGAAAGCTTGAGAGATATTAAGAAGAAAAAATGAAGGAGAGGAGAGAGAGGGAAAGGTTACCCCGAGGAGTTCGCGAACAGGATCAAGGAAAGCAACGAGAAGAGAAGAACGAAAAGGTGAGCTAATACGGGAACAGCAGAGTCCCAAAGAAAGGAAGGGGGGGGGGGGGGGTGTCGATAGAAAGAGCGAGAAGGGAGTCAACGAGGAAGACTGGAGACGAAGAGAGGAGAGGGGATGAAGAAGGAGGACTGTTTCGATCAAGTGCGTCGAGGGTGAACGGGAAGAGGGAAAGGTAGGGGGATTATATAACGACGCTACTAAGTCTCCTGCTGACTCTACGCGGTTCGACGTTTGAAGACGATGATGATGAAGGCACGACGACACTAGCTTCACCCTTCTGTTGATTACGTTCACTTGATGGATTGGTTTCCTCACGAGATCGACCGTTAGGTTCCTTCGTCGTGTTGCTCGGCTGAAGGGGAAGGGTCGTTCGGGAGGAAGTAGCAGTGGATGATGATGAGACGCGAGCGACGGGAGTTATGGTTCGAAAGATTGGCTTCGAAATGGACAGGTCATCGGAGGTTGACGATGACGGTGGTGTTGATGACGTTGGTGAGTGATTCACGGTCTTGAGGGTTCGACGTCGATTTGTAGTGGTGGCGAGAGAAGGATCACTTAAAGATGCTGAATTCGGTTCTGAGGATGTTGTTGATAAAGAAGCACGCTGGGGCTGAGGGGTCCTTTCTCCATCTCCTTCGTCTTTGTCCTCATCTACATCTTCACCATCGTCTTCCGATACTTCCGCATCCTCCAAACTTTCTTCCACACTCTCCTCCTCCTCATCTTCCACTGTGTTCCGCTTCTGTTGTACTAGCACTCTCTTGGGGGGGAGTACGCTCTTCCGTCTCGTACCAGCTGCCGATCTTACGGGCACAGGAGCCGAAGCAGAAGGGTATTCATAATCAATCAGCTCTGGCGGAGGACTCGCGTCAGCGGAGGTGAAAGGCGAGGGTCGAGGTGAGCGAGGTCGGTTGATAGTGGACGATTCAGAAGATGGTTTGATTGAAGATGCAGGCGGTCCACCTGGCTTGCGCATCTTGCTGTGAAAGGTTGAAGACAATCAGTCGGAAGGAGACTGGTAAGTTTGCGTTAGGACTAGATCAGAGAAGGATGGTGGATAACATACGTGTTGAGACTTGGCTCTTTGTAATTGACACTCTTCCTGGCTCTTCCACCTCCTCTAGTCGCCCTCCCTCCTTCATCTCCATTGCAACTCATCTCGTCTTGAGATCCTTGGGAGCTTGTCCCCGTCATGGGGGAAAAATCCTCTCGAGAAGGATCTGTCGGTGGTGTAACGGGGAGGACCTCAGTGGATGGTGGCAGCAGATCAGAGAACGACGTTGTTGCCAGAGATACAGGAGGCGGCGTCGCTGTTGAAGTAAGATTGGCCGAAAGGAGGAGAGCAGAAGCGACGTCCTTCATTCGAACCATCTGAGGGATAGGTGGTTTGGTGATGGTTGAGCTGGAGGAACTAGCAGATCGCGAGAGAGTTGATGATGAAGTCGCCGAAGCAGGTGGTCGAGACGATGTGCTGGTTGACGAGGAGGAACTGGTGACAGGTGGCCTCTTGGATTTTGAAGCCGTCGTCAGAGTACTGGGTTTAGATGTGATCTTGGGCCCAACGGCCGAGGCAGAGGAGGATTTGGATGAAGAGTCGACGAGCGCGGGTCTGGACCGAGCGGTTGATGTAGAGCTGGCGGAAGATGAGGTTGAGTGGCTCGATGCACTCGACGAGGGTCTTGGTGGGGGGTTGTTGTAGGTGGAAAGTGATAGAGAGCTGGATAACGATGTATTGCGGCCGAGATGGGTGGTCGTTGATGATGAACGATTCGAGTGCGAAGCGGGAGCGATGGGGGTCTTTTTGGGCGGATTCAATGACGATTGTGAATTCGACGAGAACGAAGAAGCTGCTGGAGAGGGGATCGTCGAAAGCGTCGTCGGAGTCGACTCGGGACGATGAGTTGTGGGAGGTCCTTTCTGCTTAGCTCCTGCGATCCTGTCCTCCATCTCTTGCGCTGAATCGGTTTCCTCATCTGGGATAGATCCCATTTCTTCTTCTCCGTCCTGACCCATGATGGCCTTGAGCTCTTCTCCTGATCCGTCATCTGATTCAGGCGTCGGGCTCTTCAGCCGACGTGGTCGAGGAGCAGCTGTCGATGAAGGCGTCAGAGTCGACGTTGAAGACGAGGATGGATCACTCGGAGACGTCTCATTTGTGGATGGAGGGATAACGAGCCCCGAAGAACGCCGAGCCGCTCGAGACGTTCGAGATTGGGAACGCGATATGAGAAGGAGGGGTGGTAGATCTGGTTCGGAGACGGAGGGATTTGAGAGATTCGATGATTGTGATGACGATTCTGACAGAGTTCTGGTTGATCGTATGAGAGTAGGACGATCATCAGCTATGAGTTGGAGAAAAGCAATAGCAACGTGTACTTACTCTAGCCTGCTGGATATTGGCTCATTTTTGCCCTCATCATCGTCTTCCCCGCGTTCCTCCTCTTCAACTAAAGCTCCCTCCAGGCCTTGTGGGCTTTGACTGGCTTTGGCTGGTCCTTGCGAATTGAATCTGGGCTTCCAGAACGAGGGCGGTGTAGAGAAGGAGCTCGAGGGAGAAGTGGGTACTGAAGGCGAACACGAGAGCTGATCTTTGAAGTTTACCAGCGCTGGCATGGATATCATGAGCGTGTTGATGAATTTGATAAGAACCTATACGTAGCAGAAAATCGCCTCAGCAAGCCGGAATGAGACACGCCAGAATGCTCCGCGACATCGAAACTGGTTGAACTGACCTCTGCGTCCTCGCTTCTACCACCTGCAGCGCCTGACTTCCCACCAGCAAACGCTTTACGCAGCTTTTGGTTCTCTGCTAGCAATTTGACATTCCGCTGACTGAGTTGTATGACCTCATCCCGAAGATCGTAGACGTCGTTCTCAAGTTCCTTGATCCTCTGACGATGGGCGACGTTGTTGAGGACAACGTCGTTGTGCTTTTGAGTGATTCCGATGAGCTTCTCACGAGCCCGTTCGATCTCTAGGGAGGGTCAGACCATAGAGGTGGAGAGGAGAGATGACTGTTAGCCAGCGTTGGGTCGCGAAGGAAACGAGAGAGGTTCGTCGCGTGCGCACCGGCGGCATGAGAGCGAGATTTCTTGGAGTGGCTCGAGGACTTGGATGGTGAAGGCATATGAGCCAACTCCTTGGCCGACTATGTCGGGTGGTATTGATGTTATCTGGTGGAGTGTTGAGAAGTTGTACGTTCGGATGATGAGTGTTGACGACGGTCGAGTGGCTCGAGACGCGTCTTGAATCGTTGAAGCTCGATCTCTCTCGCTCTAAACCATCAGCACTCTTAATTTCGATATGGTCAACGTCGTACGTTGTTCTATCTCACTGTCACTCTGTCCCACTCCGCTCAATACCACCTCAAACAACCACCTAGGTCAACCCAGGTAGAAGGGACCTCGTAGCCGACGAAACACTGGCGACCGCGTATAGTCCCGACGATCACGACTCGCAAGCCTCAGATGACGAACACAGCGTTGGAAATCAGTCCGATAGTGATCAGGAGCACAGTAACTCTGTATCTGATGGAGATGGCGATGTGACTCTGATTCGTCGTAAGCCGGATACGGCATCGGTGAGTGAAATTGCCTGATCCTTCTTCCCATGGCCGTCTGTTCACCCAGCAGACCTCATCTCATGACAGACCGCCTGTTCTCTGACGTATGGTGTAGCCACGAGATTCAGTTTCGTCGGACGAAGCCCCAAACCCTCCTAACACGTCCCTCACCCTGCCGACTGCGACCGTCTCCCAATCTGGTCCTTCTCCCTCCCTGCTGCCATCTATCGAGGTCCCAACTTCGGCTCAGCCTCGAAACCAACCCTCCCAGTCATGTTCCGAATCAGATGAGGCTGCTCAGCTTCCTCCTGTATCTCCGGAGACCGATGCGTCGCGTTCGAAGGTGGATCGCGAGGAGGGAAGTCAGGACACTGAGGAGGGAACAGCCGAACGAGCAATCAAGCAAGAAATGGAAGAAGAATCAACAGGCGATCCAGATGAAGACGAAGGAACTCAAGAGGTGAGCACGGTGAATTGGCGAGCTCTTTGGGTGCCAATCGATTGACTGATCGTTCCGCGTCTATCTCCTATCCCTGATTCGTAGGCTCAGTCCAACCGCTCAATATCTCAGGTATCACTGTCGTCCAAGTCGCGAAAACCAGAACTCTTCCAGACCGCCGACGGATCCGAACCTATTCTCTTCTGTTTTCACGAGAGCGTGCTGGCGGACATCCGAAAAACTCTCAAGATTTCCATCCGGGTATGTTCAGCTCAAGTCAGGTAATTATTCACTTGGGTTTGGTTAACTTTCTGACCTGTCGTCGGCTTGCAGCAACATGGTGGGAAAGTTACTACTACCTACAACGACGCCCACTTTTACCTCGTCGACACGAACGACACAGACGGCTTACAGCTTTATAACACTGCCAAAAAGAAGGCCCAACGTATCGCCAACGCTGCTCAATCCGACTCAAATCGAGCTTGTCCTGCAGTCGAGGAATCCGACTCTGCTATCATTCGACCCTGGCATGTGGTTCCCTTCTGGATTGCGAAAGGGAAGAAGACGAAATCCGGCCTCCTCAGCGAGAAGCCAGTATTTGTAGCCGATGGCAAGGGCAAGAGTCGTAAGCTAAGAGGCGAAAGGCTGGCAATATGGCTCAGCCCAAGACTCAAAAGGTCGAGACCACAGCTAGCAAGCAAAATCACGGTCAGCAAGCCTCTCGTCTCCCGTTGTCTGTTCCATGAGCTGACAACTTCTCTCCTCTCGGTCATTTGATTGGTGCAGTCCTACGGAGGCTGGATCCGGAACGTCAAGGCAAACGCCACCGTTCTCGTCGTCGACCCAGAGGATGAAGAAGATCATCGCGTCGAGAAAAAGTTCAAGCATGACCCAGATCGTTGGGTCTTGCCCGTCGGGTGGATAGATGAAAGTATTGAGGCTCAAACAGTGGTCAGGCTCGAACCCAAGTTTACTCCGTCCATCCAATCGTGAGCAGTTGTTGTCGCGTTCGTCCGCTACGCAAGTCGAGATACGTTCCGATTGCTTACTGTTTGTCCTTGTCAGATTGTCGAGGAAATTTACTGAAGTCGAGGAGCTCAACCTGCTCAACTACATCGCTGAGTGGAAATTTCGAGAGCCCGGCATCAAGGTTAAGAATGACAGATTCTTCTTGAGGTTGTGCAATCCTGTGAGTCTCTTCGTCCCTTAACAGCGCGACTGAGGGAACTCAGGCCCTGACCATCTTCTTGCATTTTTGACGAGATAGAATGACGAGGTCGCTTACCGCTCTTGGTCCGAGACGCACCCCTATGGAGGTTGGAGATCACACTTCAGCAAAGCCGGTGCCAAGCTTGGATTCGACGAGATCGTGCAGAAGAAGATCGAACTCCTGAAGCAAGGCCTGCCTCTCATGGGTCCTGGTCCGCCCAAAGCTCTCAAGAGCCAGGTTGAAACAGGAAGAGGCACCAAGAGGAAGCCATCGCTCAGTAGGAATGAAAATCTCAGCGAAACCGGGACTAGCCAAAACGAAGACCCCATCGAGTGAGTGTGATGTCGTTCGATCTGGCTCGTTCGGCTTGCATGTGCTGATCTTGATCTTCTCCCTCTGTAGCCTCCGCTCATCGTCATCTCTGAATCTAGGACGTTCGACCTCGGCCAGGACTCACTCCGATTTCACGCCTGTCAAGCGTCAGAAGAAAGCCACTAAAGTCGGCTCTTCCACCGCATCAGTAACCGCTCCGGTGGTTCGGCCGCCCTCACAATCCATCGCGGGCCCCTCTCGCGGACACCAATCTCAATCGATCGAAATGCCAATCGATGATTCCGAAGCCTTTGACAAGATCCACCTCATCGATTCGCGTCCTCCATCTCCAGCCTTCTCCGCCACTGCCCATGCTCCCAAGCAAGCTCAATCTCGAACGACGTCTCGTCAACCATCCGCTCATCCTACCGGCATTTCTCGCTCTCATTCCCCTCCACCACCACCAGCCGCTGTCCAGTCAACGATCTCACGTAGCGAAGCATCGGAAGATGAAACTGGCGAACAAGATGGCTTCGCAGATCTGGTCAACAAGCTGATGACCGTGCCGGATGACCTGGGCGCGAGCTATGATGAGGTCTCGATGGCAGGAATGAGCGATGTAGAGGGAGAGGGAGAGGGAGAGGGAGAGGGAGAGGGAGAGCTGAAAGCTTCCGACCTCAACGAGTTGCTTTACAACTATATTCCTCCTGTCTCACCGAACGCCCCTCGCTCGCCCTCAGCAACCCCGCTTCAACCGTCGACAGAAGAGGAACGTCCCGTCGCCGTCGCTTCATCCAAGCGTTCTACCTCTGTCGTCGACGTGTCTTCTGGAAAGCCTGCTGGAAAGAAACTGCGAACTTCGTTGGGAGGCATCATTCGAACGAGGTTGTCACTCGGAGATGCGGAGGGCAAAGAAGGCTTGCCTTTGCTGGACTTTGAACAACCTCGAAACCCGAGCAAGAAGGGGGGCAAGAAGAGTAAGTTTTGGTCCTACATGCTCAGAGCAGGCTGATCATAGACACTAATCGTCAATCGGCTATCGTAATCAGGCTCGAAATTAAAGACGAAACCAAACAAGCTTGCTCTCCTGCAGCTTCACTCGTCCGAGATCCCAGCCTCAGAACCTGCTGATGATGTCCCTCAACAAATCGAGCCCGTACCTCGGCCCAATCCAGAGGCGAAATCGGGTCCAATATCTAGAGAGGCTCAAGTCGCCGCTCAGTTCAAAGTGATTCAGGAATGGCTTGCCCATGCTTGCTCGACATTTGAGGGGTCAACGGCGTTGGTGGCGTATCGAATCTTGATGGAGCAGGGCAAAGATGTGATCAAGGCGGAACGGGTACTGGAATCCAAGTTTGGGAGGAAGTGAGCGTATTAATGGGTCGGCTGTCACATATATGATCGCTCTCTGCTTGACTGAATCCAACGCTCGGAGCTACCACGTGCCGAATGAGAGATAGAAAGATGGGAATGGTCGCGCGTCGAGGTGACTGCGGATGAGCTCCTCCGTCACCCCGACTATTCCCTTCTCTCTTCCCCCATCCACTCTCACTCTCGACAACATGGACTCTCAAACCTCACGCACTTCTCTCGAAGATATCAAGTCGCCATGCTCCGCTTCCACCTCACCTACTCTCAAGCGCTCTCGGGAAGAAGCAAGCGAGGATCAAGAGCCTTTGGGGGGCCCAAGTCCAAAGATCAGTCGACAGATCGCGGATCACAATTCATCCCTCGTCCAGACCCAGGCTGAAGAAGAACCTCAGCCGGCTACGACAAAGGACAAGGGGAAGGCGCGAGAGACTGCACAAGGCGAAACCTCGACAATCAAAGGGAAGGGTGAAGACATCGAGGCAGCGGGAAGCGATAGTACGATGGGGGACGTCGATATGACCGGCCCTGCCGAGATCCTCGCACACGAAGCTAGCCAAAAGGAGTCAGTGATGACCAAGTTGATGGATGCGCTCGAGGAAGAGCTTTGGTGCGGGGTGAGTCCACGTTTCTGCCCCGGTACTTCACATGCGATTAGGAGACCACCCATGCTGTCTAGACGCGACTCACGATTTCACACATTTATATTTTCAGATCTGTAGCGCTGTTCTATACAAGCCAGTCCAACTGTCTCCCTGCGGTCACGCCTTATGCGGCTCATGTTGCAAGAACTATCTCAATGTGCGTTAGGTGTCGCCCCACCGATCCGTTATCTAGGCGTGGTCCCCCGCGTCCCTCACCTTGTACCTTGCTCAATCAGACGGCCTCATCGAATCTTCAGAGTACGACTCCTACTCCCAGCGTATGTCCGACTTGCAGAACCACGGTAACGGCTGCTACATTCTCGCGAACTCTTTCCAATCTGTGTGACGTCCTCGTCGCGTAAGTCCGGGAGCGCGAGCTCTTCCAACGACGACCGACACTCACGCCTCAGATCCTTGTTCTGCAGCCACGCCCCTGCCAAGGCCCGAGTTCAAAACGAAAGGAACCAAGCCGACAGGCTCTGGGAGATTGGAGATCCTCTTCGCGTGAGCGCACGGACCATCTCTAACCCTCGTATTTGCGTCAGATAGTGGCCGTCTCGTCTTTCGCTGACTGTGCTCTATAGTTCGCTGCACCTCCACCTCCTCAAGTCGCCCTTCGTCCATCAGAAACGTACCGACCCTGCACGTACTGCGCTTCTGGACACGCTTCAGGCTTCCAATGCCCAATCCCGGTAAGCTGCACCTCGTCGACCTTAGATCCAGCTCATCCCGGGCCGATCTGACCCGAGCGTTAATGATCGATGCTCTCATAGGTTCCCACTGGTATCGATGCTTGGCCTCTGGACGGACCATGCCCTGATGGTCATTTCGTTTGTTCGTGTGGTCGCCTAGCTGCTTCTGAGGCACCTACTTCGTCTGCCTGCTCTATCTGCGAGGATGGGTACGTGGATTCAACTCCGAACTTCGTTTGAGTTCGTAACTCATCGAACATCTACTTTTTCCCCCAGATACTGTGGATCCCCAAGCTCAGCCCTTTGTCAACCAACGCCTCTGGTCGCGTCAAATCCCAGCCGCAGTGAGTGTCTGGACTTTATAAAGTCGGACAGATGTTTCGCTATCCGAACTTACTTTCCAATCCATCCCATGCTTGAATCACTTCATTAGGCCAGTGGGGCCGGTCCAACTACTCGTTGTCTGATATGGTCAGCGATGGTGGCTGTGATGAACTCATGAATGCTTTTCACGACAACACAGAGGAGGTTAGGATCTTTGCGGGTACGTCATACCCATGACCTGCCATCTGTTGAGTCAATCTCACCAATGAACATCTCTCGTCCAGATTACGTGGCAAACAACGCTAGTATCACCCCTCAATGTGAGTCTCACACGGATCCGATCGAGAGGGAGATGAGTCTAATCCTTTCACCTCGATGGCATTAGTCGTTTACAGCGAGATTCTTGCGTGGCTCGAAACCGATGAAGCGAAAGAGAAAGGCGGAATCCGAGGCATCTTTCGCAGAGTCGATGTCGGTGAGTCCCAATTGAACGCGACGAAGTAGGCGTTGACCCTGATCTTGATTCATCACAATCGTTCTCTCAGGCATCCACTCCAATCTCCAGGAAAGTACGCAAGTCGTTAGGATTTGTTCAGGCTGCTCTGATGACTTAATGGCGTGAGTTTCCTGAATTCATTTGGTATCTCGTCGTATCGCATCTAATTGTTTCTGCTCCTGTTGTCCCTACAGCTGCGGGATCTTCGAATGGTTGGTCCTGGTATCTCCGTTGGGGTTTCAAGTTTCCATCACTGACTATGAACCACATGATGCCGAGACAGGTGGTTCCGCCGTCGTCCAACGATCGTCGACCAACTCGAGAGGGAGGTCAAACGCAAGCCTGACTGCAGATCTGGCAGAGCATGCCGTGAGTCGGTTTATTCCGCCATCCACCATGTTTGTCGATTATCGGCTGAGACTACTCATCGTTAACGCTCGCCATTCAGTCCGACAAGGATCGGTGCCGCATATCAAGAAGTTCAATCACATTTGCTCTCCGCTGGTGCGTCGGCTCGCACTTTTTGTTCACTCTGTCGATCACGGCTGAAGCATGTTCCACTTCCTTTCTGAACCAGCCCTCGGACGTCATTGACACAATTCAGCAAGACGACAATCCTTCACCGCCACCAGAATCCGTCGCCGTACCTGCTCCCGAAGCTCCATCCGAAGAAGTGGTGTCTCTGCAAGGCCCAGTCTTCCAGCCGACTAACGAACAGACCCAAGACCAAGAACTCCGTCCAGGCCCAGTCGAAGGATCTCGACAGCCGGAGCCCGCTCAGGATGTCCCTCAGCCAGACCACCCCGGACCACCCGTTCCTGAGCCCTCTTCTTTAGCTTCCGCCAGCGTTGAAGTCGAATCGCAGCCTCCATCCATCTCAAGAGTCTCCGAGAGCTCTTCATCTACTATCAGCTCATCTGACTCGGCAGATATCAGCAATGCAATCGAGACGAACACCCACAATTTCCACGGACTTGCCCTGCTTATCTCCAGTCCCGCTCCCTCTACTCCCCCGCATCCATCTAGTAGACTTGCATCTGAGGCAGACCTTCACATCATCGATTACTCCAACTTCTCCCTTCCAAGCTCGCCGATGTCCGTCACTTCCACCTCGTGGCTAGCCTCAGAGGTAGACCCCTCCGCCTCGTGGCTAGCTTCGGAGGCAGATCGCCACGTTGTCGAGCAGGATCACTTTGCGGTCGAGGCTGAACAAAGACTTGGTCAACTCTGGAGCGACTACGGTTGGGAGCTGAGGGACGTGACGCTCGGAAGCAGCACAGGGGAATCATTGGAGTCGGATCAAACGCTCGTCGAAGAGGCTATCCCCAACGACGAGGAGTCCAAGCGAGGAGTGGAGGTCGATTCTGAGCTGAAGGAGATGGACGACTCGACCCATGTTGAGCGAGCCAGACTTGAGGGGGAAGGTCGAGGCGGAGAGTAAGCGCTCTTGCACAAAGGTAGGCAGGGGTCTCTACGTTCAGCCATATCTTTTCCATCATACCCTGCCATCATAAATACACATGCCTCAGTCCCTTCCATTTCCTTACCTTTACTTTACATCTCACCGATTCCGCCTTGTTTCTTTACCGACTTTTCTGATCAAGCCATCGTGTGTTTGAAGCTGCAGTCGTTCATCTTGACATATTTCACTGCTCGCCTACTGTTGATTATAAAGCTTTGAGGTGATTGCAACCGTGTTGAGATATCAAGTTGGATGAGCAAAGGTCAAGAAAAGATATCGCACAGCTTAATGGATGGTGCTGCGGGACCGGGATGAGCGGAACTCGAGTTCAGCTGGATCAAAGTCTCCCCAACTTCGATACCACCTCCGACATGAAAAACCCCAAGCAACTTTCCGTTTCCTTCGAGGAACCAACTCTCGATGAATGCCTTCCCGTCTACACCCCGAAATCACCCAACCACGATCCATCCCTCCTTCCCACCAGGACCAAGCTGGGTCGAGTCCGGAACCTGATACTCTTTACGGCGGCGACGACCATCCTCCTCTTCCTGACTGTCGGCAAGGGCATCGGAGTAAGTCTTTGGATATCTCTGTGCAGATGTTCTCCGCCTGACGAGTCTTGAACGATGTGCCACCAGTTTGGCGGCCATGGCGTCCTCGGGATGATCCGATCTGATTACCAGGCAGGTTGGGACATGGTTCATCATCGTGGAGGTCGCCACCGCTGGGGAGATGACGGAGGGATGAATACAGATGGATGGAACGAGCTGGAAAACCCAGGAGTGAGCAGGTTTTTATCGACATGCTGCAAAAGGAAAGAACTCTTCTCACTCGCTGCGGCCGCGACTTTCGATCTTTCTTTCCCCCCCCCCCCCCTCCCCCTGGAAAAGAACGAAGACATCGCCTTTCTCTCGCTACCTCGATCCGACCTCACGCTCGACTCTGATGGACGATCGACTACTATCCCTGTCTCGGCATCCACTCGTCACATCGTTATCTCCGCCCTTCAAGCCGCGAAAGCCAGGGTCGTTTTCGTCGACTCTGCCGCGGTTCAAGGCTACCAGAGCCCCGGCCCACAAATAACTGTCGAGCGGGTCTCATCCGATCTGCTGGTAGATGCTGGAGGTAGTGTTGAGCAGATTGTGGCAGATGATGAGGGTGTTGTTGGCGTCATTCTCGTAAGTCCACTCTGGCCTTCGTCTCCCTCTCGATTGCTTTTATTGACTTCCTCGGCTGCTTCTACCAATCATTTGCATCATACACCAATCTTCTTCCCGTCATGTAATATTGACTTCCTTGCCCTTCACACCAGTCCTCGCCGTCGACCAAAGAATCTTCCTACCTGATCACCGTCGTTCTCCCCTCTTGGTCATCCAACTCTGATGATTCTACCGCCCAGTCTGACTCAAAGGTGCATGATGGCGATGCTAGAGACAACAAACAGATGCCGATCTCGTTTGTTGCCCATGGTAACCTCGTCTTCGATCCGCTAGAAGCCGCCTACCGATTCAAGCGGTTCTCGGTTTCGACAACGTCTGTCTCAGATGTTAAGGTCAAGGTAAGTCGTCTGTAGAGATTCTAGAGACATAGAGATGATCAACGAGTCGATTCAGGTTGAAGGACATCAGGGTAGTCAGAGTATTGATTGATGTCCCTTCTCCTCCCAACCGTCGATCTTGCCCTCTTTGTCTTGGCCTCCACCGATATCGGTGTTATATCTTATCAGCATCTGACTGCTGATTCGAGCACGCTCAGACTGGCGTCTGGTACCATCTCTGGCTCGTTCAACGTTTCTGGCACCCTTGTTCTCGTCACTCATATCGGTAGCATCAACGCCAATGTCACGATTTCCGACGACAATCACAACCATCATAAACACGACAGCGACCATGACAAACGTATGGGTGATCGAAAGGGGCGTGACGATGGTGCGTGTCCTTGTCTCATTTGGCTATCTCGCTTCGCTACAATAATCGAAGCTTTCCCATGAGCAACATTGGGATCAACGAATTTATGTCTTTACTCCCTTCCTTCAAACGAACAGGCCAACCTAGTTCTCAACGGGACGATGCTCCGCCTCCTCGTCATCCCCCTCCTCCTCCTTCTCCTCCCCACTACCCTCAACACGGATCACACCATCATCCTCCCGGCCCACCTCCTGTTCGAGTTCTCACAAAGACTGATATTGGCTCCATCAAACTCCTTTACGCCAACGACCATGTTTCCAACCACACCACTCTGCTCTCCAAATCAATCAGCGAGATCGGAAACGTCAATGTGGCCGTGCCGAGCGGGTTCAAGGGAATGGTGAGACGTGCTTGTCACTTGTTGTGTATCTTTAGAGCTCCACTGACGACAGTCGTTATCGCCGTCCGCGTCTTCTTCTCATCTCGATCAATCCACCCATCAGTTCGCCGAAGGTTCCAAGATCGGCGAAATCTCATACGCTCAGTCCAATAACGCCTCTCACCCAATCCGCATCATCAAAGAGGTCCACACTGGGCCTGGTTCCTTCCTCAAGGGTCTCGTCGGCCCTCCTCCTCGTCGGCCTCGACACTGCAAGCACAAGCACGACAGGCACGATGGCGACCGAAACGGCACCACGCACCATCCCCACCTTCGCGATACTGGGGACTTCTCGGAGACGTCACACGAAGCAGAGACTAAGGAAGACCCTCATCCGAAAGGGCATCAGTCCTCGAGTCAGGACAAGCGGCAGGCTGTTCTTGGTGGAGGGCCACATGGTCCTCCCCATCCCCACTCTCCTCACGGATCGCCTGCACCACATGATCCTCATCACCCTCATCCTCATCATCGAGGTCCCCATCCACCCCCGGGGTATTCTTTCCTGGCCGGTTTCACCTCAACCGGCAAAGTGATTCTTACGTTTTTATGAAGCGTGTGTCAGTAGGGGGTGACTTGTATTCTTAATATATGTTATGCGAATTGAACGGAATGATGACATGCAGCAACAAGACACCGTGTATTCATGTAAATAATTCGTAACCGGCCCTCGGCCAACTCCTGCCCAAATCCACAGAGGGAACGTTTCATCCAACTCCCGGTTCAACGTAGCCATGTCCCAACAACCCCTCACCCTGTACTATCTCACATGGGCCACCGTGCATGGTTCTTTCCGGTCAGTTGGCATGACCTACTATCACCCTCAATAGCTCGCGAGCCTGCTGCCTCGCCTGTAGACTTCCTGATGCTGATATCCTCCGCGCCCTTCCTAGGCTGCCTGAGCTAGGTAAGTGCTTCGAATCTGCATCTAGTTCAGAGGTGCTACGACTTTCCCAATATTGAATGCCCTATCTCTCGGAACGGTCAACAGAAAGTGTTGCGAAATTATACAACTTCAAATTCCACTTGCCTCCCTTCTCCTCGCATGTCGTCGAGTCATATCAGGCGCAGGGATGTGGACTCGATGAAGCTTGGGATCTAGAGGAGCGTCCAGTGCTTGTCATTGGTCTGGACAAGGCAGAGGATGCTTGGGCTATCGGAAAGCGACTGATAGGAATCCGGTTCGTCTCCTGCTCCGGCGTCTAACTCTACCCTCGTTCTCGAACTGGGAAAAAAACCTGACAGCTGTTAATTCCTTTGAAATCAAGATCGATTCACAAGCTATACTATCTCGCTCCCTCGACGTCCGCCCTTAATACGCTTCTCAAGGACCAACCTATGACACCTGCAGCTCGTCCCTGGATTGATGCCATTCCACCTTGGGAGTCATCTTCGCCCGAGCCCCCAGTCACATGGAGATGGAGGATGGAGAGCTGGGGTCGAGGAGTCGATATGGATCAGCAAAAGTGATAGCTCCTCTCTTGTACTTTCCTATCCCTTCTGGCCTTACTGACCAAGCTCACCTGTGCCTTCGCTCTCCAGGGCTACTCTTCAAAGCCTGTCACACCTCGAGATGGGAGGACTGATCGATCTCAAGAAGCCCAAGGTCGAGCTTGGAATCTTCGAAGAGTTCCATGCTCCCGTGGCATCCCAACCAGTACCTCGAGGTGTACCAATCGAGTCCAGGATGATCTTCTTCGGTGTCCTCGTAGGTCTAACTCACGTAACTTTTGCTCTTCATGCGATTAAGCACATTGGCTAACGAGAAACTCTGACGTTACTTGAATCTGTAGATCACTAATTCCCTCGCTCGCCCCCTCATACAACGTTACTCGTTGAAACAGAGGAGTTATATCGGCAACACATCGATGGACGCTGAGATCTCACTGTTGATGGCCAATCAAGCTCTCGCCAAGTCTGGGTCGCTCATCTGGGACCCATTCGTCGGTCCGTATCGATCGTCCTCACCTTTCATTCCCTTCTCATGAACGACAACCTAATGTATCGAATCTCCTCTCTTCCGGTGGCTTTCAGGAACCGGATCCATGTTACTCACCTGTGCTGAGTGGGGTAGCCGAGTTTGGGGGAGTGACATTGATGGAAGACAAATGAGGGGAAAGAAGGCTCTCAAAGGAATGGGAGCTCCTCCTGGCATATACAAATCAGGTTTGTGATGCTTCGCTTCTAGCTGAGCGAGACCCATTTTAATGTATTTCTCCCCCATTCCTCTATCCAATCTGGCCTTTCAGCTGAACAGTATGGCGTCCGTGATCGAGTCATCGATCTTCTTACCTGCGACGTCACGACCTTTTCTCAGTCTTCTCGGATTGGAAATATGTTTGACGCCATCGTTTGCGACCCACCGTACGGTGTTAGTACTTCTAGCTCATATCGACGCGATGATCAAAGCTGATCGAACCAACGAGCAATCATTCCGTTCTTCTGCCCTTCATCCCATCATCCCATCGTACTTCAGGTTCGAGCAGGAGCTAAGCGGTTAGGTAGAAAAGACCCTTCTCGTCAAAAGACTGAACCTTATATACTACCAGCGTTTGTCCTTCAGATAGACCTTTCCATCATCGTACTCGTGATAGCACTAGCGAACTCACTTTCAACGTTTGGACGTGAACAGGGACAGCGCAAACCCTGGAATCGCCACTCATCTACTACCTGATTGTACGTTCATCTGCTCCTTTTCTCAAAACGAGTCGTCAGTTATGCTCACCTGCAATCATCCCTCCTGTTGCTGGCTATCTTACCTCGTGTAACCTTTCAAAAAAAAAAACCCCCCATCAAGATCTTCCACCCTTCCGTCCCTACGAACTTGTCCATCTGGCTAACGATCTCGTCCGACTCGCCCGATACGCTTTGCGACCGGGGGGACGACTCGTCTTTTTCCTTCCCGTCGCCAACGAGGATTATTCTCCCGTCGATATCCCGAGGGTGGAGGGAATGACGCTCCTGGCTAATTCGGTCGAGGACTTTGGTCGTTGGGCCAGACGTACGTCCCTGATTTTTCCTCTCGTCATCATTCTGGCCCGATCGAGCTTTCTTGTTTTTTTTTTTTGTTTCATCTTCTTCATACCCTGACTCTCAAGGATCCATCAGCTCACAAAGAACTATTCTGTTCTTTCCTAAATTTGCTCCAGGTTTGATCACGATGGAGCGAGACCTCGATTCATCGATGGCATCTCCTCCCAAATTCGATTCTGAACTCCTCGCTCCGTCCGAACTCGTTCCAGGTCGAGTCGACAAGCCGCAAGATTTCCGGGAAAAGTACTTCTCCGGTTTCGCCACAAAGGAGCAGCCATGATGACATGTGCATCAGAAAGAGATAAGAGCCTGGGCCTGACAAAGAAAGAAAGAAAGAAAGAAAGAAAGAAACAGAGAAGAAGAAGAAAAAGCGATCATGCATACAGGAGGAAAGTCTTGAGGTAGAGAGTAGTGCAGGGGAAGATGTGATTAGGTGAAGGGGTCAGAAAGTCGGCGTGCGTTAAGTTGTACAAACGTCTAGATGAGGGAGACGAGATGCTGGGGCTGGTCGTGGAGGTGAACAAAAGAAGCACATCGAAAGGACACGGGTCTAAAAAGAAACAGATGGACGGAAAAGAGATGGGAAGTGCGATTCGAGGGGGACACAACGCGTGAAGCAAGCAAGGAAAACTTCAAATTTAAAAAACTGAGCTCAAGCTCTTGGCTCGAGAGAGAGGGACGTGCTCCTTAACCGAAGCGTGATCGACCTTCTCGAATGCAAAGGGAATCTCGTTGAGTTTTGCCTGGGTTGCCGCCTTTTTCCTCAGTAAGAAACCAGCGAGCTTTGACTTGGCGAATGCCTCGGCCGCCTTTAGAGCCGTCTTTTGCTTCTTTCGACCGTCTTCACCACCGCTGGTTGTTGAGGAGGAACGCTTCTTGACGTCTCCTCCCTCCGAAGTCGCTGGCTGTATTGCGTCGGGCTGAACGAGATCGAGGACGAAGTTGAGGTTGGCTTCGATTTCTGCCTTGACGTTTCGGGCGTTGACGGCGTGGTTGAAGGTGAGAGGGAATCGGTACGAGAGCCATAGATAGAGGATGGTGACCTTGTGAAGAGTTTCAAGGTTCTTGAGCTCGTCCATAGTGATGACTGGGATCTTGAGGGGTGTTAGGTTGGAAGTTGTCGTCCCCTGAGCTTCAGCTCGAGCTCGAGCTGTCATCGCGACTTCATAAGTTCGTCGCTTCTCGGAGGCGTCCTGCACTAGATTCCGGAAGCCAGGGAGCTTCTCGCCAAGCTCAGACAGAAGTCGGAGGATATCGACGCTGATACCGCGGGAGTGACTGAGAGCGAAGAGCTGGAAGCACTGAGCAACGAGTCCATCTCCTGGTTCGGTTGGCACGAGCTCGACCGGTGCAGCGCAGAAGACGGCCTTCTCCTGATCGGCCAGTCCGGAAGCAACAGTCTCGAGCGTCGTTCCGAGAGCAGTGATAGATTGGGGAGGAGAAAGGATATAATTTGGACCGGTCCGGATGAGAAGAGGGAGGTGAGCTGCGAGCTGTTCGGATGATGTACCTGGACCCAACGCTAGCTTGAGTTTCGAAAGGTCCGCGACGCTCACAGCGAGTCGAGCTCGATGAATGATAGGAATCTCAGCGGCAAGGACCTTTGACATCTCGGGAAAATCGACATCTTGAAGGGTCGTCACGCTTCCTTCGACACCCGAACCGTGTTTTCCAAACCGGCCAGCTCTGCCCGCGAGTTGCTTGAGTTGTGAGGTACCGACGGGGACGATTTCGATCCCGTTGAACTTTTCGAGTGAGGAGAAGATGACTCGCTTGATCTGACTGGACATGTCATACCAAGAGCACATCAAATGAGGATCAGTCCTGATGTTCAACTCCGAAAGATGGTATAGCGTATGTCGAGACTTGGCTTACAGATTGAGGCCCATACCAATGGCATCAGTCGCGATGATGACGTCGTAGCCGCTGTCCGGATCGTTGAAGAGCTTGGCTTGATCCGCTCGCGTCTCTGGAGGTAGAGCTCCATAAGCGACCGCGCACCTCAAGCCAGTCGCGAGTTCGATAGAAGTCTTGAGCGCGAAAACCTGCTTCCTCGACCAGGCGATGATGCAGTCTCCTTTCTCCACGCCCTTCCAGTCTCCCTTTAGACTCGAATCAGCGACCTTGAGACCCGAGAGTCGCGAGTAGTGGTTGACGACGACCTTATCACCAAGCTCCTCCATCATTCGTGTCACTAGATCGACGACAGTAGCCTCCCCACATAGATGAACCTCGCGAGCACCAGAACAGAGAAGAGCGTCCGTCCAGCCACCCCCTCGGTCTCGATCGGCGATCATCTGGATCTCGTCAAAGACGGCGACCTCGAGCTCGGCATTCGACTGAGCAACCATCTCCACCGTCGCACTAGCCAGAGGAGCATCTTCGCTGACAATCCTGACCTCTTCACCAGTCAGGAGGTTGCACGCTCGACCCTTGCCCTCCTCAAGACCTCCGACTGATCCTCTGTTCGTTCGATCCCAAATCTCGTGGGCTAGAAGCCTGAGTGGTCCAGCAAATGTGCCTCGGCTGGAGTTGACGAGAGCCTTCATCGCGTTGTACGTCTTGCCGCTGTTGGTCGGACCGACGTGAAGATGAATCGTTCGTTGGCGTGCTCGAGCTTCGGGGAATCGATCGGCGGGGTATCGATAGTCGCCAATCGCGGCGAGTCGTGCCAGATGATCGAGTGCCTCGAGGTACGAAGCGGAAAGGATGGGAGATTGGTCGGTGGATGTACGGACAGATCGACTTTCCGTGGTGGCCCATGCGAGAAGACGATGAACGACGGAGAGGAGTGGAAGTTGTGCGGTCGAGACTCGACGATCAACCGCCTCGGCGGTCAAGCTGTCATGTTGGATGGACTGCATGTCCCACAGGAGCTCCCATCGATCACCCGACCCTGGTTGAAGCTCGTGTGAAACTGCTTGATCGAACCGCTCGACAACAATCTTCGCATCTGTACGCGACACCCCAAATTCGACCAGTTTGTTCGCCAACGTGGGTCTCTGAACCAGACTTTGGAGGTGGACTAGGAGCCAGCCACGAATGGCATTCGGACTTGCTGGTGGAACGGGATCGAGTTTGAGGGGTTTCGTGTCTCTGTCTCCTGCGCTGATGTCGATGTCCGTCTCGACTGCATCGGATGCGTATCCGCGAGAGAAAGAGTGTGTAGAGAATGATTTGGTGGAGGGAATGTCTGAGATCAGCGTCGAAAACGATCGCCGAGAGTTGGTGTTGAAAGAGTTTGGAGTCGAAAAATGTAGCGAGCGAACTCGTTGAGAACGAGGATTGGCCGATGAGCTTTGCAGAGTGCTGGCATAGCTGGAGGCGCCTCGACGCGAACGAGGTGGTGACGTTGATTCCTTTGAGATTGCGCTCATGATGAGCAGGATGGCGACGGGGGTAATTCCCTCGATTCGTTTCGCAGCTCCCTGTGAACGTCGTGAAGGGAGATAAGTAAGTTGGTCTTAAACGTTGACTCGCTGAGAAACTCACGAGCGATCTCGGCTGTATACGTCGAAGAGCGTCTCTGGCTTCATCCGAGAGACCAATGATTTTGGAAAAGTCGAACCCTTCTGGAATGAGCTGTTCCTCTTCACTATTGAATGACTCGATCTCTCTCTGCTGTCGTGCGATAGCTTGCTCGTAGAGTTCTAAGCAAGATTGATACGGCAAAGGTCAGCACGATCAAGGTGACATCTAACGCAACAGGCAAATCGACTGACTCTCGAATCCAATTCGCTCGTAGATGACTGGATCCAGGTTCTGGATTCCCGGGAGAGCTTTGACTATCTGGTTGGTGGAATCAGACATGTTTCCGAGCATGTTCCAAGCGCTGAGGTGAGAGGATGGACACCAGGGTGAGTATATGCAGAAGCCGCTCCCATCTGAGCGAACGAGGCGCTCAATCACTTACGTTCTCGAGGAACCAGAAGTCAGGGAAACTTCAGCTCCCTTCTCTTGCCACTCTTTGATCGAGTGAGTCGTCGTTTGCAAGTAGAGCTTGCCCTGTTCCATCTGAGACCTGGTGTCCGAGAACGCGTCCCAACGATCGACTGGGATGATCCCGTGGGCGTGAGCTGGAAGAGAAGGAAGAAGACGGAACACAGTCTTGTTCAGCGGCGTCAAGACTAGCGATCAGGAAACTATAGAGGGCTTGATTACCTTTGGGCGTGAGCCGGAGATCAGCATTATCTGCTCGATGCGAGATACGGAATTCGGAACGCGACGTGAAGACCCTATCTGGATAGCCGAACGAACGTTTTTGCGTCAAATCAGCGAGGAAACTACCCATAAGTGGATATTGTTAGCACTCACATGGCTCCTCGGCTCCCTTCATCGTCAGGTCGTCAATCATGACTCCAATGTAGCCTTCGGACCGTGAGATCGTCATCGGCGGTTTGTCTGCATGAAACGCAAGCCGTCAATCACAGCTGTGGATGGAACAGTCAGTCTGAGTTTAGCTGACCTTGTGCCGAGAGACCAGCGTTCACGCCCGCCACGATACCTTGCCCTCCTGCCTCCTCGTATCCAGTCGTACCATTGATTTGTCCAGCCAGGAAGAGACCCTGCGATGTGTGGTAAAGGTGAGTCGATTGGATCAGGATTAAATTGGCAGAAACGGTGACAGACCTTGACTCGTTTTGTCTCCAGGGTTGCTAAAGTGACAAGATCAATCAGCACATGAAGTAGCCTCAAACCTCGATCGAAACCACTTACGCTTGAGCTCTCTTGGATCGACAAAATCATACTGAGGCATTCAACGAAAGAGCACAGATATAAAGCGAGTCAGCGTATGTTCGGTTACGGCAGGTAAGAGAGCACGTATATACCTCAACCCCATATCCAGCTCGGACCATCGACACCTTTTCAAGTCCTGGAATCGATCGCAAGACCTGGAGTTGAACGTCCTCGGGGAGCGTGACCGAAAGCCCTTGAGGGTATATAAGATCTGAGTACGAAGAGTCGGAGGGATTCAACGTCAATCTAACGGAAGAGTGGGAAGGTGAGCAAACGCACCTGTATCAAGTCCTTCAGGTTCGAGCCACACTCGGTGAGTATCAAGCTCTGGATACTTGATCACTTTCGACTCGATCGAAGGACAGTATCGAGGGCCTTGAGGATGATGCAAATCAAAGTCAGCGCCACAAGGGCTGCATGAAGAGAGAGACCCTGGAAGCATACCTTTGACAGTCTCACGAATGTGTATGGACAAGTGAAGGTTGTCTTGCACAATTTTATTGGTAGCAGGGGTCGTATTAGTCAGATAGCACGGAACTTGGGCGTTCTGGAGGAAAGAGGCAAATAGTCAGGTAATCGATCGTCTAGTCTCAGCTGAAGGGAACACATTCGAAGACGTACAAAATTCTCGCACGCTTTCTCCAGCTCTCCTTGTCGCTCGTGAAGGTAGCTGAAGGGACGACTCGCAGGCCCATTCGGCTTTTGAGCAAGAAGTCCCTCGTAGTCAATAGTTTTACGATCTAATCGAGGGGGCGTGCCGGTCTTGAGTCTGCCAAGAGAAAAATCGAGCTTCTTCAGGGACTGGGATAAGCTCCCGCCTGAAGGAGGCTCGTTGATACGTCCAGCGGGATATGAGTCGAGGCCGAGGTGGATCCTAGCGGAGAGGCAAACAGACGTGAACAAACGTCATGACACGGGTGCAAAGAAGAGAAGATGGTACTTACTCTCCGCCGAGAAAAGTGCCTGTACAGATGACTACGCTAGAGCACCTGATCTCCACCCCCGAGGCTAAGAACCGAACGAGACCGCGTTAACCTTGTCTCGCGAGCGAGTAGATTATTCGGAACATACCAAGCTTGACACCTCCAGCTTTCCATCCACCTTCCTGCTGGATCCAGATGAGATCGGCTACCGATCCAGGCTGGACTTCGAGGTTGTCGACCTTGGCTAGGGCTTGTTGCATGTGTTTTCGGTAGAGCGTCCGTGAGATCTGAGCTCGATGTCCCCATGCGGCGGGTCCTCGGGACGTGTTGAGCATATGGAAAGAGATGGCCGATTTATCTTTGCGACACATCGGAGATTGATGATCAGCTCACGCAAGCGGGCGGAGAAGCACGATTGTCCGCAAGGCTTGAAGCAGGATGGGACGGCTTGATAGACGACCACATATCTTGCCTACTGGCAAGCCCCGGGTTGTGACATACAAACTTACCTCCTACAACCCCCATGAGACCACCCATAGCATCGACCTCTCGGACCAGGCTGCCCTTCCCGACACCACCCAAACTTGGATTACAGCTCATTTCGCCCACCGTGTCCAACCGTTGGGTCAACAGGACTGTCTTTGCACCCGTACGAGCCGATCCAGCCGCAGCTTCACATCCGGCGTGACCTGCGCCAATAACGACGACGTCATAGGATGAGGACAGTGGTGGAGGTGTAGGGATGTCGCAGGCAGTGGCAAGGAAACGGGCGTTGTGGACGGATGTGTTGGATGGCGGTAAAAGACTGGCTATACGTTTCGAGCTCTGTCGTATTGAGAAGAGAAGGCTTCTCATCTGGAGAGAGAAGGTATATACGAGGCGAGGTCGAGCGGATTGGCGGAGGTTGAGGAGAACAGCCCCGACAGGGAATCTCGAATTTCCGTTTGGTCACATATCTTCTTTGTGTGGGGCGGTTTTGTGTGTCATCTCCCTGCAAAGCTCTTGTAAGAACAGGGATTGTATTTACTGGAATTCCAGTACGGTACACGCAGGAGACATGTAGGACATGCCACTCGAGGGACAGGTCACAGGGAAGAAATTGATCGAATTGGGTCGGACCAGCGACTGCTCAGCGATCACCGGTCTCCGTCCCTAAATCAGAGTGATCGTAAGGCAATCCTATGCAAGAGAAAGTCTTGTACAGTCCGCCTATGGCGCTCGTACTGGTAGCTGTACCTTGGAGAAATAGCCGTCAAGGCCTTGTGCCCGACCTGTATCTTACACTCGACGTTCTGTACCCTGCCTTTGCGGGTGGAATAATACAGTACCATCTTACGTGCCCCTGAACAATTCTTCTAGGTCTGCCAGGTCTCTCAGACCAGAGCAGCGTACGGTATGTTTGCAGACTATCAAGGACGATCTGACCCTTTCCATACATCCCTGATTTTTCAAGATCGTCGAGAAGCCAGATCATCATCTGTCTCGTTTCTCGAGACAATTTCCCGGGTTTACCAGAGGATCAGTTACAAACAACCGGAAGGTCACCTGGACCTTGCGGCTACCAAAACAAATCCTTCATTACCAAGGATCCGGACAAGTTCATTAACCTCGCCCAGAGGTTTGTCCGAGGAAGGTGGAATTATGAGCTGAGGCTGAAACTCGAGGCTTTCGGGAGTCGACAGGGAAGGGGGGGGGGGGGGGGATGGGTGGGTTCTTTTCCTGACTTGATTGAGTAGAACCGCTCGGTGCGTAGACGACGGGCTGATCTTAGCCACAGTCAGATGCAAAAGATTTGTGCAGAGGTCTCCTTCGACCCCTGAGAAGAAAAAACGAAAGCATCCGAAGGAGCCAAAGTCCAATTTGATTCGGGTAATCACTAAGATCTGATACCGAAGTCCGGCCTTAACAACCGGGAACTCTAATCATGATTCCCAGGAGCGTCGACACGAAGTCATCTGAAGCAATTTTGTTCGTCACAGAGGCCTCATTCCTAGGCCCCGGGATTCCCTTGTCCTCTTCGTCCGGGTTGGAAAAGAGAGAAATCCAAGAAGGAAGAAACCCAAAGTCGTCCGACCCCTTTTCCTCCTTCCCCCCCTTCTCTTCTCTGTTCCTCGCACGATTCGACTCTTCTCACTCTTCTTCCACTCCACGTGAAGCAATCAGTCCTTCTTCTCTACTTCCCTTGTCTCGCTTCGCCTTCGTTCCACCTCGATCGGACTCGCTCTCTTCGAGTGTCTCGCAGCCTCCTTCCACGACTTGTCCCCCAACCACTCCGAGCACCCATCCGGTCGACCGCTGCCAGGCCATATTTCTCAGCTTGTACACGACACACAATCGCCCGTGCTTGATCTGACAGCCAAGCGTAGTCCTCCCCAACTTGTCCTCTCTCGGCTCTGTTCGCCTGCCCTCTTCCCTTCTCTTTCCACCTTGAGATGGTCTCTGATCGCAGACCACCAGTCCTCTCTTCCATCTTGTCGACCACAGATGATGCGTCAGTGTCAAAGCATCCTATCCAGCAAACAGCGCCCCTCGATGCGTCGTGTTGACGTGCTTTCCTTTGCCCTTTTCTTTTCCTTTCTTCTTGAACCCATCCGGACCTAACCATGAGGATCTCCCAGTCTGATTGTTCTCGAAGCCGTTCGATCGAACCTCGTCCCCAGAACCAAACAGAGATTGGACCGGAACGAACGGTCGGACCTTATCGTACACGGCTCGACGTTCATCTGGGAAGAAGGTGAGAGACAACCTTCGGGCTCTTTGTTCTTTGAACCACTGATCTGGTTCCAATCTCCTCTGACGTTATTTTGTTTCTTTCATTTCAACCTTATACCTGACTTTCAACCCTATTTCTTTACCCTCTTTAGTGGAGTCTGGTATGGTCCGCTGGACAGATGGTAGACGATGGAGTTGCTGTAAGTGATTCACGCTCAGCATCGATTTCTTGAAAGAGTCTATTCTAATTTCCCGTCGTTTCATTTGCGCCCCAGCTCGCGTTTCCGGGGCCTTCCTGGCGTATGACGAACTCGAGGCCGGAACAAGGTGAGTGGTCGGAGAGAAAGAAAAGAAAGGAACAAACTTCCTCTTACCCTCGATTCCCGGTCCCTCCGGATTTTTCACTTGATGACATTAGTCGACGGCGCGCGGATGGACTGGTGAAAACCTGCTTCTCAAGCACCTTAGATGTGAGTCCATGCTACTCAAGACATGACATCTTTCATAGTCACCGAAGCTCATCTAGTCTCGTCCGGCCGGCCGCATTGAATCTTTTCCCTAAAGGGCCAAGGCAGCGAACCCCTTAGAAAATACCACGTTGTGAACTATCACATCCCCTCGAGGCTGTTGACTCTCATCCCACCCTCGAAAAATCCAGCCTTCGCCCACCTCGAACTGTCGCGTTGGAAGAGCAAGGGCAAGGCTCTGACAAAGGGTCCCGCTCAGAGGAAAGGACACCAAACATCCATCTCATCTCGCAGGTCATCTCCGTTGCCCAACATGACCAGACCTTCTACATCTCGAACCAAATCCGCGTCTTCACCAACCCCATCTCTCATCTCTTCCCGATCCGTCTCGCCTCGTTCGTCTAGTCTGTTTACGACCACTGTCCTCAACTTCGATTACTCGCATCGGTCCAACGAGTCTACTCCTTCCTCCCTCACCTCCTCGTTGCCCTCGTCGTCCGATCTCCCCCCTCCATTAGCAATCTCCCATCACAGCAGTCACGCTCCAGTCCAGACGCTTCCGCCTTGGGAAGATTTCTGCGCCACTCCACCCTCTGTCCCCTCAAACTATTTCGATCCTCTCATCCTTCCCAGTGCCTCCTCGTCTCCCTCTCATACATCTCCTAAAACGCTCGAAGACGCTCGGATGCTGGATCGCCTAACCGTGCGCATCTGATCCTTTTCCTTTACTTGCACGATACTCCCCCCTCCTTTGCTTCACTGCGCACCAATCACTCGATCTGGTCCATCACGTTGTATCCTTATCTAGTCTTGCTTCATCCTTCCGGTCTCGTGTTTCTATGATATCTCCGCAGGATTTCTCCTGTTTCCTTTCGTCGATCATTTCACGTTCCTTTCTCTCTTTCGTTCCCTGCTGCTGCTCGCGTTTCTGCTCCACCCGCCTTTAGATTTTTTTTTTGCTTTCTTTTTCATGGAGTTCCTACTAGAAACTTCTTATATCGTCAGGGGCCGATACATGATAGTTGCAAGAGACTTCCAGGCATGCATGATTTCAAAGTCGTTTCGATAGGATCTCGTAATCGTGTTGCTCAGCCTCTTCTTTCGTGAACCCATTCGACTCAGAAGGCGAGGTACAATCAATCGTGTACCTGTGAATGTTGGGGGCAACTCGAAACCAGCGTCAGTCGAGAAATAGACTTGACGGCTAGCAAGAATGGCCTGCAACCACTCACCCGAGTCGCTCGTAAAATTGTCGAGCGTTTGTATTAGCTGAAGTAAAACCATCAGCAGGATTGTCAACCTAATTTGATCATTGGCGGAGATTTGAAAGGGCTTGCCTTACATTTGAGCGCGGTCAATACCACTCGTCGCATACCGGTTTCCTTTCCTATCCTCTCGACGTTCTCGACCAGTGACCTGCCTAGACCTCCCTTCTGACACTCCGATGAAACTTGCAGCTCGTACCTAAAGGATTCGTACCCCAGACCAGGTCAGCGATGTATCGCATGATGGACGGGATCTTTGACGAAGCAAACTGAATGCTGCCGAACTCACAGGTAGATGACAGCCTCGTCATCCCCCTCTATATCTTCTTCCATATCGAATCGCCACATCAAGTAACCGAGTATCTTTGTGGGCGATGTTGACGAACGAACAACGATGAATCGGGATTGTTTGTGGAATAATTCGAGTTTCTTCTCCTTTGGATGCCAACCGAATGACGATGGCTTGTACCTTCATCAATATGGACAGTGTTAGAGAAGACCAATGATGGCAAGGCCGAAATTTCGAACTTACAAGTCTTTCATGTTATTTTCAAAGAGGGCGAATATCGAGGTTTGCTCGGCAGGCAGGAACGGCAGTGAACGTAGGACCAGTGAACATCTGGAATAGGATTAAAGGAAGAAGTATTTAGTGGAATTTGATGGACAAGTTGCTATATCACTCTTGATGCATACTGACTTGTCGGCTTGAGCGGAAGCTGAAGGACGAAAGGCGAGGTACGTTTTGAGTTCTCCGCTGGAGAGCTGGCTCGGGAGCGTCAGTTCTGGCGAGATCAAGGTAGATGCAAGCTCTGGCCCACCTTGTTAGCAGCTTTGATGATGGCTTCCGGCGTAGACATGCTGACGGAGGTCGTGAAGAGCCAGGACAAAGAGGAAGCGTTTTGACTAGAGGTGGATGGAGCGATCGGCTTGAGCAAAATTTAGAGGGCGTTATTCCTTCAGTCTTGGTCAGGTGTGCACGAATTGCTCTCCGTCAACTTGCTTGGAGGTTAGCGACCGTCGATGTCTTTGACGTGATGTTGACCTGCCCTGACATGGGACCCCAGCTCGAAGATCGTTCCCATAAACCACCCACCATAACGAACTACGCATCGACTCCCATCATCCTTTCATCTTCTCATCTCACTCGACGATCAGCTGGCTGAGAGTCACAGTATCTCATAAGCACCAACATGGGCAACTATGATCATGACCACGACCACATCGATCACGATCAAGAAGACGACGACGACCGCCAGGATGAGGAGATGTACTCTGATGAATCTGTACGTCATTCTATCTTTTTAGCCGTCTTGTGACCTCATCGGACGCGTTTATTCAGCTCATGCTCGCTCATGTAACGATTCTTCGACTCCAGGATGCCGCCTCAATAGACTCGGATATCGACTTTGGGCTCAGCTACGCGCTGTTCGTCATTGATTTTCCCTTCCTTCGTCCGGCCCATCCGTTCCAGCCAAAAACCCCACTGCTTACTGTCTCTGAAACTTTCCGCATTTGCAGACACACATTCGTGGCTACCGTCGAGGGACAGGCATCCGTCGTGAAAGGCGACTCACTCCAGTTGCTCGACGACTCGAATTCATATTGGTGGCTCGTCAACGTTCTCAAGACCGAAGACGTTGGATATATCCCGGCAGAGAACATCGAAACTCCCTTCGAGCGACTGGCTAGGCTTAACAAGAGTAGGAACGTCGACGTGAGTTGACTCGAGGAAGCATTCCAAAATAGAGGGCCGGACAGGGGGGAGGCAGCGTGAGTGACTGGCAGCTAATCCTTGACTCGTCTTCATCTACAGCTCGCAGCTGCTACTCAAGAGGAAAAAGCCGTTGGCCTTACCTCTCGGCTGCAACTCCGGAATGTTCTCGCTCCGCAAGCCCGACCTGGCTCCCTCTCTCCCTCTCCTTCTTTCGTGGAGGAAAGCGCCACGCGACGCATCGGTTTCGGCCCTCCCACTTACGTCGACCATCCAGGAGACAACCCGAGCTGGAGTGACGAGGAATTTGAGGAGGACTTTGAGGGCGAGGGTATGGATGATCAGGACGAAGCAGACAACGATGGGAGTGACGAGGAGCATGAGAGAGCGCTAGAAGACGACGGGATGGGAGACGAGGGGTACGACATGGACGGAGGATCAAGTGTGCTCGATGGAATGGAGCCGGATGATGGAATGAGCTGGGATGATGAGGCTGGAGCGGAGGATCAGGCTTCGCATTTGGCTTCGATAGGACACAGGCCGCCGGTTGCAGGATTCGCGCGCAAGAACTCAAGCGAATCGATCGAACAATCGATATATAAAGAGGGACCTCAAGCTCAGCAAGCTCAACTCGTCAACCAACCTCAACTTCGGCAAGGACCCGAACCTGCGTCAGCCGCCTTCCCCCACCCAGATTCGCCGTCCTCCTCTCGATCGCCGACATCGCCCAATCGACCCGTCCTCGGTCGTATCCTCCTTCCTTCTGAGATCGCTCGATCCAACTCCCAATCCTCGGTGGTCTCACGCACGTCACAGAACTCGGCCTCATCCCCACTCAAGTCTACCGGTTCGAGGGACTTCCTTGACCCTGCTCTCGAGACAGGCGAGACTCGACGCATCTTTGCGACACCTGCTCTCGCACGATCGAGTCCACCTACAAGCTATCTCACCGGCGAGAGCCTTCAGCCAGAGATGAAGAGAAACGTCAGTCTCGGTTCGATCGTGTCGTCCGGTGGGGAGTCGACGGAGGGGGAGCGTGAGTCAGACGTCAACTCGCCGACAGGAGACGGCAAGCAAAAGAAGAAGAACAGTGTCTTTGGGTCACTCTTCAAGAAGAAGGACAAGAAGGATAAGGGGATCCGGGCGTCCTCTGGAGAAAGTGAAGGCATAAATGATGCGAGTCCGACAGAAGACGGCAGATCTACCCAGGGATCACCCTCGAGCGATCGTCGATCAGGTCCAATCCGAACCTCGACCTCCTCTTCTCGTATCAGCACATCTTCCAGCACCGACAACCGCAAAGTCACATCATCTAGTGATCCTACTAGCCCAACCGGCGGACCTCATTCTCTTCGACTGCAACAGATCGATCAGAAGCAGCAAGCTCTCTACCAGCAGTATCTCGCTCAAACTGTTCATTCCCCCGACTCCCAAACCCATCCTTCTCTTTCTTACGGAACCCAGGCTGCTGCTGCCGTCGCGCAGTCCTCCGCTACTCAACGCCTGGCGCGAGCCTCGATGGGATCCGCACCCAAGCCTCGACCAGGTAGTCTAATCGTCTCTCCGAACCCCAACAACGCTCATGATGCGCCGATAGGCTCCGAAACTCCCTCAATTTCGATGCTCAGCGTCCTCCGGATCTTTGCGGGTCGTGCCATCGACTCTGAGTCGACGTTCAAAACGGTCCTCCTCAACGAATCTACAACCACAAACGAGCTCTTGCAGCAGGCAATTCAGCGGTTCGGAGTTGGGAAAGCCGAAACTTTGACCGACTATTGCCTCATGGTGAAGGGAGTTGATGGGGATGAGGAGATATTGGGCGCAGAGAGTCGTCCTTTGATGGTGTTCAATTCGCTCAATGCCGAAGCTTCGACTCCTCCGACAGTCCGTCGATCCTCCATCGACTCCGTCTCCTCTAATCTCTCCCTCAATCCCGCCATTGCTCGACTCGGCGATTGGAGCGATGACTCGGTCGTCAAGCTCTACCTCGACAAGCGCAACAATTTTAACCCTTCCGTCTCAAATACTTCCTCCATGTCATCCTTCTCCAACGCCTCCGTTGGACCTGATGGACTGTCTTCCAATGAGCCTGCCTCGCCCGCTTTAGGCGGATCCAGTTTGACGAACCGCTTCACACTCCAGATCGTCATCCATCCAGAGGATCTCCCAGACGGGATGGTCTTCGATCACACGACTGAAGCCATCGTTCCCCGCTCGGCTCTCAGATCCCGATCAGCTTCGAATCAAAATTCGCCTAACCTCGGTCCGACAGAAGGCATTAGCCAGGCTGAGCGACGCAAGTTTTTCCTCTTTTCGTCAAACACGACCGTCGCCGAAGCAGTCGAGATCTGTCTCGATAGGTTTGGGATCGCAGATGGTGTCGTCGATGGTGGGGACGAAGTGGAGGAAAAGCTGAGTCAAAGGAAGAGTGTCGCTCGGGTTCGATACGGTCTCAGCGCCAGATCCTCTTCGGGAGAAGGTGCGTTACATTCCTTGTCGCGTTTCCTGCTCTTTGCCGATCGTTGATGAACTCTTTTTCGATCCCATCTTCATCGACAGAGAGGCAATTGCAGCCTTCAAGCAAGGTTCTCGAAACCTATACCTCCCCTCCCGTCCTTCGAGCCCAACCCATCGCTGATGCTCGCGAACGCCGTCGATCCCGCGAGATCCCTCTCGCCAAACCTGAAGACATCCTTCCATCCGATCCTACGTTCATCATCCGCAGAGCTCAACCTCGACCCTCAACCCTCTCTGTCATTTCGACCTCATCGCACAACCGTCGATCCAGAAGCTCCGTTCTGTCCGACGAGGATGGTCCAACGACTGGCTCTTCGAAGCAACGCATCAGTCAGGCCAGCAGCTTACTCTCTGATCGGTCCCTCAAACCCTCGTCGAGGTCGTCGAGAAGCTCGATGGGGAGCGACAAGACAGTCGAGGACACCACCGCCACTCATGCTCCGCAGCCCTCCCGTCAGGAAATCATCGCGGCTCAACGCGCTGCTTCTCAAGCCAGCCAACTCGCCATCCTGTCCGCCTCACCCAACGCTCAAACCAGAGGGATTGATCTCGTCCTCTCAGACGGTCAAGGGACGGTTCGGTCATCAAGACTCTTTGTTCCGTCGAAGGGTGCGGATGAAGTTCGATACTCGTATGTCGAACCGGACGGGCAGACTGAGTACGACATCTCGGAGCTCATCAAGGAGGAGTGGAAGCCGACGCAGGGAAAGAGAGGCGCAGAGAGCGATACCGGGATCATATCGGCGATCAGCAATGTTTTCCTAGGCAGCTCATCGACGGACGAGGATGGGGGTACGACTCGGGAAGACGTGTTGGAAGGGGCACTGAAGGGGTCGAGGGATCAAATCAGACCGGAGCAGTCGACAGCTGGCGGGATCGACAAGAAGATCGAGCGAGTCATTCAACGAGTCAGAGAAGGAGAGGCTCAACCTGCCGGATCTGCATCCTACGAAGCGGGGGTATCCACATCCAATCAGCAAGCCGAGGAACCGATCAACGATGAGAACGACGTGGACGATGATCCTGACGCTCGTGTCACCTCCATCGCGCCTAGTCAACGGACCAGCGATCTCCCTTATCGACGTTCAGAAGACTCCACCACCCGTTCCCTACCCATCTCGACCTCTTCTCCCTCTCCCTCTTCGGGAATCAACTCGACGGACTCCCCTGGTCTCGACGAGAGTACGACCAGCCAAGAAACCCTTCCATCCACGACGACGAGCGCGACACCTACTCGTGTTGATCCCCTCGACAACTTATCGCGATCGACCGCCCCAACATCGTCACCAGCTATCCCTCGTCTTGTCGACAGACCGTCATCTTCGACTGCTCGACCAGCTCAAGTGATCATCACCCGAGACGACTTTGGGATCAAGGATATGCTTGCCGTGATCTCTGCCCGGTCGCGTGATCCCCTGTCGAGTACGCGTGCGCTCGGTCTATCGGCCGGATCGAGTTGGAAGCGTGGATCGGATGAAGTGGAGAGGAGATTGTTTGGGGATCGAGTGAGTGATGGGACGGCCGGTTGGGAAGGGAAGAGAGGGCTTGTGGATTTGCAGAAGGGATTAGACAGCCTGGACAGGGAGCTGGATAGTCTGCTTTCTAGTGTTTTAGCCAAGGGTGTTGGGACTGGTAGTGGGTGAATTTGATTTGATGGTCAGGATTTGTGATTTTAAATTTGATGCTGTTGTCAATCGATTGAGGGCTGAGGAAATGAGACGGAACGATGACGCAACAGATTCCTCTTGTGTGAGATTCGGCCCATCGGCCATCTCTCGTCTCGAAACGACGACCACCATGCACTCCCCATTCGCCTCGAAAGCGCTAGAGCACATTCCACCCTTCCCATCCTTCCCACTCATCCAGACCAACTCGTTCATCGACCATGTAAAATCTCTCATCAAATCTCCTCCTGCCCTCACCTTGGATTCCCTCAAAAACTACTATACTTCCACCGATCCATTCCATACCGCCCTTCTCTTTTGTTCTTGGAACATCCTCTGGTAACTCTCCCCCCCACCCACTCACCCTCACAATCTTCCATGCTGACGTCAATTTCCATCTGCCCTTCCTTCCCTCAGGACTTGGTTGGGAGGAGAAATCACAGGCAACGTTTCTCAGGTTAGTCATCTGGTTGAGATGAATGCCCAAGCTTTTCGTCACATGCTCATCCTTATCTCCATCCATGTCCAGGTCGACAGAGTCTGGCAACTCCTTCCTCTCGCGTGAGCCTCTCTTGGCGTCATTCTCCCTCAAGGCAAAGACATGCTCATCAGATAATCTCTCCCTCATTCCCCTCGAATCTCATCAATCAGCTACACCGCCCACTTTACACTTCACCCTCTCGTTACTCTCTACCACAATACCTCCATCTCTAAACGACCCGAAAACATCGCCGATGCTCTCACCTTCGTAGCTTCAAACATTGATCACCGTCAAGCTCTCATGCTCTTCACCCAAGTCATCTGGAGCACCAGGCTGTCGTGGAACGCTTGGAGAAGAGGCTTCTTCGATCCCAGATCGGAGGATTACAGATGGCCGATTTGGCGAGCAAAGCTGCCCGTATGGCTGTTCAAGTTGTTCAATCTCGGCTTCATCGGTGCGCCTTTTTTTCGATCTTTCGTCTTCTCAATCTTACTAAAACCCACTCATCTCATTGCCTTTTCTGCCTTAGCCATTGCGCAGAACCTTCTTCTCCTCGCCATCGCGATGCCGTCGTACTACCTCTTAGTTCAGGCTCATCCTTCCGCATACTTTGTTCCCAAGCTTCCCAAGAAGCTCGCCGACGAACTCAGGACGACCCCGTACCTTACCAAGGTTGACTACGCCCTCGCCGCTGCAGCTCTTCTCTGTGTTTACGGAGAATATTACTCGGACAATTTGCAGCAGGCGTAAGCACTTTGCAGCGATCACCAGCTTGTCCTTGCTTTTTGTCGCCGTCAAGAGTCTGACAAACTTCTACGTCTCTCCCTTCTGTAGCTACCAAACCTGGAAACACACGCCCTCTTCTAAGCGATCTCCCGCGAAGACCTGGCGACCACTCCTGTTCCGACCCATCACCTGGTCCAAACCCGATCTCGATCGAGGATTCGTCACCGAAAGCACCTGGTCAATCTCTCGACACCCAGCTTTCCTCCTCGAACAATCCTTCTGGCACATCCAATCCCTCTTCCCTCTTCTCCCTGTCCTGAAGAACGTCCCAGCGACCATCAAGCAGGCTTGGCATCAGAGCGGACACGATGCTGTCAAGGCCGGTAGGACTCTTTGGGAAGAAGTCGGAAGGGACAGCTTCCCTTGGTGGGCTCAACTTGGTGCCATCGCCCTTACGGGTCTCTTTGTGGCTTCGACGTGAGTTTCTGTCTTCACTTTCGGAGGAGAAACCGATCCCTCATCAAGCATGTCACCCCGCTTGTGCTGGAAACGTTCACTGATTCGTCATCTTCTTTTTCGCTCTCTTTCTCTCTCTCTCTCTCTCTTTCTCCTTCCAGAGGATTCACCGAGTCCATCACCTCACCCAAGTACCCCGCCTACAAGACCTACCAATCCCGGGTCGGCATGTTCTTGCCCATCCACACCTACGCCAAACGAATCTGGCTCAGCATGACGGTCGGTAACGCCGAGAGGAACCGAATGGAGAGGGAACTGGGGTGGAAGAGGACTGAAGCTGCTAGGTTGAAGTCCGAGTGAAGAAAGGGGGAGAGGAGAGGATAAGAAGAAGAAAAATGACGCAAAGAAAGTGGGAGGAGAGGTAAATCAAGAGAGAGAGAAAAGAAGAAGAAGAAAAAAGAAGGCTGGCGTTCCAACGAAGGAAGAAAAGAAGAAGAAGAAAAAGATAGAAAGAAAGGGAAGCAACAGAAGCACCTTCGTTTCAGGCAGGGGATCGCTTCATAGTATCCTATCAGAGCTCTCGTCAGATCCCATGCGTTTTATCTTTCTCTCTCAATCTTGTTTCGTCGATCGCAAAGTTCATGGAAAGAAGAAGAATAAGAAAGAAAAAAAGATGTCCATAGTATACACAGATAGCGAAAACAAAAAAAAAAAGGGGGGGGGGGGGGAAGGTCGATTTAGATATGTACGATTTTCTTTTTTTTTTGGTTTTTTTTTCTTCAGGGGAGGTAACAGTGACGAGGTTTCTAGTACAGAAGGCGTTTTTTTTTATATCTTTTTTTTTATATCTTCTTGCTTTTCTTCTCTTTTCTTTTTTTTTTTACAATGTTTCATCTTCAGGGTCGACTTGATTGGTTGAGAGAAAGAGAGAGAGAGAGGAGCCGAGCTCTAGGGAGGTGATCAGAGGAAGATCACTTGAACATCTCCGTTCGAGGTGAAAGTCTCGATGGCTCCGTATCCTGGAGGAGGAGGAGGTCGTCGGTGTCCGTGGTGAGGGGGAGGAGGGGAAGGACCGTGGTGGGGAGGGGGAGGAGGAGGACCGTGGTGGGGAGGGGGAGGAGGAGGACCGTGGTGAGAGGGAGGAGGAGGAGGACCGTGGTGAGAGGGAGGAGGAGGAGGACCGTGGTGAGGGGGAGGAGGGGGAGGACCGTGATGGGGATGGTCTCGAGCTCCTTCGCCTTCATGGGCGTTGTCCTCTCCGTCATCTTGCTCCCTATACCAATCCCCGCCTTCCTCGGAAGGGTGACTTCTTTTTTGGTCGGGTTTATGAGGATGGTGAGGGGGAGGGGTACCGACGAACCCTCGCAAGAACGATCCAGCACCCTTATGAACTTCCTCGATGATTCGGACAGGGGTAGTGGAGTTTTCATGATGAGGCGATGAAGGTGGGGTAAATGAGGTTTTACCGACCTTGGAACCTTCGACGAACTTTTTTTTTTGGGGGGGGAGGGGGGGGGAGGGGGAAGTCGACGAGAGAGAGATTAAGAGAGGGGAAGAGAAAGGAATCAGTGACGATCGAAGAAGACGAAGTTTTCGAAGATATCAGATGCACATCGTTCCAAGTAAGAAAAAAAAAAACGAGACATGACAGAACGGAAAGAAAACTCGCTGCCGCTCACCATTCCTTTGAATCCTTCTGACAAAGTCACATCGACCGTACCGATCTCAGTGATGGATTTGGAGATGAGGGTAGTATGGTTGGAGATGTGGTCGTTGGTGTAGAGGAGCTTGATAGAGCCGATATCGGTTTTCGTGAAGACTTGGACAGGGGGAAGTCCATGAGGAGGAGGTCCATGAGGGGGAGGTCCATGAGGGGGAGGACGGGGTCCTTGGTCTCTTCCATGATCAGGTCGGTTCACTGTGGAGCAGCAATCAAGGGAGTACAAAAGAAACTCGAAACACCTGTCAGTATCTACTAAAGGTTTCGATCCATTCTAGATAAGACAACCAGATCATAGAACTCGACCCACCTCTATCGAACTTCTTCGGGAGCTTAGGATCGTCCCCATGTTGATTTTGGATTGAAACGTTTGCTTCGATAGCTCCGATATGAGTGAGGAGTACTAGATCATGAGAGACGTTGAATGTTCCTGAGATGGCTCCAGATGCGAGTTCCACGCGGCTAGTTTCGGCGGTAAGGTGCTTTTGAGAGAGAGAAAGATGTGAAAAAAAAAGTCAATGATGAGCATCATGAGGTGATTGGATGATGGTTCTGAAAGAACTCACTTTGATCTCAATGTCAGAAGCTAAATCACTCGAGATTGAGAACTCAGAGAATTGATGCGAGATCAGATCCAACGGTTCGAAGATGAGGTTGCCGTGGGCGACGAATGAGATGAGCTGCTCCCCATCAGTGAGACAGGTAATCGAATCAGGGAGGATGACAGTGATGGTGTAAGACGATTCTTTGGCGGAGACCGAAGACTGAAAGTGAAATCAGACAAGTTGTGATTCGAAGAAGAATCAGTACTGAGGCTATTCTCAGCTATAGTTCATCTGAAAAGACTCACCAGAACGAAACCGAGTATCTCTCCATCCTCATCCGCCATTCGCTCTACAGTATCGTCCTCATCGACCGACGAGTCAGATGACATTCGTCGAACGACGATCTGAGGGGATTGCTCCATGCCGACTCTGTCCGCGTCTTTACCATCGATGGTGGAGCAACCATCAGAGACGAGGAACTCGACCTTGACTTGGGTCTGATCGAAAGCGGCTAGGACGATTTGACGAGCAGAAGACGGGATAGGGATTGTTGTGATGTCGTCGTTGAGTTCCAGTGGAGAGCGGGGGATTGAAAGGAAGTTGAACTCCGAATGCTGTTCGTGCTGCCGAGTGAAGACAACAAAGGTGAAGGAATGTATGAGGTAGGATTAATAGGGGCAAAGGATGTAAGGGCGTGAGGATTGCTTTACCATAGGGCGCGCAACATCCTCCTGATTCATCTCTGCGTCGTCGAAATGAGAAGATGCGTGGTGGTGAGACCCTCTGTGATGAGAGGGTCCTACTTTAGACGGACCTAGCCCACCAAACTATTCAAACGAAGCAGTATATGAGTCAATCAGCACCAGGCTGGCCCTCGAGAGAGTAAGGAAATATGCGCAGGACTCACGCAATCTCGTGGGGAAAGGCTTACGATCAACACCACGCCAACGAGGGTAAGCAAGACGATCTTCTTGAGTCGAGCGTAGCCACGAGGCTGAGGAAGAGTGGCTGGTTGATGCTCGATTGGGACGTAGACGGGTAGCCCGTCATTGTCAGAAGCAGGTGATTTCTTGTCCATCGTTTGTTGAATGATGGGGTTGGTGGGAGAAAGGATTCTGTCCAGATACATGAACTGAAGAGGATCACGCAGCGTCCAAGCTGCGGCTAAGCGAGGACGAAAATCGGTCAAGCGAGAAGAGGCAACGCTGGATGGAAACGCCGGGCGATATCGCTGGTGTAAGATTGTGGTGTTTCGAAGTACTTGGATTCCAAGCAGACGCTACGTAGAGACAAGTACATGGATGAGAAGCAAACTGTCGACTTGACTGATATGCTAAGGTAGGGCGATAAGGGACATTGTCACGCACAGTGAAGATTGAGCGGGACTGCGCTATGGATGGAGGCTGTGCAACGATCTGGGTGGCGCTGATTGGGTGAAAAGGTATATATATCGGCTCGACGCAATCTGGTTGTTAGCCGACGAGGATCGGTCCTTGGCTCAAGGGGCTCTTGAAAGGTATCTTGAAGCTGCAACGAGTGTATGAGTTTATCCGAGACGGTTTGCTACTCGATCTACAGTCTCACTTGATGCAAAGTTGAGCTTGTCTATTGCCGTTTCCACCTCACGGTGCTGCTTGGTTCGACACGCTTGATGACGGGAGCATGACCAGTGACGGAATCTCAACGATTCGATGGGGTGAGGGCATCTTTGATTTCCCCCCCCCCCCCCCCCCCCCCCCCCCCCCCCGGAGCTTTTAAAGCCGGACCGGGACTCCCCTTGTACTCTCTCGCTCACGAATCCTTGACATCCATCATCTAACCCTTACCCCACATGCTCACCACCAACCCCTCAGCTCAATCAGGCTCTTATACCCCAACCCCACTCCTAAACATCACTTACGGTGCTGGTTCAATCAACAAGATCCCCGAGCTCGCTTCAACTTTCCTCTTTCCTAATTCGAATCAGTCCATTCGAGCTCTCATCGTCACTGGCCATAGTCTGGCTCATTCGACCCCCGTCATCGGCAACATCACCAACGTGCTTCAAGCCAACCATTGGGACGTCACCGTTCACGAAGGGTGCGTTCCATCATCGATGATGAACAGACCAACACATCGCTCATCTTGCCTGCATTAAGGATCGGTCAACATGCACCTATCCAAGGCATCCAGGACGCGCTCAAGATCGTCAAAGCTAAGGACATCAACCTCCTCATTAGCATCGGTGGAGGATCTCCTATCGACGCTGCAAAAGTTCGCTTCGTTCTTGCTTCATCGCCACTCCCGCTCACCCTTGGATCAAGGAGAGGATGCTCACACTGGCTTCCTTTGATATCTTGAACCAACTAGGCCATCTCTTATTTCGCTCAGCAAGAATCCGGCTCGGATTCGTTCATCCCTCAGATCGCCGTCCCAACAACTCTTTCCGCCGCGTGAGTGAAGAAAAACGTCACCGAACCGAGATCATAGTAGGAAAAAAAAACCTTTAAGCTAACCCTCTCGAGGGCCATCCTCGCGAGCCTCAAGTGAACATACGATGAACAGTGGTTACAGTAACGAAAAAGGTGACAAGGTGGGAGTTGCGTCTGGTTCGATCGTCCCAAAGGTAATCAATTGACTGCCCAGCAAACCACTCTTGTCTACATTTATATGAGCTGACCACAAGTCATCCTCTCGTACAGATCATCATCTACGATGGCGAGATCACCTTATTCACGCCTGAGAAACTCTGGCTATCAACTGGTATTCGGTTCGTTTGCGATTTTTTCCTCTCCATCATCCTCAAAACCCTCCTTCTGATCCCTCGACCACATACCACGATTTCTATGCTCAACGACTGCGACAAGATAGAGCTCTCGACCACGCCATCGAGACGCTCTACCGAAAGGGCGCTCAAACGCCAATCAAGCATCTCGCTCTCGCCTCGATCTCTGAGCTATTTAGTGTCCTCCCAGCGAGCAAGGTCTCTCCCAACGACGTCGCGCTTCGAGATAGATTACTCGTTGCCGCATGGTCAGTACTGCATCCAGCTCCTGGTTCTGTGAAGATGCCGTCATCTATCCTCTGCCTCATCTCATCTGATTCTATCTCATCTCGATCGTCATTCAACCATTGAATTTCTCCCCCTCCCTCCCTCCTTCCCTCGGTTCATTCTCGCCTCATCTTTCCTCCTCTCTAGGGAATCTCTTCACTCGAACATGGTCCCGACAGCCATCGGTCTATCCCATAGTCTCGGTCATAAACTTGGAGCAACTTATTCCATCAGTCACGGTCAATGCTCTTGTTTCACCCTCTCACCTTGCGTCAAACTCCTCTCTCAGACCCTCCCGAACAAAAGTTGGGGCCTCATCTCATTGGCTGAGGCGATCAAATACATTCCGACTCGATACATCCCAGGCGATGATGATGGTCAGAAGGACACGACGAACGTAAAGCTGGTGGAGGATATCAACCAGGAATCAAAGAAGTCCACCGATCCAGAAACCACCAAGTTACGTTCAGATGCGTTTAAAGTAGGTCAAGCTATCGAGGCACTCGTCCTCGAACTCGGTCTAGGTAAAGAAAAACTCTCAGACTACGACGGCCTCGAACTGGACGATTTGAGTTCGATCGCGGCTACGGCTGTAAAGAGCCTGAGGGATTGGGAAGGTATCCCTGAAGGGAAGGTCGTCGAAGAGCAAGTTCTCAAGAAGATCTTCTGAGTGAGGAGGAAGGTAACATCTTGGCCCCCAAAAAAAAAAAAAAAAAAAAAAAACAGTTCGTTGTGAAATGATTTTCATCTAAACGATGGTGAATCAACCGTCAAGGAAAAGGCAGAGAGAAAAACAAAGGAACGAGAACGAGAACGAATGGTGAAAGAAATAGACGCGGCAACATGCCATGACGGATCAGAGAGAGTGAGATAAAGAAAGAAGGGAAGCATCCAGAGCAATAAAGGGAACGTTTTTGGGTTTTCATCGAGGAATCGGCTGGGGGGGGGGGAGGAGGGACTGATGAGACTGATGGACTGACTGGCTGAAGGAGAAAAAAAAAAAAACTAGGAGAAAGAAGAAGAAGGGCAAAGAAGAAGAAAGATCCCGGTCTAAGAAAGTCCATGCGTTCTATTCTCCCACGCAGTAGTCCCGATAAAAAAAAAAAAAAAGCACAAGCAGAAGAGCATCTCCCTTTGCCTCTCCCCCCCCCCCCATCAAGCGTTTCTTCATTTTCGTTTCCTCAGATCATTTCCTGCGAACCCATCATGATCGTTGTCGTCGTTGCTGCTTTGAGAAGGAGGTGATGGTGGTGACAGAGATGCAATGTCCTTTTCTCTTGGACTTTAGAGAGCAGAAGAGGCAAGGGTTCGTGTGTGTGTGTGTGTGTGTGTGTGTGTGTGTGTGTTGATCAGCAGGAGGTTTTTCTTTTTCTAACTTGTGCACGAGTGATGTTTGATTTCCTTGGAAGAAGAAGGATGAGGGAACTTACGTTCTCAAGACGACATCATCGTCGTCCTCACCCTCTTCGTCCTCCTCTATGATTTCATCTTCCTCTTCCTCATCGTCACTTCTGACGTCATCCGCCGAAGCTCCCATGATGACTCTGTAAGCGACTTTGCAAATGAGGGCGAACCAGATACAGATGAGTACCCAGAGCGTTCCTAATGAGGCGACGAAGCATTTGACGGCGAGTTTGTTGAATGGCTGGATAGAGGGGGAGATAGGAGAAGGTAAGGTAAGGAAGGTGAGGTAAGAAAAGAGTGCGAAAAAAAAGATACACATATTTTTAGAGAGGGTATCGTCAGGAAGGAGTTTGCGTGGGAGGTGATGAGCGGGGAGGGGGGGACGTACAATATCATAAGGACCAAGAGCATCAGTATAGTAATCCACATTCTCCAATTCGATCGATCTTGGTACATCCTTCGCGACTGAGATGGTGACGAGGAGGAGTCCGATTTGTCTCGTGACGAGCCAAGAAACGAGGAAGAGGACAAAGGTAGCGTCGGTCAAGGTTGTCAGGCCTAGGTACTTGAGCATCTTGGCGAGAGGAAGTAGAATATCGCCGAAGTCCATCAAGACGAGGACGACCGTTCTGGGAGAGGGAGGGAAGACGGTTTAGATGAAGAGAGATGATGTGAGTATAGTCTGCCAACAGAGGGGACAAAGCGTCGGACGTGTTTGTACTCCTCCTGAAACCAAGGCTAGAGCGGAGAAGGTGGACTGACCCGATAGCCGTCGTGTTGCAGAGATAACTGCCAGTCATGAGACCGATGGTGACGACGTGATGAGCAAACATCTGCCAATGATCCGATCGTCGACTCTCGACGTGAAGGATGATCATTTGGTGAAACCAGAACGCGAGTCTATCAAGAGAAGAGAGAAGATCAACGGATGGATTGGGATGATGTGGTGGGTGGTCGAAAGGTAGAACTGACTGAGTGAGATAGTAGAACTTTTGAGGACCCTCGAGAGCGGTCTGTGGGTATTGTTGCCAGATGGCATCAAAGTCGAAAGGGACGAGATGACCTGGTCGATAAGATGTCGAGTTGAGGAAGAGGGACTGTTTCCAGGGAGAGAGACAGGGGAGTGAGTGAACGCGAACGAGAAAGGGAAACCCGCAGTCCTTTGAGGCTGACTCCCCCGAGAACGATCCTCCGCTGACCTGACCCTCGACCGACCAAACAACTCACCATCCCAAACGACCAATACACCACGTAGTACAGGAAGCTCCACCCTTGCTCCGAGAACCGCACCGCAGCCTTGGAACGAGCTTTCATCTCCTTTTCCCCAACCGTACGAGCCGTACGATTTGAATCGAGTTTGGTATTGTTGGTCCGTTTCGGACTGGCTCCGCCTGCGTCAGCTGGATCCGTTTTGAACCAAGTCGTTGTTCAGCATCATACTCGGCGTGCGACAGAACCAATGGTATCCGACGCGACGAGTCCAGGCGGGATGGTGAAGAGAAGATGTCGCTTGGGGGACAAGGACGAAAGCTAAAAACGCGACGACTCTTCCGCTGTTCCTCGTCCCTCTGAGATGAAGAATTCAACTCACCAACATATCTCCTTGCTATCGGATTGAACACTTTGCGCATCATTATTTCCCGAGCGAGGATGAAGACAACGAGGGAAGTAGCGACGAAAGCGAAATCATCCGGTCCTTTGACGTAGTATCGCGTCGTTGGGTCATCGTTTGATCCAGTAGGTGGGAAGACGGGATAGGAGAGGTGTATGAAGGCTCTCGGTGAGGGAACGTGCATGTCGAGCAAGGAGGAAGGAGGGGGAGGGAGAGGGGGAGGAGAAGGAGGAACAGGGACCTTCCAGATGGGCGATATTTGGGGGAACGAGCGGGGACGATTGGGCGGGAATAACAGGAATCCAGGCATCGTTTTTTTTTTTTTTTTTTTTTTTTTTTTTTTTTTTCACCAAGACGCCAGATCATGTTCAGTTCAACCATAAGCAACATGAATCTTGCTGATTCTCCTCCTTTCCTTCCCAAGAAACAAAAACAATCCAATCAATCAATAAGTTGGCCAACCTCCAGCCTCTCCTCCACCTACAATCTTCCCCCACGCTACAACCCCACCCTTGACATCATACACCTTGGTCAAATCCCCCTCCTTGTACTTTGATTCCTTCGCGTCGCTTCTAGCAGCAGCAACGAGAGCTTCTCGAATAGCTTGTGCCGCTTCCTGACTGTCGTTGCCTCGCCGACAGACAACGTACAGCGCTCGACAAGAGGGCTGAGACACATGACCAAGCCCATCATCCGTCTCTGCTAAAGGATCGTTCGTTGAAATGGATGCAGGAAGGGACGAGGTGGGAAGACATGCGAGTGGATCAGACATGAGAGCATGCAGCGGGACATCTGGTGGATATGAATCCATGTGTTTACGAGTAAAGTCAGCAGTCATGCGTCAGAGAAAGAATCTCGAGATACACTCAGATTTTGGAAACCAAGCGTCGTGGACTCAACTGATTGAACCAGGAATCGAAGCGATAGAAAAGGCTTCGGGTGAACGGGTGTCAACGATGGTAATGGGTCGATTCGACCGAATCTGTTCATCCAGTTCCTACAGTCAAACACAAACAACAATCAACATCAGTCGTAAGTTGATTGGCACACCCAAAATAAGATTGGAGGGTTATTTCTCGAGACGTACCCGAACCCCAACTCTCTCATCGTCATCTTTCATTCCCTCAACCTCCCAATCGATCTCTTCCGCCCCACAGAATGTCACGTAATCCTCACTCATCAAATCCACAATCTTTTTCCCAGATCCAACCACTGACATCGAGGCTGCTTTCATCGATTGGTTGGTTGACGCTGACTCATTTGGCTCGCCGCAGGCTCGGCAATTTGGTTGACGTTTGCGAAGCTTGATAGATCGGAAGAGAGGAGCGCCTAGAGCTGAGTAGATGAGGAGTGTAGGAGGCGTTGATCGATCTGATGGAACGTCAAGTCAGTATTCAGACCGAAGCAGGTGAGAGTCGATATCGACACCTTATCAACGCTCAAACAAGCTCACCTATCAGACCCACGATGATCTTGATTGCTTCCAGAGCCATGAGTGTCCCAATCACACCAGTGACACCTCCAACCACGCCTTCTTCTTCGCATGTCCCTGCTCTAGCTCTACCACGAGCCACCCTTGGCCAAACGCAACGATAACAAGGTGACTCATCCTTTCCTCCCCCAGAGTTGTATGTCGCAAGTTGGCCATTGAATCCCAGTGCTGCACCTGAGACGAGAGGCTTGGATGCGAGTACGCAGGCATCTGAAATGAGGTATCGAGTGAGAGGGGCGTCGGTACAATCGAGAACGAGGTCGTAAGAGGATATGAGACGGAGAGCATTCTCGGGATCGAGTGCTATCGGATGAGTGGTGATCTTGATGGAGGAGTTCATGCTGTTGAGCCAGACCACAAGTCAGGGGCGTGTCATCAGTCAAGGATCAAAGAGGAAAGGAGCAACAGAAACAATCTAACCTTTGCATCGCTGCCTTGGCCGAATCAACCTTGTGCCAACCTACTCTCTGCTCAGTATGCAAGACTTGTCGATGGAGATTTGACACTTCGACAGTATCATGATCAAGAATACCGATATGACCTTGAATTGCCGGGGGGAAAAAGCACAGAGTCATCAGGGTCAGCTGGATGACTCCTCGGGGGTTAGATGAGAAGGAAGCAACTGACCTACCCCAGCACCTGCTAGATACTGTAGTGTGGGACAGCCCAATCCTCCAGCACCGATGACGAGAAGAGATGCGTTCCGGAGCTTGAGCTGGCCTAGAAGTAAACACGAGAAGAAGATTTCATGCGTTGGCCATGAGATTCTGTTTCGAGAGGGATTCAGAACAGGATCGTATTGCTCACCAGGTAGTCCGAAGCCAGGAAGGATCATCTGTCGGCCGTATCGTCGCTACTTACGATTGATGAGCGTCGTCGTCATGAGAGAATTTCCGAAATATACGATTTCTGTCAGTCGCCCGATGGGGTACATGTTCGGTGAGATCGGGCTGGTCTCACATATTCCTCAAGCTCCATGGGAAGACCGGTGTGTTGGATCCGAGGTAGGTTGGTTGCTGGGCCGGGCAGTTCTTGGTGTGTGGCATGATCTAGGTGGGTGGATGTGGTGGCGGATTCAGGTTGATTCAATTGGGATGCAGCATGAGCCTTGAGTTGAGCGAGACGGGCTTCGAGTTGTTTGATTTCGGTATGGAGATGATCGGCCATGGTGGATCGATGAGGGAAGTTGGCATTATCCAAGATAGCGAGCGGAAAGCATGGATGATGCTCCTCCCAACATCCACCCAGTCGATACGTGTCACATGGCTCAATCGTACGCTCACCTCATCTCCGCATCCCCGAGAGTTCTCACTGCCTTTGATCCTAACTGTATCATCGCCATCCTTCGCTACACAGACAACCACTTCGTCAATTCGGTGTCACTCCGCCCGTCTCTACTGACCCACCTAAACTAGCCGAGGTCAATGCCACGAAAGGTCTCATGGAGGAGCTCACAAGGCAAAACACGTTTGAGAACAAGGAAGAGGGAAAACTGAGGTAAGTCCAACTCGGCTTTCGACCGTCTCAACCAAGATGTCAAGCACTCGCGTAGGCTTAGACGATGGCAGGGAACAACCCTCGAGCTTGCTGGATATTGAGTCTGCATTGACGTCCGCTTCACTCTGACCGGTCCTGATGCGTCGCAGGGAAAAGCTGTTAGGTTCGATCCTTTCTCTCGTCAAGCAATTCGTCTACAGAGCTTCACTTCAGAAGGGCATGTCAGAGCAAGCATCTCGGGAAGCAGGCGGAAAGATCTACACTTTTGGTTCATACAGGTCCGTCAAATCAACAGGATTTCGTTCTTGATACCCTACCCCTTTGACTGCTTTCATCCAGCACTCGCTCCATCCCAATGCTTCGACTCTCCATTGAACGGACGCGCCATTCTTCCCTTACTGTAAAACTCAGGTTGGGAGTCCATGGACCTGGGTCCGATATCGATTGTCTATGCGTCGTACCAAAGCATATCCTCCGAGAAGACTTCTTCTCCCTCTTTCTCGATATGCTCAGGGCCCTACCGGACATCGGCGAAATTTCAGTGCGTTCTCCTCTCTGCCGGGTATCGACTACGTGAGAAAGCTAATCAGTGTTGGTCCGTCATGTAGGCTGTTCCGGATGCTTACGTTCCAGTCATCAAAACGGCCGTCGCCGGTGTTGACTTTGATTTCTTGTTCGCTCGAGTTATGGCCCCAACTGTAAGGATCGCGTCCGACACATCTTCTAGAACCCTTCACGTCGATCTAACCCAAGTTCAACCGTTTCTCCTCTAGGTTCCCGACGATCTCGATCTTTCTGACGATACCATCTTGCGAGGCATGGATGAACGCTGCCAACGTAGTCTGAATGGTGGGGTCATCTCTTCCAGCATACCTTTCAGCTTTTTTTTTGACGCTCGGTCCACTCACTCGTGACTGATACGCCGGACCATCCCTCTCTAGGTTCCCGTGTCACGGACCTGATCCTGCACTTGGTCCCTAACGTCGACGTCTTCAGAGACGCCCTTCGTGCGATCAAGCTCTGGGCAAAACGTTCGTTCCCTTCGTGACCCTTCTACATGACAACTAATTTTCATCTCAACGAACCGTGCTATCCTCTACGAAAATAGGTCGAGCCATCTACTCCAATGTCATCGGTTTCTTAGGTGGCGTCGCTTGGGCCATGTTAACGGCCCGGATTTGTCAACTATATCCAACAGCATTGGCTGCTGGTATCGTTGGTCGGTTCTTTGCCATCTTCTCTGCTTGGCAATGGCCTCAACCTGTCGTCCTTAAGCGGATAGACAATGGTCCACCAACAATGCAACTCAAGATTTGGAACCCTCAGGTGAATCACTGCTTAGACTTTATCTCTTAGTCCGGGCCTCCAAGGGTAAAGGAAATAAAAGAAAAACATCCTGACTTTCCATCTTGCCGAATTCTCATCATCTCTTGCAGATTTACCCAGGAGACCGGTCCCACCTCTTGCCAATCATTACACCCGCCTATCCATCAATGTGCTCGACCCATAATGTCATGCATTCAACAAAGACTGTCATGACGGCAGAATTCAGGAAAGCTTCCGCCATCGTCGACAAGATCATGGTCCGTTCGAGCTCGGGTTCAGCAGGAGGTGACTGGAGCGAGCTTTTCCAGAAGCATGATTTCTTCTCAACTTATCGGTGAGTGGGCTGAGTTTTCTTGTAAAAGTGTTTCCGTGTCGAGTCTGGGAGTTCCTCGACAAGATCTTGTTCCTTTGCTTCGACCATGATCTCATCCATCTGGCATGCTTGCTGCCCGTGGTCCTTCGTCGTTCACACACGCACACATCACATCCCCCTTCTGTCCAGTTATTATCTCCAAGTCATGTCCTCCGCTTCCGGTTTTGAAACCCACAAACGTTGGTCGGGAACGGTCGAATCTAAGCTCCGTCAACTCGTTATGAAGCTTGAAAACTCAGGCGATGCCATGCTGGATATCGCTCACCCCTTTGTCAAGGGGTTTGAACAAGTCACGTACTGTTTGAACGAGGATGAAATTAGGGGTGCTGCTCAGGGTGAAGTAACTGAGGAGATGAGATCGAGAACGAAGGAATCGATTGAGGGAAAGGAAGAGGAAGGGGCTAGAGCGATTTGGACCATGACGTTCTATATCGGATTGGAGATCAAGCCAAAACTTCGTGCGGACTTCCTTCTCCTTCTCACAACCTCAGCCTTGACATCGCTTTTGACCTTTGCTTTCCCCCCCTATTCCCTGCAGCTGGAGACAAGAACAAACGAAAGCTCGACATCAGCTATCCGACAAACGATTTCATGAAACAGGTCAAGATGATCGATACTTTCGAGGAAGCCACCATGGGGATCGTCATTCGTCATATCAAGAGGTTCGTTCATCATCAAGGATTGACCATACAATAAACAGACGCATCCGCCGAACCTGACAATCAATTGAATCGCTTGACCTCCCTTGCTTTCCTCATCATTCATATAGTGCCGATTTGCCAGATTACGTCTTTGAGGGCTCAGCCAAGCCTATACCTGCTGCCAAGGTTCTGAAGCGTTCGCGTTCGATGAAGGTTCAGTTCCTTCTCCTTCTCTCTCTCTTCTCGCCCTTCAGCTCGCCTTGCGGTCCATCTCAATTCTGACACGCTCTGACCTCCACTCCTTATATCAACCGTCTGTCCTTTCCTCCCTCACTCCCCGCGTATCAGAACGTGGCCGAGAATCGAGCAGCCGGTTCCCCAATGCCTATCGATTCAGAAGTTATCGCTTCCGAGCCATCAACCAAAAAACGCCTGTCCGTATCAATCCTCTGGCTTCACCTTGAATATCTGTGACATCGCCATTGTATTCAACGTTTCGTCTCTGTCTCCGGATACCCTGACTGTTTCTTCCTCCACTCTTCCATTCAACTCCCTACACCTTCCGGTCTGCAGAGCCAACTTTGATTCCACCATCCCCTCCTCGACAAACACAATCTCTCCAACAGCCATGGTCAATCACATCAACGGTCTCGTCGATCCTTCGATCCCGAAACCGACCGGAGCAGCGGCAACTTCTTACGCTAGCGCAGCGACGATCGGTGAACCCCCCGTTCTGCCAGGAACGATTAACAATGGAGTCGTTTCGTCGACGACTAGCTCATAGACTGAACTGACAAATTTTCGTGGGAGCGAGGGTCGAATCTTGGATTTGAAGGTGAGGTGAGATTCGAGGTCAAGTTGATTTTTTTTAATAATAATAATAATAAAAGAAGAAGAAAACACACACACACACACGCACACACACACACACACACCACACTTGCTTCTCGCGCCATTCATCAATCCATCCATCCATCTCTTGCTCTTCTGTCACATCCTATCAGTCAACATGTGGAAGAATTACCCAGGTCCATTCCATCCAACTCATACTCTCGATAGTCGCGAAGACCATCCCCTTCTCATCCCCTCCCTTCTCCTCTCGCCCCTTTCTTACCTTTTACTTCTGCAGCATGCATCATTTTCTACCCTTACTCCCTCCTCTCCTCTTTTCGCTTTTTTTTTCTTTCTTCAATGGCATGGATGACGCATTAGGTAGCTCCGCGAACATACGTTAGGTTCGTCAAAAAAAGAAAAGAAAAAAAAGAAGAAAAAAAACCCTCTTCTGAGAGAGGTAACAAGGTGAAGAAACAAAACGTGAGGTTCAAGATGTGAGCTTGGGGAGGGGAAAAAAACCTCCCGATGAGCGTTTTATTTGTTTGTGTTTATTTTATTTTATCTTTAGACAGAAGAAGGATGCAAAGAGACGAGGTCAAGAAAGAAACATAACAATAGATAGAAACAGGGGGGGGGGGAGGGCAGATGAGACGCATGTAAAAGGAAAGAGAGATCTACAGCAAAAGGGAAAAGAGAAAAGAAAACCCCGAGAGGATCGCTTCGTCGCGAGAGCGGGGAAGGAAAGAAGGAGGAGACCCCAATGAGGGGAAAGTGATCATAGGCGATCGAGTTTTTTTTTTTTTTTTTCCTTGCGTTCCCGTTTTGTCTTCTCTTTGATTTCACTGCGAAGGACCATCGCCGCTACTGATGGCCGAGATCAGAGTGTTCTGTTCAAACCACATCCAGTCCATCCAAGATGAGACCGTTAGCTCTTGAATCGTCACCTTGAATGAGAAGAGAACGACTACGGGAGGGTCGGGAGAAGGGGGAAGAGGGAAAGAAGAGATTCTTACCAGGAACGCGAGATCCTCTGGTCCACCGAGAACGTTGTTACCTCCTCCTTCGGAAGAGTCCGTCGACCCCGAAAAGGCTTGGAACCCGACGCCTCCACCAGCGTGGGACCAAGGGCTTTGGGTTGTGGTGGAACGACCGATCGATGAATAGATAGACAGTAACTCAAGTCAATCCATGTAGTTTGTTGTACAGGGGGGTGGGGATTCAACAGTATGTCACTCACGAGAGGAAGTCATTCTCACCACCTCCACTACCTCCTCCCGCACCAAAGACGCTGGCTACGTTGGCGCTAGGAGTCGATGATGAGGATGTTGACCTTCGATGAGCGTGGATCCCCTGAGACTGCGGCTGCTGAAACGATGTAGGTGGACCGTCCACCGAGATGGTGGGCGGTTGCCGCTGATGGTGACCAAGCTGTTGATGAACATGTGGTTGCGTGAAGGACTCCGGCGAGATATCGGCTGGATCAAAGGCAGACGATCCAGAAAGCGAGGATCGTTGATGAGAGAATGGCAATTGGAACGGACTTCCTCCAGACGTGTTGATGGGTGAGGTCGTGTTGGACGGGCTCCCATTACTTCCTCCCGAGCTGAACGTTGGGCGTTGGAGGGAGGAAAGTTCGGCCATACCGACGGCTCGAGCTGACCAAGCGCTATCATTTGGGTTTCCCAACAAGTTGGTGTCGCTGTTACCGGATCGACTTGGCCCAGCCCCGGAGTTGTACCCCCCTCCACCGGGACTCGAATGATGACGTTGGTGCTGGTTCGGCCTCTGGATCGTATCCTGTCTTCGTTCGAGGGCATTGGCTGCGTCGAGCGAACGAGATTTTTGACTCGAGAGATGAGACGAGAGGAGTTGATCGATTGGGTCAGGTAAGCCCCAGAGTCCTCCTCCTCCTCCGTCACCGAAAAGCAACTTGGAAGGTTGAGACGTCGGAGATGTCGAGATACCACCTCGTCCGGTGTTCATAAAATCCTGCTGAACGATGGATCGTTGGCCTGGACCGGAGAAGTTCTGAGGATAGGTCGGGGAGTACTGGTTCGGTGGAGGGAACCTTAGGTTTTGTGTCACAAGTGCCAGATAAGTAAGGGATGTTTGAGCTCAAGAAGAGAGACTTTTCCCATTCACTCACAGGCGCGCATGGCCAGATTGGGGAGATGAAGGAGTCGAATCCATGGCTCGACTCTTGTTATTGAAGAGTTCGACGATGGCCAGCTCTCTGACTGAGGCGAAGGAGACTCTCCCTTCCTCATCTGCTGTACGGCCGGATACGACCTTGAGAAGGAAAAGCACAAAGGTGGTTTGGATTAGACTTCCTCTGAGAACATCCGTTCGAACTCAGTCAGTTCGAGACTTACGTTGAGAAGATTTCGCAGTTCCTCTGCTTCTGCGGATCCAGCAGGTTCGTGCAATAGTGCAAGTCCGATGATGACTGCGGACGCCGCATCTGCAATTAGTCAACGGACTCGGAAGCGTCGAAATCTTCACCCAGCTGAGACTGACTGTAACTGTTGAGCACCCAGTAAGCGCCCGTCGACATCTTTCCCAAGCTTGGTGGTTTGTTGAGCTCCCAATCTCGACGACCGATCAGATCAGCTCGGGCAGCTTCGACGGCGGCCTGATGGGTGGAACGAATCAGATTAGGTGAGCCTCGCGTGTGAACTGGAAACGATCATCGCCCAAGATCTAAGGGTAACAGTCCTACCTTTTTGGAGTATCCATACCGAGAATCTCGACTGCCCTTTAGCATATAAGGACGATGCAGGAGGACCCGAACGTAGTAGAACTAGGAAGGGCAAAGACATGAGCCACGCTGCTCGACCGAAAACCGGTTCGATGGCAAACTCACCTCGCTGGCAAGCATCTGACGATGGAAAGGGAGGAAGTGGAACTGAGAGTCGAGCGAGCGATCGGGCTTTTCGAGTTTGAAGTACGAGGGCCTGTCCAGAGAACAAGTCCGATGTCAGTCATACTTGCATTCAACATAAGAGGTTAGGACGAATCTCACAGCGCATGTTTCCATTCGATAAGCTCCTGATCGACTTCGACAACGGTCGAATAGGAAGGGCTCTTGAGAGAGAAGACTAGATCAGCAGACGAGAGGAGATCGAGGGTCAGCAACTGACGATGATGCATCCCGATCCAAGTTGTTTGATGACTTACTCTTCTCGCCAATTTTTCCTTGTATGATGGCAAGCGAATGCCTAACCAAAATCGAAACAAATCAGTACTGGGGTCAACTAACAGAAAAGTTGCTTTTCATGATCGGGACTGACCTGAGGACAGCATGAGTCATCATCGTTGGTTGAGAAAGAGGTCGACCCTCTATCGGGAAATCGCCACTAAGAAGATCTGCGTCTGACAAATTGGCTGGTGGCTTGGTATCGCACGAAGCATCAGAGATGAGACTGGGTCTGCCCACGAGTAGGGACGCCGTGCTTAATTTGAGCAAAACGAGGATGTTGTGTCAGTCCAAGATTGAGCCACAGGGAAGGAAAGATCTTCGAGAGGTCTCACCGATCGTGATGGTACACATATGACCAAGCTCTTCGCCTTAGTTCAATCTCACGCTTGTCTTCTATGCCGAGGTGAGTTCCATCGCGATAGAGACCCAGCTGGAAGACGGGTTGGAGATGGTGAGCTTTAAAGGTGCAAAGATCGATAGCTGGGCTGCTCGGCTTACTTGTAAAGCGATACTTAGTGGAGTATAGCCTTCTGCTGCTCTCCTAGTGAGGAGAAGGTATCGTCCGATGAGGAGCCCTGCGTAAAGAACGTCGATGTTGTCCCTTTGAAGGGCCTAGATCAAACATACCCAAACTGAATGATCAGAGATGACTACCTTGACAAGTGAACAAGCACGTTTGCGCACCTTTGCGACATTCATGGCTTTACGAGCTGATCCGTACAACGATTTCGACCAAACCCGCCTCGTCTCCTCATCTCCGAACAGTGAGAGGGGACACGTGAGTGAAGAGATGGCCATCTGAGCCATAGGGCACATTCGCTAGTGTCAGCAAGATGTCTCCCGAGCAAGCGACTGACATTGGACGCGTGAAGAAGTCAGCACGTACGATGATGAACAGTAAGGGCAACCATTTCAGTCCACCAGCATCGAGGGTATGTAAGGGAAAAGATTCGGCATCGTTTGACACCCCATATGGATTGGATGTCTCGTGTGCAAAGAAGGAGAGGTACTAGATGGGCCAAATCAGGAAGAGGCAGAGGATGGACGTGTCAGTTTACCACCCGCATCTTCGCGCGTCCCTTCAGGTAGTCTCTCAGGGAGCTCGAGAAGACATACCCGCTCCTGGAATGTGGGCTGGTAGAGATGATATCTCGTCCAATCGATTTCCTTCCAATATATCTCGACCAGAGAGCTCCTCATCTCCCGGCTCGGCAGTTTGTGCAGTAGGGCGACTATGTTCTCTAACCGTATGCCGCTTTCGTCCAGGATTTCGAGCGTTCCACTCAAGGCACCCAGAACGTTGGTATTCTGATTACGAGACTGGAATGGATAAGGGGAGTTGGCTCGAGAATGAGCCTGAGAGGCGTGAGCGTGTTGGACTTGATCTTCGAGCACAGATGCAGTAGCTCCGATCGAAGTGGAAGGGACTGGGATCGAGGATGGAGTATCATTATTGGAACGAGAGTGTTAGTCGGACAGATGAAATTCCAAGGGAAGCCAGCGGTGATGACACAAAAAAATACGACTCACAAGTCTGCAAGATGTGACCCATTCGTATGCTGGAGCTGACACTCGACATGGCCGAAGGACCGTAGAATTTTCCGCCCTTCATCATTCCATCATTTCTTTCTTCTCGTCCAGTCCCAGTATCCTCTTCGTCGTCCTGGTCATCGCCTGTGTCTCCTTCGACAGAACTCTGACGCTGAAGGTGTGCTGAAGAGCCTCGCCGGATCAGGGCGCCAGAACTGGTGGGACGAGACGGTTTGCGATCAGTTCCAGGTGATGAAAGAGTGTTGGATGAAGAGATAGCTGTCGGTTGGAGCTTGTTGAGAAGATTCTCGATCCTGTCAAGTCGCGTGCGAACGTCGGCATCGTAGGCGTCTAATTGAACCAAAGGGGGTTTTGTAAAACGTCAGCGGACTTGAGACCGATCAAACCGGATCGACGCGACGGCCTCAGCAGCAAGCAGTGGGCTCACCTGGATCTTCGACACTGCGAGTGAGGGCAGGAACAGGGGAAGAAAAGGTGAGTACGAAGAACAATGACGATCAAGGGAAGGAGCTTCCGCCGGCATTTCGGATCGGTCGAGCGCTGAGAGATTCACCCGTTGATGAATGGCCTACACAGATGAGGGACCTTGCGCGCGATGCAATGACCGCATGGTGACTTTCGATCGCACTGTCAAGTATTTCCAGATCAGTCATCAGTTACCGCGAAGAGTCGATTGTGAGAAGGGCTTGAGGAGTGGAGAAAGCAGACTGGGGGAGGACGAGGATGAATCTGACCTTCTGTTTCCTTCTGTTGCACTCGTTACAACTGAAATGGACCTATGTTAGAGAGAGCCAGCAGGGAGCGTCCAATTAGGGGCGTTCGGAATCGAGTCCGTCAAGAGGATTTTGCACAGCGTCGAAGCGAAGAAGCCGACTGACCCTGTTTCTCTTCTTGGTAGACTCGCCGTCTCCATCTTCGCTCGTACCCTTTGGCGGGGCTTTACGTTTGGTCTTTTTGGGTTCTTCAGGCGCTGGAGGTGCTGCTGAAGACGACTCAGCCTTGGATGATGTCGACATGATGATTTGGCGAGACAGGATGGATGGGTGGTCGAGAGTAAACCTCGGCTTTGTCGGATTTGAATCTTGAATCGCTTCTCCTTTTCCTCCTCTTCTTTTCCGTGTCATGATCCCCCGCAATGAGTCCGGGATTCCAGCTTGCTACCGACAAATCCAAAAGCTTTATCTCGATGTGTCATTCAAACCCACAAGAACAAGCAGGCATTATATCCATCTTCGTCGGCGGAAAAGAGACAGAGAGCAACTCGACGATCAAGCACCGACGAACAAAGGGAGATGAGGGGGTAAAAAAGGAATGAAGAAAAACCCAAGTAGACTATCAGTGGTGAGCAAGACAAGAGCCATGTGACTAGGAACGACAGATCGTTCGATGGAAGAACGATCGATCTACAAGACTAGAGATGAGTGATTTGAGTCAAAAGGAGAGATGATGTCGATCTTAGCATTGAAGCGAGAGCAAATTTACAAAACGGAGGGATAGACGAAGGAAGAAGAATAAAACTAGATCGAGGCAGAAAATTTAGGGTCCATAGTGGGAGAAAAAAGGAGGAAGCGCAAATTCGCAGACAAGATGCAATGAGGAGTGAGCTAGACGGAAGGGGAAGAGGTATATCAAAGGATGACCAGAGCGTGGATGTGTGCGTGTGATGAAGACGAGTGGATGTGTATGAGTTTATACAAAGATCACAAAGAGAGAAAGAGAGAGGTAAATTAACGAGAAGACATAAAGGGTAAGTAAATAGAGGGGGATTGATCTGATTCGATCAAGAAGTATGTGCAGGTGCGATGGGTTGCGAGAACCCTCGTCCTCAGCTTTCAACTTCATTGGCGAACGGACTGAAGCTCGATCCATTACCACAGTTCTTCCACTCTAGATTGCGACCTCCGCCAGACGTCGTCGTGGGTGCCCGAACGACTGAGGGTGGACTCGTAGAAAGAGATGTTCCCGAGCTTGTCTCGACCGATCGTGAGAGCGAGGAAGATGAGAGGTAATCCGTTCCAGGTGGAGAGTGTCCGTTCGTGCCTGACATCGAACTCGAATTCGTTGGAGGAATGATCTTACGAGAGGACGCGGAGGAGGAAGATGCTTGCTGGGATGCTGTCGCTTGGTTCATTCGACCTGAGAAGGTGTGGTTGACGGGTGATCCAAAAGATGAGGGAGGGGGCGGGCTAGCGAGCGAGTGTTGGTAACCGCTGGCGGCAGAGGTAGGAGACGAAGCGTTGCCGTTGGTTGAGTTGGGAAGGTTCAGCAGGAGCGTAGGTGGAGCAGGACCTCTTTGACCAAGAGGGTGCTTGGAGAACGAGAGTCGAATACCACCTGAACGGAACGAGCGGAGAGGCATGCATCAGCCAACGATTGATACCTGGTCAAGCTGTGCCAGAAAAAGAGTGTGATGCTTACCTTTGACGAAGCCACCTAGCGTGTCACCATACAGGTCGTTAAGAGCAGTCTTGGCTGGGCCGACGTCCTCGAACTGGATGGATCAAATATAGCCTCTGATCAACGACAAGCTGATTCAATCCCCGTCCTAAGTAGGTAGCTTACCTCTACAAAGCACATAGGACCGTTGCTTTTTTGCCTGAAACTCATCCGAGTAAAGCCCTCGCATCGCGAGAAGAGCGTTCGGAGGGTATCCTCGAGATATGACGGAGGATGCGACGTCGAAGGGTTTTGAGGGAGGTTGCCGACGTAAAGCGTGTTGATCTGTGGATACGATGACGAAAGCGTAAGAAAATTTAGTGGATAGAAGGAAGCAATAGGGTCAAGTCCAAGGTGAACGACGAACAGGTGGGTTCTGATCGGCTGGGTTGCTCGTTCGAGGGATCGACTTCAACTTATCGCCAGCCGTTCTGCCTAAACTCGAGCCCGCACTGTTTGATGCTCCTCCTGAGCCTACATCCTCTTTCTCTCCTCCGCTACTTCCAGACGAGTTTGTCCTCCTCTCAGCGGTTTCGACCACTGTCGTTGACTCGACAGCTGCGTCGGGTTCAGTCAGTTGTTGCTGCTGTTGACGACGACTGATAGACTGAACCGTCGAGTTTCGGGACTGAGATCCGGGTCGGAACTGATGCGATGGCATGAGTGGTGGCGTCGATGAGGACGAAAAGGCGGATTGCAGTTGCAGCCCTGGTGTGAGAGGAGGCGAGAAAGCAGAATCATCCTCTGTGTGCGAGTTTGGAGCGATATCAATCGCTTGAGGGCGAGACGGGTGATGAGGTGGAGAGAGCGGGAATGAAGAGGGCTTGATGGACTGCTCAAATCGATGATCGTTGCTTTGGAGTGAAGGTGGAGACGATAACGCCTGCTGTTGATGCTGTTGGAGCGAAGGGACCTCGGTCGTCTGGGAAGAAGCAGGTGTGTATCGAGGTGAGGACGCTGGGTCAGTCAGAGGGGAGTCGGACTGTCGCGGAGGCTGTTGGGAAGCAGGGAAAGGGGCGAATTGGGACGAAGGACCCGAGCCTCTTGACTGGATCGATGACTGGGCTTGGGTTGAAGGCAGAGGCTGAGATTGAGAGCCGAAAGTGGAGAAGGAAGATGATCCGTGGGGAGAAGACGAAGGCTGAGCGTTGGCCAGAAGCATCTGGTTGACCCAGTCAGCCTGAACGGTTGAACCTGTCGCTCCTCCTCCAAACTTGTTGGACCCTCCAGTCGTTCCAAACGCATCCATCCTGCCCCTCGAGACGGTCTGGCCAGGAAGAGGAGGATGTCCTCCAATGCCTCCTTGACTGCCGGCTGTGCCAGAGCTCGCCGTCGCTGATGGACCGATTCCTCCTACAATCACGCCTCCGGGCCCTCCACTCATCTCCTCTCCTCCGATGCCTCGCCGGGTGTGCAGATTCTTCTTTGCCATCTCTGCCTTGAGCACGCTCGCCTTTTCGACGTCGACTTTTCTTCCTTGGAGAGCGTCTCTCGCCTCCAACGCTGCCTGCCTCGTCTTGAATTTGGCGAATCCGATGATCTGTCGACGAGTCGGCGTGGCGGACTGTACACCTGACGAGGGTGTCTGACTTTCTTGCTGGAACGGTTCAAATGAATTTGGGGAATCGATAAACTGCTGAGGCGGGAAGTAGAACCCGTTCGGATCTGAGGAGACGGCAAGAAGAGAAAGCGCTTGAGCAGCGGATGTCACAGGGTTGAGTTGATTTGCTCCTCCAGATACGGGAGGGGGCTTGAGGGTTGCTGCTTCGAAGTCTTTGCAAAAGGTGAACATGTTTTGGAACTCTCGCTCCTGAGATCATAGAAAAGGATCGTTGAATTGAATCAGCCTTTGAGCGAATCGAGACTTTGGATATCGATCAGACGTACCTGCATGTCATCTGGGAAACCGACAACAAAGATAGTGCTGATCTCTTCGTCGATATCTGCTCGGTAGCCCCCTCCTGGTGTCTGCCCTTCGACGTTTCTTGGGCCAAATCTGCCCGACGAGATCTTGTTCCCTTGGGCGAGCAGGGGATTAACGCCTCCGACTCCGACGGGAATTCCGAACGAATGGGGTGCGCTAGTAGGGGCAACCTGTTGAGGACCTAAGGGCTGCTGCTGCTGCGGCTGAGATGGTGGCTGTTGAGGCTGTTGGGGCTGAGGAAGCTGCTGCATAAGACTCTGGGGAGGTTGAGATCTCTGCCCATAGAGAGAATGTTGAGGAGGTTGGGTCTGCTGCTGTTGCAGTTGTTGCTGAGAGTAGAGGCCGCCCTGAGACTGCTGGGCGGCAGAGTAAAGAGGGTCGGGAGGAAGGGCGTGAGCAGCCGGAGGGTAGTATGGCGAGGGTGGAGGATACCTGGAGGCGTCGACATCGGGTGGGAAGGGAAGGAGCATGTTGGGTGGTCGATAGGACTGAGAATGAAGGGTGGATGGAGAGGACGGGAGGTGATTGAGGTACTGGGACTGAGGCCCCCCGAGAGCGTCATTCATCATGCTCTGATAGGGTCCATTCTGCATGCTCTCCATATGACTCCTCGCGTCTCCTCCTTGACCCTGACCGAATGTTGACGTCGCGTAAGGATCGTCGAGACGGCGGCGATATCCTTCGTGCGGCGGCTCAAATCTCTCGCCTCCTCCGTACGACCTGTCGTCGTCCCCTTCGCGACCTTCTCGGAGGGTGAATGAGCGAGGATGGTGACTGGAATGATATTGCGGATGAGGATGGGCGAATTGAGGTGATGTAGGTTGCTGTGAGAGACCAGGATGAGGTGAAGGGCCACCGCTGGCTCCGCCTCCGAGACTGTCTAAAGACTCAAAGAGGCCTCTCCCTATGAAGGAGATGCCTGCTTCCTCCCCTGGTGTATGTGTCATGTGCGATGAGTCGTGTCGTTGAGCTGGATGAGGCTGAGGGGGGTGGATGGACGCTCAGGGACGGTCTGCTGATGGCGGGGATGGGGGGAACAGGCGCGACGAAGGCGATTTTAAACGTCCAGATACGCGTTGAAAGGGGGTGATGAGGAATGAGATAGATGAGTTCGGTTCAGGCCTATGCAGAGAAGAGAAAACGGCGACGGAAGCGCCGGATAAGGGCCGACTGGGCGGCGAAACGGGAAGGGGGGAGAGGGGGGAAGGAATGGTTGGGCGCGACTCTCGATTCCTGGGAGAGCGAGAGGACGAGGGGATCGTCATGTCGTCCGGATTCGGTCGTTCATCGTCCTTGCTCTGACTTGACAGTTGATGGGTTGCATGATAAGATGTCTGTCTCACAATTCTAAACCAATGAGAACCAGATCCATGCCTGTCGACCCAGAGACACAGGCCTCCAGTGAAAACCAAACAAGGCTCGAATTACGACATCTCGTCCGGCGAGGCTGCTGTTAACAGGCAAGCCAGGTAAACTCGGCAAGGGTCCCACATGTCGACCAAGGGGTTCGTTCGCCGCTCTCAAGCTCGAGCGCTGGAGACGGTCGCTGTTGGGGGTCGACTGAAGCCAAAGGTGGGTGAATGATGATCACATCATTTGGTCTTCACACCCTTCCCCGCCCTTTTGCTCCTGCACTTCTATCGGCCGTCTTATTTGAGCCCTGACCGAGCCTCACTGACGTTTTCGACTTCATCCGCTTACCGTCGAAGACCCCAAGGGATTTATATTCTCGGATCAACGGGAAGACAGTCGCGGTCGCCTTTCTCGACATAGCTTCTCACAGCTTGTCTTGATCTTCTTCGAACTTCTCAGATGACGCAGAAATAGACCAGGTTGATTCGATGAAGGACGACATCGAATAGATAAAGACGCGCAGGGCGATCTGCACGTTGGGAGGCGGACAGTAGGAAAGATATTTGGTTTCGGTGAGACGTTTTGAGCGCTCACAGTCCAAGCCAGAGGACACGGTTGGATGCCGGTCATGACAAGCTGAAAGGGATGAGGATGTAATTCCGCCCTGCCGATGATTGGCAAGTTTCGAAGACGAGACGTCTAGACGAGCTAGAAAGCGGGTAGTGGCAGTCAGGTCAGCCAAGAGCAGACCACAAGATGAGAAAGCGCGTTTTGTGTCGCGGGCAAGAGGGCAGATACTCACAGCGAGGTGATACGACTGTGACGATAGTCGTTGAAGGGGGGGGGGGGGGAGGTTGAAGCGAGCCAGATGTGCGTGAATCTGCGGATCCAACCAAAGGGAAGACAGAACCGGAGTCAGACTCTGTCCCTGCAGGAGGTGACTGAAGATATCGATACGAAGACATGGAATGCTCACGCAACAGTCTGCAAGCATGGGCGTCAGTGCCAAGAGGTAGCAGCCGGATTGAACGGTAAGCTTGAAGGTCCTGGTAGCGAGATGCCAGAGCAGGTTGAAGGTTCTGATAGCGAGAGATGCTAGAGCAGACAAGAGTCCTGATAGCGAGAGATGCTAGAGCAGGTGCATGGCGAGGGGATCTGTGCGTCGGGGAGGTTGAGAAGCAAAGAGGGGAAGCGGTATCATGCAGCGACAGGGGGGAGGATGGAGCGGGAAGGAAGATGGGAGAAGAGTCAGCACGGTCAAAGCAGGGCAGATGGGCCGACAGCAAGCAGAGCGAATAAGCGAGACTTACACGCTACCCTGCCGACAAATGACGATGGACAGGCCACCGGGAGGGCCTCACAGGGGAGGGTGTCGCTCGAGGGACGGTGGAAATGCGGCGTCGAACCCTTTTTGTAGAGGGCGGGAGAGCGGTTTGTGACCCCGTTTTCTTCTTCTTCTAACTTTCGCTCTTGCTTTGTGATGATGATAAGTAGGGTCAAGCTCATCATTCATAGCGATCATCTTCACCCTCTCGTTCTTTAGAGGGCGATACCTAGTAGTGAAGATGTCCAACTAGGATAGAAGAAAGAGTCCAGGTTCGTGACCTTCGCCAAATCGGCTCGAAAAAAAGGATTCGTTTCCCCTCTGATCCTCCTCTCCATCCTCTTCCCTTCGCCACTGTTGTGTCCTCTTTCTCCTGCCGCTCTCTTCGTTCGTCTATCCGTGAGTGTTCTTGTCTACTCCTCATCTAAATCGCCACTTCCCGTCGCTCTCTCTTCCCACTTGACTTCCCACGCGCCCCTCCCCTCTCGTCCCCCTCTCCTAAATGATGAATAACCGGATACGTCCTGTCGTACAATGCGCAGAGTCGAGAGCTCTATAACTTCTCACCCCCTATGGCGAAGATTGTTGTTGCCTTCCTTCTGATACCCTCCTCAACTCCTACACACCTCTGTAACCTGTTGGCTGACCTTGATCGGAAGATACTCGTGCTGACTTGATTCAATTCTCTTCACACCTCTTTCTGCGCAACAGGTTCAGTTCGCTATGTTACATTTAGACTTTCTTGACCCGTATACATGCAATTACGTTTCTATCATCTCTGAGCATGTTCTGAAAGATCTAGAAAGCACATGCTGTTCTCGCCCATCTGTCAGAAGACTTCACCGACTCGATCAGGAGAGTCGGCTGCTGTGTGACCTCATAGTCAAGAGCAGGTCCTCAGCAGATAACCATATGCGAAGAGATGGTTCAGAAACGCGATTGACGTATATCAAAGCATCCTCTCTTCGGGCGGTTCGCCGATAATCGCTCCTTTCTCTCACCATCCACAGTCCCGTTCCACTCGACCATGGCCGCCCCTATCATCCGAAACTCTCTCCGACTTGGATTTATTCCTGCCGACGGTATCGGAAAGGAGGTCCTTCCCGCTGCTGAGGCTGTTCTCCTCGCTTTGGGAAGCGACATTCCCAAGCCGACTTTTGTCCCCCTCTTGGCCGGTTGGGAGGTCTTCACCAAGACCGGAACCGCTCTTCCTCAGGAGACGATTGACATTCTGAAGAACGAGTGCGATGGTGCTATGTTTGGATCAGTCAGGTCAGTTGTTGGCAGCTAGTCGAAGGGCTGAAGGGGGGGGGGGGGGGGGGGGGGGGGGGGGGGGGGGGGGTCCAGACAGAAGGGCAAGGAAGGTCCGATTGGTCGGCTTTACCCTTCCTTGCCTTGACTTCAAGATATATCCACATGTCTGGACCTGAGTCGGAAGATTAACATAGTCTCAGCCGGATTGAACTCAGAGCTGACGCGTTGTGCCTGGACCTTATCCTGACAGCTCGCCTTCTCGACGAGTCACTGGCTACTCTTCTCCCATTGTTGCCCTTCGAAAGCACCTTGACCTCTACGCCAACATTCGACCCGTTAAGTCTGTGAGTACTGGCAGGAATCAAGATATGAAGAGTCGTTGGACTGTGATCGTCGACTAATCCAGATGTTTATGCTCGCCTATCGTCTTGATCTGTCTTCCTGAACTGCCCCGACCTTCAGGTCGCTGGTACCCCCGGAAAGCCAATAGATATGGTCATTGTCCGAGAAAACACCGAGTGCCTGGTAATATCAGATCAATTCATCCTCTTAGCTCGCTTTCGCCGCTCACATCTGACCCAACCGCTGCTGTTTGCACCGTATGTACAGTACATCAAAACGGAGAAGGAGTACCCTGCCGAGGACTCTCGAGGCAAGTATGTCATCGCCAACCGACAAATCTCCGAACACGCCTCGACCCGAATTGGAAAGATGGCATTCGAGGTCGCTCGAATGAGGGGACTCGAGAGAGAGGCCAACCCCAGCTCTTCGTTCTGGAAGGGACCCCCCCGAGTCACCATCGTCCACAAGTCAAACGTCCTCAGCTTGAGCGACGGTCTCTTCAGGGAGTCTGTTAGGGCTGTCAAGGAGAGTCAAGAAGGCAAGGCAAAGTTCGCTGGCGTCGAGATGGAGGAGCAACTCGTCGACTCGATGGTTTACAAGATGTTTAGGGACCCAGAGTGAGTCGTTCTTCGTAGATCATCTGTCCGACCCACTTCGTTCTCTGGCACTGATCATGGAATCGATCGATTTGACGTTGGCAGCGCGTTCGACGTCGCCGTCGCCCCTAACCTTTACGGTGACATCCTTTCGTGAGTTGCTCTGCTCTGCTCTTAAATTGCCCTCTTCCGATCTCGATCCGGCGAACATCGAAGACATTGAACACTGACCGTTGTTCTCGTTCTCAGGGACGGAGCCGCTGCTTTGGTCGGATCGCTTGGAGTTGTTCCTTCCGTCAACGCTGGAGACAACTTCGTTATGGGAGAGCCGTTAGTCCTGCCTCATCATCGCTCTGTTGTACCAGGTGTAGATTGCTCAGTATAGAGTTGATTCATATATTCACCCTGTTCCTTCTTCTCTCCAGAGTTCACGGTTCCGCTCCCGACATCGAAGGCAAATCGCTTGCCAACCCCATCGCTTCCATCCGATCCGCCGCTCTCCTCCTCTCGCACCTCGGTTACCCAGCCGCTGCCGCCCGAATCTACGCCGCCGTTGACGAGACGCTCGCAGAGGGTCAGGTTCTCACTCGTGACCTCAAGGACAACAACGGAAACTGGGGTAAGGCTTCGACCACGGACGTCACTGAGGAGGTCGTCAGGAAGATGATGAAGCAGTAGAGGATGGATGGAACGATTGCAGTAGAACGAGACAAAACAAAGAGGTTAAGCAACTTCAGATGAGAATACTACATTGATCACTTCCAGGAGCGCGACTCGTGCGTGCTCGAAGGCCGTCAGCTCGACAATGAATACGAAAGGCATTCGAGGTCTTGTTGGTTATCGGCGATGAGCAAGGGACAACCAGACAGCTTTCTATGTCAGACTTGACGTGGCTCTGAAGTCAATGCACGGAATGAGAACCTGAATCTAGTCATCTGCATCCTACTCTTCCCATCGAGTACCCGTTTCCCCTCGTTCCACCTCATCTGATCTCTCAGTTTCCCCCCGAATGCCTGCGCGTCAAGATGATTTACTTGCCCTCCGAGATGAAAGAAGAGACGGCGGAAGACCTAGCGGCGGACTTGTCCTTCTCAAGCTTGAGGTAGTACTCGTCACGCTTTCGGACTGGAGCGACGAAGCGAAGATTAACGTAAGGGACGTGGATAGGATGAAATTGGGGGACGGGTTAGGAAGGTTGAGGTTGAGGTTGGGAGAAAGCCGAGGAATCGACCAGCTTCGAACTCGTGGCGAAGAGAGATGTCTCTGTCTTGGGAAAAGTCGAGGAAGCTTATGTTGCTGAAACTTACCAGAGGGCAGGTGAACACCGTACCTAGTGAGTCATGAGCGTCGAGAAAGATGCAAGCGAGGTCAGGATGGATCAAGAGATCAGGTCGTGGACACGGATGAAGCATCGAGCTCACCAGAAACCCCACGAAGCGAGCGTTCCGAGACCAAGGCTGTCGGTAACAGATTGTGGTCGATTGAGACAAGCATCAGAAGGCAAGCACGAGGAGAACAAGAGAAGATGACGACGAAGGGGCCCAGCCAGAGGAAGGAAGAGGAAAAGAGGGGCGAGCAAGAGAAACGGTCGAGGTCTGTCGCGTATCAAGTTCGTTTTAGCCGGCAGGAACTCACGCCATGCTCAGGTCGAAGATGACCATCCTTCGGCTGATGATGAGCCGAAAAGTCGGGAGAACAAGGTGAGGAAAAGAGATAGCGTGGTTATCGAAAGTAAGAAGAAGGAAGAGCGAGGAGAGAAGGTCGTTAGGTTTCATTTCCAAGTTGACTGGTGATATGGATCTGATTGAAAGGGAGACTTACAATCGGCCAGTGATGGGCTTGACCCTGTAGGTTCGAGTAGCGGGGACAGAGGAAGAAGCAGCGGCCATTGTGATCGTTTGAGTTGTCGTTGGTTGAGAGTGAAGGAGGTCGAGATTCGTTCATTCTGAGTGAGGGCTCTCTCTCCCTTCGCTCAGCTCCCCACCGCTCGTCCGTCGTCCATCTACACCTTCAACAAATCCTGCCGATACCTCGCTCTACTCGCCTCGCTCTCGGTCTTCTTAGAGTCGTTCGAGCCCACATATACCGCAAAATCAATCCAATCAATCGAAACTCGACTCTCCTTGCCTGACCCTCCCCCTCTCGACCTCCCAAACTAGTCTTCATCCATGGCGGACTCACAATCACCGGCCGATGCGTCCGGCTCACCTTCCAACCAGTGGCGGTTCGCTCAGTGCTTCGGTGACAAGGGAGAGGTCGAAGACATCACAGAAGGTCAGTCTGAGGCGAGCGTCAAGACGTGACCTTTTGAAGGGACCTCGGAGTGTTTGTCGTCCTCCCCTCGGGGAGACTCTGGAATCGTTCCTGTTCCTCTCGCCCCAGGCTCCAGCGTATCCATCGACCCGAATATGACTCAAGCATCACATCGCGCGATATGCTCGGTGTTCTGTCCGGACTCGGACCACATCGCCAGAGTCGAATCAGAGATTTGCCAGACGTCAGACGGTCCTGGCCTAGCGATATCCTGCTCTTGTTCATCTAGATCTCATCCACCGCCCCATCATACAACATACCCGACTCTGACCAATTGGCGTTGATATCACGGATGACTGATCGCTTTCTCTGTCCCGCTTGCCCACCCATCAATCCACTATCCTCGCCTCCCTTCATCTCATCTCGTTCTCTCGCTCTCCCTTCCTTTACTTCTACCCTTTCTGAACGACAACGCTCATCCTTTAGCTGACATCATATCGACTGTCGAGTTTGACCATACCGGAGATTACCTGGCGACGGGAGACAAGGGAGGTCGAGTTGTCTTGTTCGAGCGGAACGAATCGGTTCGTCCCCTAGCCTTTCCCCTCCTTTATCTGCATTCGATCCCTCGCCATCTTTCTCGCTCTGGGTCGCGTATGAGGGCAAAGACGGCTAGTTCGGATCGCGTAGCGAAGTACTGATATGCGGATCCACAACTTTTGCGCTGCAATGGAGTAGAAGAAGGGTTGCGAATACAAGTTCTACACAGAGTTGTAAGTTGCTCGTCCGTCTTCGCTTCAGCTGAGCTTAAGACGACTGCTTCAGTTTTGCACAACTACGAGTGGTGTGTGATCTGCCGCTTGTGTGCTTACCTTTGCGTCTGTCTTTGGATCCCGCTCATCGAAAACAGCCAGTCGCACGAGCCAGAATTCGACTACTTGAAGTCGCTGGAGATTGAAGAAAAGATTAACCGGATCAAGTGGTGCAAACGACAGAACTCGGCGCACTTCCTTCTCTCGACTAACGGTTCGTATCTATCGTGCTAACGCGTGCTCCGAGTCGATCCTTTGGAATTCTTGGACGAAACGGTCCTTGGACGCAAGCTGATTGTTGTCACTCTGTTGGTTTTCCTACTCTCACGTTCCGCTGCGACCTATTCACAATCTCAAACAGACAAGACGATAAAACTTTGGAAGGTGTTCGAGAAGTCTATCAAGGTCGTGTCGGAGAACAACTTGTCGTCGGATGGCTTCCGAGGCGGACCTGGGAGCTCGTTAGGTCCAGGCGCAACCCCCTCTCTTCGACTGCCCAGACTCACCCAACATGACTCCATCGTTGCCGCCGTCCCGAGAAAGGTCTACGCAAATGCTCACGCTTACCACATCAACTCAATCTCTATCAACTCGGATCAGGAGACTTACATCTCCGCGGACGACCTCAGGATCAACCTTTGGAACCTCGGAATATCCGACCAGAGTTTCAGTGCGTCCAACTTCTCGAGTTTTCCCTGCAAGCAGCGTGGGCGATGGTCTTGATGACAAAACGAGCGCGAAGTACGGGCCAGGGGACTGACGAGTTCTGGATACTTGTTCAACCCTCGAATCTTGCAGACATCGTCGACATCAAGCCAACAAACATGGAAGAGCTCACCGAGGTCATTACTGCCGCCGAATTCCACCCAATACACTGCAACCTTTTCATGTACTCTTCCTCGAAAGGCACTATCAAGCTCGCCGACATGCGTGAAGCAGCCCTTTGCGACTCTCACGCCAAACGTACGTGTTTGGCTCACATGGTGTTCTGGATCTGGGTCAAGGGGGCTGATGGTATGCGCATCATCTCGCCTGTCCCGATTCGATCTTCCTTTCCCTCTGTCCTTCTCTATCGACCTCGCTTCTAAACCAAACAGAGTTCGAAGAGGAAGAGGACCCCTCTAACAAGTCGTTCTTCTCCGAAATCATCTCCTCGATCTCGGACGTCAAATTCTCCAAGGATGGTCGATTCATCCTGTCGCGAGATTACCTGACGCTAAAGATCTGGGACGTCAAGATGGAGAACAAGCCTGTCAAGACAATCAACATCCACGATCACCTTCGAGGTAAACTGTGCGATCTGTATGAGAACGATTGCATCTTTGACAAGTTTGAGTGCACGTTCAGCGGAAATGGAGAGTGAGTGATAGACTCTGTCTAGTCTTCTCGTCGCCTCTCCTTCTCAGTTGCAAGATTTCATACGACTGATGTCGCCCTGATCAACCACACGTCCCCCCTTGTTCCTTCCACTATCTCCTTTCCCTCTGATCTGTGATGACCATTCCCTTCTCCCTGGTCCACTCACGCTCAGGTCCGTTCTCACTGGATCATACCACAACTACTTCCGGATCTACGACGTCGAATCCACCAACGACATTGTCCTTCAAGCGGACAAGTCGGCCTTCAAGGCCAAGAAAATCGGTGGCGTCAAGGGTGGTCCAAAGGGTGGAAAGGGTGGCGCCGCGACGGGCACGATGGATACGACCGGAACAGACTTCAACAAGAAGATTGTCAGTCTCAACATCTAATCCGAATTAATGCCAGTTTCAATGACACTCATATTTCTTCTTCCTGTCATCTTCCTATCACAGCTGCACGGAAGCTGGCACCCAAACGAAAACACCATCGCCATCGCCGCCACAAACAACCTCTTCCTCTATTCGACTCTCACTTAAACCCACGTTCGCTCATCCGGCCGCTTCCGTCCACACTCGTATCGTCATGCTTCTTCCCCCGTCGTCGTTGTCGCTAGACAAGGCCCATTCCCTTTTGTTTTCTCACCATCCCTCCTTTGTCCCTACCTTCGTTGATCGCCTTGCTACTTAGAAGACGCTCTCATCCGTTTCCCTCTGTTCCTCCTCCCTCTCTCTCTTTCCTAACACCTCCTCTTCCATGTCGTCTAATCTCGTCTCCAAGACTTCTTACCACCCCGCCTCTCTCCTCCCCACCTTTTTCCTACAACGCTTTCCCTTTCTATGTCTGGTCCTTCTGTTTCTTATCAGCATCAATCTTCTCCCCCTCCTGTTCTCTTCTACTAACAACCACCCTTCCTCTCCCTTCTCGTCTTCTTCTTCCTTCCCCCCCTTTGTACGAGCGTGGATGTGACTGTGCGTGAGTTAACTGATCCGTTGAGAGAGGCAGAGGATGAAAGTCGAGGACTCTCTAGAAGAAGTTGGCTTTCGGTGAAGAGAAGGAGGAGGAGGACGGGGAGGAAAAGGTGGGTGTCTGTGCAATATGTGCGTTCTTTTGTTCGCGGCTGTGAGACGACGACCTTGGGTTTCTTTCTTTCTTTTTCTTCCTTCTTCTGCTTCTTCTTCCCCCCCCCCCCTGTCCTCTTCCGTGTTTGCTTGTTCGTCGTCGTCGTCGTCGTCGTCGTCGTCCATGGATCAAAGGATCAAGGTATCAACATGAAACGGGTTTCTCTCTCCATGGCTCTCATTATTGAAGCGAAGCGAAGTGAATCTTGCTCATAGGTCTCATGACATTCACCCCTCCTAAAAGGGCACGTGTGAAAAATGAGGCATCGATACAAAAAAAAACCCTAATCTAGTTCGACTTGAGGCGACAGAAAATGCGTTGTGATAGAGGGGAATCAGAAGGAAGGAAGGAAAAGCTCCTCCCCCCCCC